>CALZFC010000264.1:0-96929 GCA_945643635.1 Allodiplogaster sudhausi | reverse complement strand
AACGGATCGGAAATTAACATGGTAACAGACAATTTTTCCTTTAATTGGGGATGCTGGACATGGAGACGGTTTTTTGCACGGATCAGGAGAGGCAAACGGGGAAGGATGATTTGCACTAAAGCACTCTGAACTATCCCTGAATCGAGCATCCTAGCCAGAGGAGGAAGGAGAAGCGGTAAAGGGGGCGGGGGGAAACTGAGATTGGTTGTCGTTGGGC
Organism: Allodiplogaster sudhausi; assembly: GCA_945643635.1. Classification (NCBI taxonomy): domain Eukaryota; kingdom Metazoa; phylum Nematoda; class Chromadorea; order Rhabditida; family Diplogasteridae; genus Allodiplogaster; species Allodiplogaster sudhausi. Next base: position 96,712 of record CALZFC010000264.1, on the reverse strand, counting down.
GAGGCGGTGTGCTCTTGCTGTCGACTCGCTTGCTGTCGGTCTCTCCCTCGCCATCAGTGGGCATGACCTCCTCGTCCTCGGTGACGCTAGCGAGAGCGCGCTTCGGAGGTCGGCGGGTGGGCGGACAGCGATCTGCCTCAGGGCAGACATGAGCGCGCGGCGAGGAAGCTGCACAGTCCTCTTGCCATGCGCAGTTGGTGTGGAGGAGGCACACGGATGGGAGGAGAGGAAGGAGCGACTGACACACTTTCTGTAGACGGGCGGCGGCGGTTGCTATTATGGAATGTTCTGGAAGCAAGAGGATTAGGACGAGAGAGACCGCTGCCACCGGCAGCGTTCCCCTCCAATGAGCCATACTGGTTTAATCGACGTTTGTCGCTTCTTCGAAATATAATTTGTTGAAAACTTCGACATCACAATTTAAGAAAAAATTCGTGTATATTAAACTTCTCCACTCATAATTATGCACTTAAGCACTTAATGCCGATCGAGTACGATTTCGGAGGGGATAATTATCGAGCACGTGTATTTGGAGATACACTCTGGTTTCGTAACACTTTCCTGGAGTTCATTTTTTTTTCGACTTTTTTCAAACTCCGCCCGGCATAGGTGCAACTTTTACCGAGTGAGTCACCAACCGTGCAACTCACTCGGTTTAATTACCCAAGTTTGAGGTATTTTATTATTTTACCTGTAACTCTGCTCAGAGTTACCGTAGACACATGGTTTACAGCTCTAATTGGCCGCACAGATCAGTAGAACACAGCTAAAGTATTCATAATCACTTATTCCCTCTTCTACGCTTTACATTTATTTAAATTTCATATTACAGCCAAAAATTGCGAAAGTTATCATATCGCTGAATCGTTCAAAATCCCCGTCATTAATATGCGAGCGACCTTGAGTAACCATTATTCAGCGTAGTTATTGTAATTCGCCGTTTGTAGCGAACTCGCCGATTACGGCGAATTTTCGCCGACCTCGGGGAATTTTCGCCGAGGTCGGCGAATTAATTTCCCTAATTGACTTTATTGAAAATCTAGACGAATATTCGATTGGGGTTCAGCTGAAATTTAATGTGGTGTCCGCGCGTGGTCGCACCAATATTTCCCGTTATTTTGACCACGCCCGAACAATATTTATAATATTCGACTTTATTCTCCGAAATTTTGAATTCCCTAATATAGTTAATGGTAAACTAAACCGGATGCCCCGAGGGGTTTGAGCGGTACCAGAAAATAGCGTATTGTTCGTACTATTTCTACAGCATACTGGTTTAATCGACGTTTGTCGCTTCTTCGAAATATAATTTGTTGAAAACTTCGACATCACAATTTAAGAAAAAATTCGTGTATATTAAACTTCTCTTCTCCACTCATAATTATGCACTTAATGCCGATCGAGTACGATTTCGGAGGGGATAATTATCGAGCACGTGTATTTGGAGATACACTCTGGTTTCGTAACACTTTCCTGGAGTTCATTTTTTTTTCGACTTTTTTCAAACTCCGCCCGGCATAGGTGCAACTTTTACCGAGTGAGTCACCAACCGTGCAACTCACTCGGTTTAATTACCCAAGTTTGAGGTATTTTATTATTTTACCTGTAACTCTGCTCAGAGTTACCGTAGACACATGGTTTACAGCTCTAATTGGCCGCACAGATCAGTAGAACACAGCTAAAGTATTCATAATCACTTATTCCCTCTTCTACGCTTTACATTTATTTAAATTTCATATTACAGCCAAAAATTGCGAAAGTTATCATATCGCTGAATCGTTCAAAATCCCCGTCATTAATATGCGAGCGACCTTGAGTAACCATTATTCAGCGTAGTTATTGTAATTCGCCGTTTGTAGCGAACTCGCCGATTACGGCGAATTTTCGCCGACCTCGGGGAATTTTCGCCGAGGTCGGCGAATTAATTCCCTAATTGACTTTATTGAAAATCTAGACGAATATTCGATTGGGGTTCAGCTGAAATTTAATGTGGTGTCCGCGCGTGGTCGCACCAATATTTCCCGTTATTTTGACCACGCCCGAACAATATTTATAATATTCGACTTTATTCTCCGAAATTTTGAATTCCCTAATATAGTTAATGGTAAACTAAACCGGATGCCCCGAGGGGTTTGAGCGGTACCAGAAAATAGCGTATTGTTCGTACTATTTCTACAGCATACTGGTTTAATCGACGTTTGTCGCTTCTTCGAAATATAATTTGTTGAAAACTTCGACATCACAATTTAAGAAAAAAATTCGTGTATATTAAACTTCTCCACTCATAATTATGCACTTAATGCCGATCGAGTACGATTTCGGAGGGGATAATTATCGAGCACGTGTATTTGGAGATACACTCTGGTTTCGTAACACTTTCCTGGAGTTCATTTTTTTTTCGACTTTTTTCAAACTCCGCCCGGCATAGGTGCAACTTTTACCGAGTGAGTCACCAACCGTGCAACTCACTCGGTTTTATTACCCAAGTTTGAGGTATTTTATTATTTTACCTGTAACTCTGCTCAGAGTTACCGTAGACACATGGTTTACAGCTCTAATTGGCCGCACAGATCAGTAGAACACAGCTAAAGTATTCATAATCACTTATTCCCTCTTCTACGCTTTACATTTATTTAAATTTCATATTACAGCCAAAAATTGCGAAAGTTATCATATCGCTGAATCGTTCAAAATCCCCGTCATTAATATGCGAGCGACCTTGAGTAACCATTATTCAGCGTAGTTATTGTAATTCGCCGTTTGTAGCGAACTCGCCGATTACGGCGAATTTTCGCCGACCTCGGGGAATTTTCGCCGAGGTCGGCGAATTAATTTCCCTAATTGACTTTATTGAAAATCTAGACGAATATTCGATTGGGGTTCAGCTGAAATTTAATGTGGTGTCCGCGCGTGGTCGCACCAATATTTCCCGTTATTTTGACCACGCCCGAACAATATTTATAATATTCGACTTTATTCTCCGAAATTTTGAATTCCCTAATATAGTTAATGGTAAACTAAACCGGATGCCCCGAGGGTTTGAGCGGTACCAGAAAATAGCGTATTGTTCGTACTATTTCTACAGCATACTGGTTTAATCGACGTTTGTCGCTTCTTCGAAATATAATTTGTTGAAAACTTCGACATCACAATTTAAGAAAAAAATTCGTGTATATTAAACTTCTCCACTCATAATTATGCACTTAATGCCGATAGAGTACGATTTCGGAGGGGATAATTATCGAGCACGTGTATTTGGAGATACACTCTGGTTTCGTAACACTTTCCTGGAGTTCATTTTTTTTTCGACTTTTTTCAAACTCCGCCCGGCATAGGTGCAACTTTTACCGAGTGAGTCACCAACCGTGCAACTCACTCGGTTTAATTACCCAAGTTTGAGGTATTTTATTATTTTACCTGTAACTCTGCTCAGAGTTACCGTAGACACATGGTTTACAGCTCTAATTGGCCGCACAGATCAGTAGAACACAGCTAAAGTATTCATAATCACTTATTCCCTCTTCTACGCTTTACATTTATTTAAATTTCATATTACAGCCAAAAATTGCGAAAGTTATCATATCGCTGAATCGTTCAAAATCCCCGTCATTAATATGCGAGCGACCTTGAGTAACCATTATTCAGCGTAGTTATTGTAATTCGCCGTTTGTAGCGAACTCGCCGATTACGGCGAATTTTCGCCGACCTCGGGGAATTTTCGCCGAGGTCGGCGAATTAATTTCCCTAATTGACTTTATTGAAAATCTAGACGAATATTCGATTGGGGTTCAGCTGAAATTTAATGTGGTGTCCGCGCGTGGTCGCACCAATATTTCCCGTTATTTTGACCACGCCCGAACAATATTTATAATATTCGACTTTATTCTCCGAAATTTTGAATTCCCTAATATAGTTAATGGTAAACTAAACCGGATGCCCCGAGGGGTTTGAGCGGTACCAGAAAATAGCGTATTGTTCGTACTATTTCTACAGCATACTGGTTTAATCGACGTTTGTCGCTTCTTCGAAATATAATTTGTTGAAAACTTCGACATCACAATTTAAGAAAAATTCGTGTATATTAAACTTCTCCACTCATAATTATGCACTTAATGCCGATCGAGTACGATTTCGGAGGGGATAATTATCGAGCACGTGTATTTGGAGATACACTCTGGTTTCGTAACACTTTCCTGGAGTTCATTTTTTTTTTCGACTTTTTTCAAACTCCGCCCGGCATAGGTGCAACTTTTACCGAGTGAGTCACCAACCGTGCAACTCACTCGGTTTAATTACCCAAGTTTGAGGTATTTTATTATTTTACCTGTAACTCTGCTCAGAGTTACCGTAGACACATGGTTTACAGCTCTAATTGGCCGCACAGATCAGTAGAACACAGCTAAAGTATTCATAATCACTTATTCCCTCTTCTACGCTTTACATTTATTTAAATTTCATATTACAGCCAAAAATTGCGAAAGTTATCATATCGCTGAATCGTTCAAAATCCCCGTCATTAATATGCGAGCGACCTTGAGTAACCATTATTCAGCGTAGTTATTGTAATTCGCCGTTTGTAGCGAACTCGCCGATTACGGCGAATTTTCGCCGACCTCGGGGAATTTTCGCCGAGGTCGGCGAATTAATTTCCCTAATTGACTTTATTGAAAATCTAGACGAATATTCGATTGGGGTTCAGCTGAAATTTAATGTGGTGTCCGCGCGTGGTCGCACCAATATTTCCCGTTATTTTGACCACGCCCGAACAATATTTATAATATTCGACTTTATTCTCCGAAATTTTGAATTCCCTAATATAGTTAATGGTAAACTAAACCGGATGCCCCGAGGGGTTTGAGCGGTACCAGAAAATAGCGTATTGTTCGTACTATTTCTACAGCATACTGGTTTAATCGACGTTTGTCGCTTCTTCGAAATATAATTTGTTGAAAACTTCGACATCACAATTTAAGAAAAAAATTCGTGTATATTAAACTTCTCCACTCATAATTATGCACTTAATGCCGATCGAGTACGATTTCGGAGGGGATAATTATCGAGCACGTGTATTTGGAGATACACTCTGGTTTCGTAACACTTTCCTGGAGTTCATTTTTTTTTCGACTTTTTTCAAACTCCGCCCGGCATAGGTGCAACTTTTACCGAGTGAGTCACCAACCGTGCAACTCACTCGGTTTAATTACCCAAGTTTGAGGTATTTTATTATTTTACCTGTAACTCTGCTCAGAGTTACCGTAGACACATGGTTTACAGCTCTAATTGGCCGCACAGATCAGTAGAACACAGCTAAAGTATTCATAATCACTTATTCCCTCTTCTACGCTTTACATTTATTTAAATTTCATATTACAGCCAAAAATTGCGAAAGTTATCATATCGCTGAATCGTTCAAAATCCCCGTCATTAATATGCGAGCGACCTTGAGTAACCATTATTCAGCGTAGTTATTGTAATTCGCCGTTTGTAGCGAACTCGCCGATTACGGCGAATTTTCGCCGACCTCGGGGAATTTTCGCCGAGGTCGGCGAATTAATTTCCCTAATTGACTTTATTGAAAATCTAGACGAATATTCGATTGGGGTTCAGCTGAAATTTAATGTGGTGTCCGCGCGTGGTCGCACCAATATTTCCCGTTATTTTGACCACGCCCGAACAATATTTATAATATTCGACTTTATTCTCCGAAATTTTGAATTCCCTAATATAGTTAATGGTAAACTAAACCGGATGCCCCGAGGGGTTTGAGCGGTACCAGAAAATAGCGTATTGTTCGTACTATTTCTACAGCATACTGGTTTAATCGACGTTTGTCGCTTCTTCGAAATATAATTTGTTGAAAACTTCGACATCACAATTTAAGAAAAAAATTCGTGTATATTAAACTTCTCCACTCATAATTATGCACTTAATGCCGATCGAGTACGATTTCGGAGGGGATAATTATCGAGCACGTGTATTTGGAGATACACTCTGGTTTCGTAACACTTTCCTGGAGTTCATTTTTTTTTCGACTTTTTTCAAACTCCGCCCGGCATAGGTGCAACTTTTACCGAGTGAGTCACCAACCGTGCAACTCACTCGGTTTAATTACCCAAGTTTGAGGTATTTTATTATTTTACCTGTAACTCTGCTCAGAGTTACCGTAGACACATGGTTTACAGCTCTAATTGGCCGCACAGATCAGTAGAACACAGCTAAAGTATTCATAATCACTTATTCCCTCTTCTACGCTTTACATTTATTTAAATTTCATATTACAGCCAAAAATTGCGAAAGTTATCATATCGCTGAATCGTTCAAAATCCCCGTCATTAATATGCGAGCGACCTTGAGTAACCATTATTCAGCGTAGTTATTGTAATTCGCCGTTTGTAGCGAACTCGCCGATTACGGCGAATTTTCGCCGACCTCGGGGATTTTCGCCGAGGTCGGCGAATTAATTTCCCTAATTGACTTTATTGAAAATCTAGACGAATATTCGATTGGGGTTCAGCTGAAATTTAATGTGGTGTCCGCGCGTGGTCGCACCAATATTTCCCGTTATTTTGACCACGCCCGAACAATATTTATAATATTCGACTTTATTCTCCGAAATTTTGAATTCCCTAATATAGTTAATGGTAAACTAAACCGGATGCCCCGAGGGGTTTGAGCGGTACCAGAAAATAGCGTATTGTTCGTACTATTTCTACAGCATACTGGTTTAATCGACGTTTGTCGCTTCTTCGAAATATAATTTGTTGAAAACTTCGACATCACAATTTAAGAAAAAAATTCGTGTATATTAAACTTCTCCACTCATAATTATGCACTTAATGCCGATCGAGTACGATTTCGGAGGGGATAATTATCGAGCACGTGTATTTGGAGATACACTCTGGTTTCGTAACACTTTCCTGGAGTTCATTTTTTTTCGACTTTTTTCAAACTCCGCCCGGCATAGGTGCAACTTTTACCGAGTGAGTCACCAACCGTGCAACTCACTCGGTTTAATTACCCAAGTTTGAGGTATTTTATTATTTTACCTGTAACTCTGCTCAGAGTTACCGTAGACACATGGTTTACAGCTCTAATTGGCCGCACAGATCAGTAGAACACAGACTAAAGTATTCATAATCACTTATTCCCTCTTCTACGCTTTACATTTATTTAAATTTCATATTACAGCCAAATTGCGAAAGTTATCATATCGCTGAATCGTTCAAAATCCCCGTCATTAATATGCGAGCGACCTTGAGTAACCATTATTCAGCGTAGTTATTGTAATTCGCCGTTTGTAGCGAACTCGCCGATTACGGCGATTATTTTCGCCGACCTCGGGGAATTTTCGCCGAGGTCGGCGAATTAATTTCCCTAATTGACTTTATTGAAAATCTAGACGAATATTCGATTGGGGTTCAGCTGAAATTTAATGTGGTGTCCGCGCGTGGTCGCACCAATATTTCCCGTTATTTTGACCACGCCCGAACAATATTTATAATATTCGACTTTATTCTCCGAAATTTTGAATTCCCTAATATAGTTAATGGTAAACTAAACCGGATGCCCCGAGGGGTTTGAGCGGTACCAGAAAATAGCGTATTGTTCGTACTATTTCTACAGCATACTGGTTTAATCGACGTTTGTCGCTTCTTCGAAATATAATTTGTTGAAAACTTCGACATCACAATTTAAGAAAAAAATTCGTGTATATTAAACTTCTCCACTCATAATTATGCACTTAATGCCGATCGAGTACGATTTCGGAGGGGATAATTATCGAGCACGTGTATTTGGAGATACACTCTGGTTTCGTAACACTTTCCTGGAGTTCATTTTTTTTTTCGACTTTTTTCAAACTCCGCCCGGCATAGGTGCAACTTTTACCGAGTGAGTCACCAACCGTGCAACTCACTCGGTTTAATTACCCAAGTTTGAGGTATTTATTATTTTTACCTGTAACTCTGCTCAGAGTTACCGTAGACACATGGTTTACAGCTCTAATTGGCCGCACAGATCAGTAGAACACAGCTAAAGTATTCATAATCACTTATTCCCTCTTCTACGCTTTACATTTATTTAAATTTCATATTACAGCCAAAAATTGCGAAAGTTATCATATCGCTGAATCGTTCAAAATCCCCGTCATTAATATGCGAGCGACTTGAGTAACCATTATTCAGCGTAGTTATTGTAATTCGCCGTTTGTAGCGAACTCGCCGATTACGGCGAATTTTCGCCGACCTCGGGGAATTTTCGCCGAGGTCGGCGAATTAATTTCCCTAATTGACTTTATTGAAAATCTAGACGAATATTCGATTGGGGTTCAGCTGAAATTTAATGTGGTGTCCGCGCGTGGTCGCACCAATATTTCCCGTTATTTTGACCACGCCCGAACAATATTTATAATCGACTTTATTCTCCGAAATTTTGAATTCCCTAATATAGTTAATGGTAAACTAAACCGGATGCCCCGAGGGGTTTGAGCGGTACCAGAAAATAGCGTATTGTTCGTACTATTTCTACAGCATACTGGTTTAATCGACGTTTGTCGCTTCTTCGAAATATAATTTGTTGAAAACTTCGACATCACAATTTAAGAAAAAAATTCGTGTATATTAAACTTCTCCACTCATAATTATGCACTTAATGCCGATCGAGTACGATTTCGGAGGGGATAATTATCGAGCACGTGTATTTGGAGATACACTCTGGTTTCGTAACACTTTCCTGGAGTTCATTTTTTTTTCGACTTTTTTCAAACTCCGCCCGGCATAGGTGCAACTTTTACCGAGTGAGTCACCAACCGTGCAACTCACTCGGTTTAATTACCCAAGTTTGAGGTATTTTATTATTTTACCTGTAACTCTGCTCAGAGTTACCGTAGACACATGGTTTACAGCTCTAATTGGCCGCACAGACCAGTAGAACACAGCTAAAGTATTCATAATCACTTATCCCTCTTCTACGCTTTACATTTATTTAAATTTCATATTACAGCCAAAAATTGCGAAAGTTATCATATCGCTGAATCGTTCAAAATCCCCGTCATTAATATGCGAGCGACCTTGAGTAACCATTATTCAGCGTAGTTATTGTAATTCGCCGTTTGTATTTTGAACGATTCAGCGATATGATAACTTTCGCAATTTTTGGCTGTAATATGAAATTTAAATAAATGTAAAGCGTAGAAGAGGGAATAAGTGATTATGAATACTTTAGCTGTGTTCTACTGATCTGTGCGGCCAATTAGAGCTGTAAACCATGTGTCTACGGTAACTCTGAGCAGAGTTACAGGTAAAATAATAAAATACCTCAAACTTGGGTAATTAAACCGAGTGAGTTGCACGGTTGGTGACTCACTCGGTAAAAGTTGCACCTATGCCGGGCGGAGTTTGAAAAAAGTCGAAAAAAAATGAACTCCAGGAAAGTGTTACGAAACCAGAGTGTATCTCCAAATACACGTGCTCGATAATTATCCCCTCCGAAATCGTACTCGATCGGCATTAAGTGCATAATTATGAGTGGAGAAGTTTAATATACACGAATTTTTTTCTTAAATTGTGATGTCGAAGTTTTCAACAAATTATATTTCGAAGAAGCGACAAACGTCGATTAAACCAGTATGCTGTAGAAATAGTACGAACAATACGCTATTTTCTGGTACCGCTCAAACCCCTCGGGGCATCCGGTTTAGTTTACCATTAACTATATTAGGGAATTCAAAATTTCGGAGAATAAAGTCGAATATTATAAATATTGTTCGGGCGTGGTCAAAATAACGGGAAATATTGGTGCGACCACGCGCGGACACCACATTAATTTCAGCTGAACCCCAATCGAATATTCGTCTAGATTTTCAATAAAGTCAATTAGGGAATTAATTCGCCGACCTCGGCGAAAATTCCCCGAGGTCGGCGAAAATTCGCCGTAATCGGCGATTTTCGCTACAAACGGCGAATTACAATAACTACGCTGAATAATGGTTACTCCAGGTCGCTCGCATATTAATGACGGGATTTTGAACGATTCAGCGATATGATAACTTTCGCAATTTTGGCTGTAATATGAAATTTAAATATGTAAAGCGTAGAAGAGGAATAGTGATTATGAATACTTTAGCTGTGTTCTACTGATCTGTGCGGCCAATTAGAGCTGTAAAACCATGTGTCTACGGTAACTCTGAGCAGAGTTACAGGTAAAATAATAAAATACCTCAAACTTGGGTAATTAAACCGAGTAGTTGCACGGTTGGTGACTCACTCGGTAAAAGTTGCACCTATGCCGGTCGGAGTTTGAAAAAAGTCGAAAAAAAAATGAACTCAGAAAGTGTTACGAAACCAGAGTGTATCTCCAAATACACGTGCTCGATAATTATCCCCTCCGAAATCGTCTCGATCGGCATTAAGTGCATAATTATGAGTGGAGAAGTGTAATCTACACGAATTTTATTCTTAATTGTGATGTCGAAGTTTTCACAATTATATTTCGAAGAAGCGACAAACGTCGATTAAACCAGTATGCTGTAGAAATAGTACGAACAATACGCTATTTTCTGGTACCGTCTCAAACCCCTCGGTGCATCCGGTTTAGTTTACCATTACTATATTCGGGAATTCAAATTTCGGAGAATAAAGTCGAATATTATAAATATTGTTCGGGCGTGTCAAAATAACGGTAAATTTGGTGCACCACACGCGCGGACACCACATAAATTTCAGCTGAACCCCAATCGAATATTCGTCTAGATTTTCAATAAAGTCAATTAGGGAAATTAATTCGCCGACCTCGGCGAAATTCCCCGAGGTCGGCGAAAATTCGCCGTAATCGGCGAGTTCGCTACAAACGGCGAATACAATAACTACGCTGAATAATGGTTACTCAGGTCGCTCGCTATTAATGACGTGGATTTTGAACGATTCAGCGATATGATAACTTTCTTTCGCAATTTTTGGCTGTAATATGAATTTTAATAAATGTAAGCGTAGAGAGGAATAAGTGATTATGAATACTTTAGCTGTGTTCTACTGATCTGTGCGGCCAATTAGAGCTGTAAACCATGTGTCTACGGTAACTCTGAGCAGAGTTACAGGTAAAATAATAAAATACCTCAAACTTGGGTAATTAAACCGAGAGTGAGTTGCACGGTTTGGTGACTCACTCGGTAAAGTTGCACCTATGCCGGCGGAGTTTGAAAAAAGTCGAAAAAAAAATGAACTCCAGGAAAGTGTTACGAAACAGAGTGTATCTCCAAATACACGTGCTCGATAATTATCCCCTCCGAAATCGTACTCGATCGGCATTAAGTGCATAATTATGAGTGGAGAAGTTTAATATACACGAATTATTTTCTTAAATTGTGATGTCGAGTTTTCAACAAATTATATTTCGAAGAAGCGACAAACGTCGATTAAACCAGTATGCTGTAGAAATAGTACGAACAATACGCTATTTTCTGGTACCGCTCAACCCCTCGGGGCATCCGGTTTAGTTTACCATTAACTATATTAGGGAATTCAAATTTCGGAGAATAGTCGAATATTATAAATATTGTTCGGGCGTGGTCAAAATAACGGGAAATATTGGTGCGACCACGCGCGGACACCACATTAAATTTCAGCTGAACCCCAATCGATATATTCGTCTAGATTTTCATAAGTCAATTAGGGAAATTAATTCGCCGACCTCGGCGAAAATTCCCCGAGGTCGGCGAAAATTCGCCGTAATCGCGAGTTCGCTACAAACGGCGAATTACAATAACTACGCTGAATAATGGTTACTCAAGGTCGCTCGCATATTAATGACGGGGATTTTGAACGATTCAGCGATATGATAACTTTCGCAATTTTGGCTGTAATATGAAATTTAAATAAATGTAAAGCGTAGAAGAGGGAATAAGTGATTATGAATACTTTAGCTGTGTTCTACTGATCTGTGCGGCCAATTAGAGCTGTAAACCATGTGTCTACGGTAACTCTGAGCAGAGTTACAGGTAAAATAATAAATACCTCAAACTTGGTAATTAAACCGAGTGAGTTGCACGGTTGGTGACTCACTCGGTAAAAGTTGCACCTATGCCGGGCGGAGTTTGAAAAAAGTCGAAAAAAAATGAACTCCAGGAAAGTGTTACGAAACCAGAGTGTATCTCCAAATACACGTGCTCGATAATTATCCCCTCCGAAATCGTACTCGATCGGCATTAAGTGCATAATTATGAGTGGAGAAGTTTAATATACACGAATTTTTTCTTAAATTGTGATGTCGAAGTTTTCAACAAATTATATTTCGAAGAAGCGACAAACGTCGATTAAACCAGTATGCTGTAGAAATAGTACGAACAATACGCTATTTTCTGGTACCGCTCAAACCCTCTCGGGCATCCGGTTTAGTTTACCATTACTATATTAGGGAATTCAAAATTTCGGAGAATAAAGTCGAATATTATAAATATTGTTCGGGCGTGGTCAAAATAACGGGAATATTGGTGCGACCACGCGCGGACACCACATTAAATTTCAGCTGAACCCCAATCGAATATTCGTCTAGATTTTCAATAAAGTCATTAGGGAAATTAATTCGCCGACCTCGGCGAAAATTCCCCGAGGTCGGCGAAAATTCGCCGTAATCGGCGAGTTCGCTACAAACGGCGAATTACAATAACTACGCTGAATAATGGTTACTCAAGGTCGCTCGCATATTAATGACGGGGATTTTGAACGATTCAGCGATATGATAACTTTCGCAATTTTTGGCTGTAATATGAAATTAATAAATGTAAAGCGTAGAAGAGGGAATAAGTGATTATGAATACTTTAGCTGTGTTCTACTGATCTGTGCGGCCATTAGAGCTGTAAACCATGTGTCTACGGTAACTCTGAGCAGAGTTACAGGTAAAATAATAAAATACCTCACTTGGGTATTAAACCGAGTGAGTTGCACGGTTGGTGACTCACTCGGTAAAAGTTGCACCTATGCCGGGCGGAGTTTGAAAAAAGTCGAAAAAAAAATGAACTCCAGGAAAGTGTTACGAAACCAGAGTGTATCTCCAAATACACGTGCTCGATAATTATCCCCCCGAAATCGTACTCGATCGGCATTAAGTGCATATTATGAGTGGAGAAGTTTAATATACACGAATTTTTTCTTAAATTGTGATGTCGAAGTTTTCAACAAATTATATTTCGAAGAAGCGACAAACGTCGATTAAACCAGTATGCTGTAGAAATAGTACGAACAAACGCTATTTTCTGGTACCGCTCAAACCCCTCGGGGCATCCGTTTAGTTTACCATTAACTATATTAGGGAATTCAAATTTCGGAGAATAAAGTCGAATATTATAAATATTGTTCGGGCGTGGTCAAAATAACGGAATATTGGTGCGACCACGCGCGGACACCACATTAAATTTCAGCTGAACCCCAATCGAATATTCGTCTAGATTTTCAATAAAGTCAATTAGGGAAATTAATTCGCCGACCTCGGCGAAAATTCCCCCGAGGTCGGCGAAAATTCGCCGTAATCGGCGAGTTCGCTACAAACGGCGAATTACAATAACTACGCTGAATAATGGTTACTCAAGGTCGCTCGCATATTAATGACGGGGATTTTGAACGATTCAGCGATATGATAACTTTCGCAATTTTTGGCTGTAATATGAAATTTAAATAATGTAAAGCGTAGAAGAGGGAATAAGTGATTATGAATACTTTAGCTGTGTTCTACTGATCTGTGCGGCCAATTAGAGCTGTAAACCATGTGTCTACGGTAACTCTGAGCAGAGTTACAGGTAAAATAATAAAATACCTCAAACTTGGGTAATTAAACGAGTGAGTTGCACGGTTGGTGACTCACTCGGTAAAAGTTGCACCTATGCCGGGCGGAGTTTGAAAAAGTCGAAAAAAAAAATGAACTCCAGGAAGTGTTACGAAACCAGAGTGTATCTCCAAATACACGTGCTCGATAATTATCCCCTCCGAAATCGTACTCGATCGGCATAAGTGCATAATTATGAGTGGAGAAGTTTAATATACACGAATTTTTTTCTTAAATTGTGATGTCGAAGTTTTCAACAAATTATATTTCGAAGAAGCGACAAACGTCGATTAAACCAGTATGCTGTAGAAATAGTACGAACAATACGCTATTTTCTGGTACCGCTCAAACCCCTCGGGCATCCGTTTTAGTTTACCATTAACTATATTAGGGAATTCAAAATTTCGGAGAATAAAGTCGAATATTATAAATATTGTTCGGGCGTGGTCAAATACGGGAAATATTGGTGCGACCACGCGCGGACACCACATTAAATTTCAGCTGAACCCCAATCGAATATTCGTCTAGATTTTCAATAAAGTCAATTAGGGAAATTAATTCGCCGACCTCGGCGAAAATCCCCGAGGTCGGCGAAAATTCGCCGTAATCGGCGAGTTCGCTACAAACGGCGAATTACAATAACTACGCTGAATAATGGTTACTCAAGGTCGCTCGCATATTAATGACGGGGATTTTGAACGATTCAGCGATATGATAACTTTCGCATTTTTGGCTGTAATATGAAATTTAAATAAATGTAAAGCGTAGAAGAGGGAATAAGTGATTATGAATACTTTAGCTGTGTTCTACTGATCTGTGCGGCCAATTAGAGCTGTAAACCATGTGTCTACGGTAACTCTGAGCAGAGTTACAGGTAAAATAATAAAATACCTCAAACTTGGGTAATTAAACCGAGTGAGTTGCACGGTTGGTGACTCACTCGGTAAAAGTTGCACCTATGCCGGGCGGAGTTTGAAAAAAGTCGAAAAAAAAATGAACTCCAGGAAAGTGTTACGAAACCAGAGTGTATCTCCAAATACACGTGCTCGATAATTATCCCCTCCGAAATCGTACTCGATCGGCATTAAGTGCAAATTATGAGTGGAGAAGTTTAATATACACGAATTTTTTTCTTAAATTGTGATGTCGAAGTTTTCAACAAATTATATTTCGAAGAAGCGACAAACGTCGATTAAACCAGTATGCTGTAGAAATAGTACGAACAATACGCTATTTTCTGGTACCGCTCAAACCCCTCGGGGCATCCGGTTTAGTTTACCATTAACTATATTAGGGAATTCAAAATTTCGGAGAATAAAGTCGAATATTATAAATATTGTTCGGCGTGGTCAAAAATAACGGGAAATATTGGTGCGACCACGCGCGGACCCACATTAAATTTCAGCTGAACCCCAATCGAATATTCGTCTAGATTTTCAATAAAGTCAATTAGGGAAATTAATTCGCCGACCTCGCGAAAATTCCCCGAGGTCGGCGAAAATTCGCCGTAATCGGCGAGTTCGCTACAAACGGCGAATTACAATAACTACGCTGAATAATGGTTACTCAAGTCGCTCGCATATTAATGACGGGGATTTTGAACGATTCAGCGATATGATAACTTTCGCAATTTTTGGCTGTAATATGAAATTTAAATAAATGTAAAGCGTAGAAGAGGGAATAAGTGATTATGATACTTTAGCTGTGTTCTACTGATCTGTGCGGCCAATTAGAGCTGTAACCATGTGTCTACGGTAACTCTGAGCAGAGTTACAGGTAAAATAATAAAATACCTCAAACTTGGGTAATTAAACCGAGTGAGTTGCACGGTTGGTGACTCACTCGGTAAAAGTTGCACCTATGCCGGGCGGAGTTTGAAAAAAGTCGAAAAAAAAATGAACTCCAGGAAGTGTTACGAAACCAGAGTGTATCTCCAAATACACGTGCTCGATAATTATCCCCTCCGAAATCGTACTCGATCGGCATTAAGTGCATAATTATGAGTGGAGAAGTTTAATATACACGAATTTTTTTCTTAAATTGTGATGTCGAAGTTTTCAACAAATTATATTTCGAAGAAGCGACAAACGTCGATTAAACCAGTATGCTGTAGAAATAGTACGAACAATACGCTATTTTCTGGTACCGCTCAAACCCCTCGGGGCATCCGGTTTAGTTTACCATTAACTATATTAGGGAATTCAAAATTTCGGAGAATAAAGTCGAATATTATAAATATTGTTCGGGCGTGGTCAAAATAACGGGAAATATTGGTGCGACCACGCGCGGACACCACATTAAATTTCAGCTGAACCCCAATCGAATATTCGTCTAGATTTTCAATAAAGTCAATTAGGGAAATTAATTCGCCGACCTCGGCGAAAATTCCCCGAGGTCGGCGAAAATTCGCCGTAATCGGCGAGTTCGCTACAAACGGCGAATTACAATAACTACGCTGAATAATGGTTACTCAAGGTCGCTCGCATATTAATGACGGGGATTTTGAACGATTCAGCGATATGATAACTTTCGCAATTTTTGGCTGTAATATGAAATTTAAATAAATGTAAAGCGTAGAAGAGGGAATAAGTGATTATGAATACTTTAGCTGTGTTCTACTGATCTGTGCGGCCAATTAGAGCTGTAAACCATGTGTCTACGGTAACTCTGAGCAGAGTTACAGGTAAAATAATAAAATACCTCAAACTTGGGTAATTAAACCGAGTGAGTTGCACGGTTGGTGACTCACTCGGTAAAAGTTGCACCTATGCCGGGCGGAGTTTGAAAAAAGTCGAAAAAAAAATGAACTCCAGGAAAGTGTTACGAAACCAGAGTGTATCTCCAAATACACGTGCTCGATAATTATCCCCTCCGAAATCGTACTCGATCGGCATTAAGTGCATAATTATGAGTGGAGAAGTTTAATATACACGAATTTTTTTCTTAAATTGTGATGTCGAAGTTTTCAACAAATTATATTTCGAAGAAGCGACAAACGTCGATTAAACCAGTATGCTGTAGAAATAGTACGAACAATACGCTATTTTCTGGTACCGCTCAAACCCCTCGGGGCATCCGGTTTAGTTTACCATTAACTATATTAGGGAATTCAAAATTTCGGAGAATAAAGTCGAATATTATAAATATTGTTCGGGCGTGGTCAAAATAACGGGAAATATTGGTGCGACCACGCGCGGACACCACATTAAATTTCAGCTGAACCCCAATCGAATATTCGTCTAGATTTTCAATAAAGTCAATTAGGGAAATTAATTCGCCGACCTCGGCGAAAATTCCCCGAGGTCGGCGAAAATTCGCCGTAATCGGCGAGTTCGCTACAAACGGCGAATTACAATAACTACGCTGAATAATGGTTACTCAAGGTCGCTCGCATATTAATGACGGGGATTTTGAACGATTCAGCGATATGATAACTTTCGCAATTTTTGGCTGTAATATGAAATTTAAATAAATGTAAAGCGTAGAAGAGGGAATAAGTGATTATGAATACTTTAGCTGTGTTCTACTGATCTGTGCGGCCAATTAGAGCTGTAAACCATGTGTCTACGGTAACTCTGAGCAGAGTTACAGGTAAAATAATAAAATACCTCAAACTTGGGTAATTAAACCGAGTGAGTTGCACGGTTGGTGACTCACTCGGTAAAAGTTGCACCTATGCCGGGCGGAGTTTGAAAAAAGTCGAAAAAAAAATGAACTCCAGGAAAGTGTTACGAAACCAGAGTGTATCTCCAAATACACGTGCTCGATAATTATCCCCTCCGAAATCGTACTCGATCGGCATTAAGTGCATAATTATGAGTGGAGAAGTTTAATATACACGAATTTTTTTCTTAAATTGTGATGTCGAAGTTTTCAACAAATTATATTTCGAAGAAGCGACAAACGTCGATTAAACCAGTATGCTGTAGAAATAGTACGAACAATACGCTATTTTCTGGTACCGCTCAAACCCCTCGGGGCATCCGGTTTAGTTTACCATTAACTATATTAGGGAATTCAAAATTTCGGAGAATAAAGTCGAATATTATAAATATTGTTCGGGCGTGGTCAAAATAACGGGAAATATTGGTGCGACCACGCGCGGACACCACATTAAATTTCAGCTGAACCCCAATCGAATATTCGTCTAGATTTTCAATAAAGTCAATTAGGGAAATTAATTCGCCGACCTCGGCGAAAATTCCCCGAGGTCGGCGAAAATTCGCCGTAATCGGCGAGTTCGCTACAAACGGCGAATTACAATAACTACGCTGAATAATGGTTACTCAAGGTCGCTCGCATATTAATGACGGGGATTTTGAACGATTCAGCGATATGATAACTTTCGCAATTTTTGGCTGTAATATGAAATTTAAATAAATGTAAAGCGTAGAAGAGGGAATAAGTGATTATGAATACTTTAGCTGTGTTCTACTGATCTGTGCGGCCAATTAGAGCTGTAAACCATGTGTCTACGGTAACTCTGAGCAGAGTTACAGGTAAAATAATAAAATACCTCAAACTTGGGTAATTAAACCGAGTGAGTTGCACGGTTGGTGACTCACTCGGTAAAAGTTGCACCTATGCCGGGCGGAGTTTGAAAAAAGTCGAAAAAAAAATGAACTCCAGGAAAGTGTTACGAAACCAGAGTGTATCTCCAAATACACGTGCTCGATAATTATCCCCTCCGAAATCGTACTCGATCGGCATTAAGTGCATAATTATGAGTGGAGAAGTTTAATATACACGAATTTTTTTCTTAAATTGTGATGTCGAAGTTTTCAACAAATTATATTTCGAAGAAGCGACAAACGTCGATTAAACCAGTATGCTGTAGAAATAGTACGAACAATACGCTATTTTCTGGTACCGCTCAAACCCCTCGGGGCATCCGTTTAGTTTACCATTAACTATATTAGGGAATTCAAAATTTCGGAGAATAAAGTCGAATATTATAAATATTGTTCGGGCGTGGTCAAAATAACGGGAAATATTGGTGCGACCACGCGCGGACACCACATTAAATTTCAGCTGAACCCCAATCGAATATTCGTCTAGATTTTCAATAAAGTCAATTAGGGAAATTAATTCGCCGACCTCGGCGAAAATTCCCCGAGGTCGGCGAAAATTCGCCGTAATCGGCGAGTTCGCTACAAACGGCGAATTACAATAACTACGCTGAATAATGGTTACTCAAGGTCGCTCGCATATTAATGACGGGGATTTTGAACGATTCAGCGATATGATAACTTTCGCAATTTTTGGCTGTAATATGAAATTTAAATAAATGTAAAGCGTAGAAGAGGGAATAAGTGATTATGAATACTTTAGCTGTGTTCTACTGATCTGTGCGGCCAATTAGAGCTGTAAACCATGTGTCTACGGTAACTCTGAGCAGAGTTACAGGTAAAATAATAAAATACCTCAAACTTGGGTAATTAAACCGAGTGAGTTGCACGGTTGGTGACTCACTCGGTAAAAGTTGCACCTATGCCGGGCGGAGTTTGAAAAAAGTCGAAAAAAAAATGAACTCCAGGAAAGTGTTACGAAACCAGAGTGTATCTCCAAATACACGTGCTCGATAATTATCCCCTCCGAAATCGTACTCGATCGGCATTAAGTGCATAATTATGAGTGGAGAAGTTTAATATACACGAATTTATTTCTTAAATTGTGATGTCGAAGTTTTCAACAAATTATATTTCGAAGAAGCGACAAACGTCGATTAAACCAGTATGCTGTAGAAATAGTACGAACAATACGCTATTTTCTGGTACCGCTCAAACCCCTCGGGGCATCCGGTTTAGTTTACCATTAACTATATTAGGGAATTCAAATTTCGGAGAATAAAGTCGAATATTATAAATATTGTTCGGGCGTGGTCAAAATAACGGGAAATATTGGTGCGACCACGCGCGGACACCACATTAAATTTCAGCTGAACCCCAATCGAATATTCGTCTAGATTTTCAATAAAGTCAATTAGGGAAATTAATTCGCCGACCTCGGCGAAAATTCCCCGAGGTCGGCGAAAATTCGCCGTAATCGGCGAGTTCGCTACAAACGGCGAATTACAATAACTACGCTGAATAATGGTTACTCAAGGTCGCTCGCATATTAATGACGGGGATTTTGAACGATTCAGCGATATGATAACTTTCGCAATTTTTGGCTGTAATATGAAATTTAAATAAATGTAAAGCGTAGAAGAGGGAATAAGTGATTATGAATACTTTAGCTGTGTTCTACTGATCTGTGCGGCCAATTAGAGCTGTAAACCATGTGTCTACGGTAACTCTGAGCAGAGTTACAGGTAAAATAATAAAATACCTCAAACTTGGGTAATTAAACCGAGTGAGTTGCACGGTTGGTGACTCACTCGGTAAAAGTTGCACCTATGCCGGGCGGAGTTTGAAAAAAGTCGAAAAAAAAATGAACTCCAGGAAAGTGTTACGAAACCAGAGTGTATCTCCAAATACACGTGCTCGATAATTATCCCCTCCGAAATCGTACTCGATCGGCATTAAGTGCATAATTATGAGTGGAGAAGTTTAATATACACGAATTTTTTTCTTAAATTGTGATGTCGAAGTTTTCAACAAATTATATTTCGAAGAAGCGACAAACGTCGATTAAACCAGTATGCTGTAGAAATAGTACGAACAATACGCTATTTTCTGGTACCGCTCAAACCCCTCGGGGCATCCGGTTTAGTTTACCATTAACTATATTAGGGAATTCAAAATTTCGGAGAATAAAGTCGAATATTATAAATATTGTTCGGGCGTGGTCAAAATAACGGGAAATATTGGTGCGACCACGCGCGGACACCACATTAAATTTCAGCTGAACCCCAATCGAATATTCGTCTAGATTTTCAATAAAGTCAATTAGGGAAATTAATTCGCCGACCTCGGCGAAAATTCCCCGAGGTCGGCGAAAATTCGCCGTAATCGGCGAGTTCGCTACAAACGGCGAATTACAATAACTACGCTGAATAATGGTTACTCAAGGTCGCTCGCATATTAATGACGGGGATTTTGAACGATTCAGCGATATGATAACTTTCGCAATTTTTGGCTGTAATATGAAATTTAAATAAATGTAAAGCGTAGAAGAGGGAATAAGTGATTATGAATACTTTAGCTGTGTTCTACTGATCTGTGCGGCCAATTAGAGCTGTAAACCATGTGTCTACGGTAACTCTGAGCAGAGTTACAGGTAAAATAATAAAATACCTCAAACTTGGGTAATTAAACCGAGTGAGTTGCACGGTTGGTGACTCACTCGGTAAAAGTTGCACCTATGCCGGGCGGAGTTTGAAAAAAGTCGAAAAAAAAATGAACTCCAGGAAAGTGTTACGAAACCAGAGTGTATCTCCAAATACACGTGCTCGATAATTATCCCCTCCGAAATCGTACTCGATCGGCATTAAGTGCATAATTATGAGTGGAGAAGTTTAATATACACGAATTTTTTTCTTAAATTGTGATGTCGAAGTTTTCAACAAATTATATTTCGAAGAAGCGACAAACGTCGATTAAACCAGTATGCTGTAGAAATAGTACGAACAATACGCTATTTTCTGGTACCGCTCAAACCCCTCGGGGCATCCGGTTTAGTTTACCATTAACTATATTAGGGAATTCAAAATTTCGGAGAATAAAGTCGAATATTATAAATATTGTTCGGGCGTGGTCAAAATAACGGGAAATATTGGTGCGACCACGCGCGGACACCACATTAAATTTCAGCTGAACCCCAATCGAATATTCGTCTAGATTTTCAATAAAGTCAATTAGGGAAATTAATTCGCCGACCTCGGCGAAAATTCCCCGAGGTCGGCGAAAATTCGCCGTAATCGGCGAGTTCGCTACAAACGGCGAATTACAATAACTACGCTGAATAATGGTTACTCAAGGTCGCTCGCATATTAATGACGGGGATTTTGAACGATTCAGCGATATGATAACTTTCGCAATTTTTGGCTGTAATATGAAATTTAAATAAATGTAAAGCGTAGAAGAGGGAATAAGTGATTATGAATACTTTAGCTGTGTTCTACTGATCTGTGCGGCCAATTAGAGCTGTAAACCATGTGTCTACGGTAACTCTGAGCAGAGTTACAGGTAAAATAATAAAATACCTCAAACTTGGGTAATTAAACCGAGTGAGTTGCACGGTTGGTGACTCACTCGGTAAAAGTTGCACCTATGCCGGGCGGAGTTTGAAAAAAGTCGAAAAAAAAATGAACTCCAGGAAAGTGTTACGAAACCAGAGTGTATCTCCAAATACACGTGCTCGATAATTATCCCCTCCGAAATCGTACTCGATCGGCATTAAGTGCATAATTATGAGTGGAGAAGTTTAATATACACGAATTTTTTTCTTAAATTGTGATGTCGAAGTTTTCAACAAATTATATTTCGAAGAAGCGACAAACGTCGATTAAACCAGTATGCTGTAGAAATAGTACGAACAATACGCTATTTTCTGGTACCGCTCAAACCCCTCGGGGCATCCGGTTTAGTTTACCATTAACTATATTAGGGAATTCAAAATTTCGGAGAATAAAGTCGAATATTATAAATATTGTTCGGGCGTGGTCAAAATAACGGGAAATATTGGTGCGACCACGCGCGGACACCACATTAAATTTCAGCTGAACCCCAATCGAATATTCGTCTAGATTTTCAATAAAGTCAATTAGGGAAATTAATTCGCCGACCTCGGCGAAAATTCCCCGAGGTCGGCGAAAATTCGCCGTAATCGGCGAGTTCGCTACAAACGGCGAATTACAATAACTACGCTGAATAATGGTTACTCAAGGTCGCTCGCATATTAATGACGGGGATTTTGAACGATTCAGCGATATGATAACTTTCGCAATTTTTGGCTGTAATATGAAATTTAAATAAATGTAAAGCGTAGAAGAGGGAATAAGTGATTATGAATACTTTAGCTGTGTTCTACTGATCTGTGCGGCCAATTAGAGCTGTAAACCATGTGTCTACGGTAACTCTGAGCAGAGTTACAGGTAAAATAATAAAATACCTCAAACTTGGGTAATTAAACCGAGTGAGTTGCACGGTTGGTGACTCACTCGGTAAAAGTTGCACCTATGCCGGGCGGAGTTTGAAAAAAGTCGAAAAAAAAATGAACTCCAGGAAAGTGTTACGAAACCAGAGTGTATCTCCAAATACACGTGCTCGATAATTATCCCCTCCGAAATCGTACTCGATCGGCATTAAGTGCATAATTATGAGTGGAGAAGTTTAATATACACGAATTTTTTTCTTAAATTGTGATGTCGAAGTTTTCAACAAATTATATTTCGAAGAAGCGACAAACGTCGATTAAACCAGTATGCTGTAGAAATAGTACGAACAATACGCTATTTTCTGGTACCGCTCAAACCCCTCGGGGCATCCGGTTTAGTTTACCATTAACTATATTAGGGAATTCAAAATTTCGGAGAATAAAGTCGAATATTATAAATATTGTTCGGGCGTGGTCAAAATAACGGGAAATATTGGTGCGACCACGCGCGGACACCACATTAAATTTCAGCTGAACCCCAATCGAATATTCGTCTAGATTTTCAATAAAGTCAATTAGGGAAATTAATTCGCCGACCTCGGCGAAAATTCCCCGAGGTCGGCGAAAATTCGCCGTAATCGGCGAGTTCGCTACAAACGGCGAATTACAATAACTACGCTGAATAATGGTTACTCAAGGTCGCTCGCATATTAATGACGGGGATTTTGAACGATTCAGCGATATGATAACTTTCGCAATTTTTGGCTGTAATATGAAATTTAAATAAATGTAAAGCGTAGAAGAGGGAATAAGTGATTATGAATACTTTAGCTGTGTTCTACTGATCTGTGCGGCCAATTAGAGCTGTAAACCATGTGTCTACGGTAACTCTGAGCAGAGTTACAGGTAAAATAATAAAATACCTCAAACTTGGGTAATTAAACCGAGTGAGTTGCACGGTTGGTGACTCACTCGGTAAAAGTTGCACCTATGCCGGGCGGAGTTTGAAAAAAGTCGAAAAAAAATGAACTCCAGGAAAGTGTTACGAAACCAGAGTGTATCTCCAAATACACGTGCTCGATAATTATCCCCTCCGAAATCGTACTCGATCGGCATTAAGTGCATAATTATGAGTGGAGAAGTTTAATATACACGAATTTTTTCTTAAATTGTGATGTCGAAGTTTTCAACAAATTATATTTCGAAGAAGCGACAAACGTCGATTAAACCAGTATGCTGTAGAAATAGTACGAACAATACGCTATTTTCTGGTACCGCTCAAACCCCTCGGGGCATCCGGTTTAGTTTACCATTAACTATATTAGGGAATTCAAAATTTCGGAGAATAAAGTCGAATATTATAAATATTGTTCGGGCGTGGTCAAAATAACGGGAAATATTGGTGCGACCACGCGCGGACACCACATTAAATTTCAGCTGAACCCCAATCGAATATTCGTCTAGATTTTCAATAAAGTCAATTAGGGAAATTAATTCGCCGACCTCGGCGAAAATTCCCCGAGGTCGGCGAAAATTCGCCGTAATCGGCGAGTTCGCTACAAACGGCGAATTACAATAACTACGCTGAATAATGGTTACTCAAGGTCGCTCGCATATTAATGACGGGGATTTTGAACGATTCAGCGATATGATAACTTTCGCAATTTTTGGCTGTAATATGAAATTTAAATAAATGTAAAGCGTAGAAGAGGGAATAAGTGATTATGAATACTTTAGCTGTGTTCTACTGATCTGTGCGGCCAATTAGAGCTGTAAACCATGTGTCTACGGTAACTCTGAGCAGAGTTACAGGTAAAATAATAAAATACCTCAAACTTGGGTAATTAAACCGAGTGAGTTGCACGGTTGGTGACTCACTCGGTAAAAGTTGCACCTATGCCGGGCGGAGTTTGAAAAAAGTCGAAAAAAAATGAACTCCAGGAAAGTGTTACGAAACCAGAGTGTATCTCCAAATACACGTGCTCGATAATTATCCCCTCCGAAATCGTACTCGATCGGCATTAAGTGCATAATTATGAGTGGAGAAGTTTAATATACACGAATTTTTTTCTTAAATTGTGATGTCGAAGTTTTCAACAAATTATATTTCGAAGAAGCGACAAACGTCGATTAAACCAGTATGCTGTAGAAATAGTACGAACAATACGCTATTTTCTGGTACCGCTCAAACCCCTCGGGGCATCCGGTTTAGTTTACCATTAACTATATTAGGGAATTCAAAATTTCGGAGAATAAAGTCGAATATTATAAATATTGTTCGGGCGTGGTCAAAATAACGGGAAATATTGGTGCGACCACGCGCGGACACCACATTAAATTTCAGCTGAACCCCAATCGAATATTCGTCTAGATTTTCAATAAAGTCAATTAGGGAAATTAATTCGCCGACCTCGGCGAAAATTCCCCGAGGTCGGCGAAAATTCGCCGTAATCGGCGAGTTCGCTACAAACGGCGAATTACAATAACTACGCTGAATAATGGTTACTCAAGGTCGCTCGCATATTAATGACGGGGATTTTGAACGATTCAGCGATATGATAACTTTCGCAATTTTTGGCTGTAATATGAAATTTAAATAAATGTAAAGCGTAGAAGAGGGAATAAGTGATTATGAATACTTTAGCTGTGTTCTACTGATCTGTGCGGCCAATTAGAGCTGTAAACCATGTGTCTACGGTAACTCTGAGCAGAGTTACAGGTAAAATAATAAAATACCTCAAACTTGGGTAATTAAACCGAGTGAGTTGCACGGTTGGTGACTCACTCGGTAAAAGTTGCACCTATGCCGGGCGGAGTTTGAAAAAAGTCGAAAAAAAAATGAACTCCAGGAAAGTGTTACGAAACCAGAGTGTATCTCCAAATACACGTGCTCGATAATTATCCCCTCCGAAATCGTACTCGATCGGCATTAAGTGCATAATTATGAGTGGAGAAGTTTAATATACACGAATTTTTTTCTTAAATTGTGATGTCGAAGTTTTCAACAAATTATATTTCGAAGAAGCGACAAACGTCGATTAAACCAGTATGCTGTAGAAATAGTACGAACAATACGCTATTTTCTGGTACCGCTCAAACCCCTCGGGGCATCCGGTTTAGTTTACCATTAACTATATTAGGGAATTCAAAATTTCGGAGAATAAAGTCGAATATTATAAATATTGTTCGGGCGTGGTCAAAATAACGGGAAATATTGGTGCGACCACGCGCGGACACCACATTAAATTTCAGCTGAACCCCAATCGAATATTCGTCTAGATTTTCAATAAAGTCAATTAGGGAAATTAATTCGCCGACCTCGGCGAAAATTCCCCGAGGTCGGCGAAAATTCGCCGTAATCGGCGAGTTCGCTACAAACGGCGAATTACAATAACTACGCTGAATAATGGTTACTCAAGGTCGCTCGCATATTAATGACGGGGATTTTGAACGATTCAGCGATATGATAACTTTCGCAATTTTTGGCTGTAATATGAAATTTAAATAAATGTAAAGCGTAGAAGAGGGAATAAGTGATTATGAATACTTTAGCTGTGTTCTACTGATCTGTGCGGCCAATTAGAGCTGTAAACCATGTGTCTACGGTAACTCTGAGCAGAGTTACAGGTAAAATAATAAAATACCTCAAACTTGGGTAATTAAACCGAGTGAGTTGCACGGTTGGTGACTCACTCGGTAAAAGTTGCACCTATGCCGGGCGGAGTTTGAAAAAAGTCGAAAAAAAAATGAACTCCAGGAAAGTGTTACGAAACCAGAGTGTATCTCCAAATACACGTGCTCGATAATTATCCCCTCCGAAATCGTACTCGATCGGCATTAAGTGCATAATTATGAGTGGAGAAGTTTAATATACACGAATTTTTTTCTTAAATTGTGATGTCGAAGTTTTCAACAAATTATATTTCGAAGAAGCGACAAACGTCGATTAAACCAGTATGCTGTAGAAATAGTACGAACAATACGCTATTTTCTGGTACCGCTCAAACCCCTCGGGGCATCCGGTTTAGTTTACCATTAACTATATTAGGGAATTCAAAATTTCGGAGAATAAAGTCGAATATTATAAATATTGTTCGGGCGTGGTCAAAATAACGGGAAATATTGGTGCGACCACGCGCGGACACCACATTAAATTTCAGCTGAACCCCAATCGAATATTCGTCTAGATTTTCAATAAAGTCAATTAGGGAAATTAATTCGCCGACCTCGGCGAAAATTCCCCGAGGTCGGCGAAAATTCGCCGTAATCGGCGAGTTCGCTACAAACGGCGAATTACAATAACTACGCTGAATAATGGTTACTCAAGGTCGCTCGCATATTAATGACGGGGATTTTGAACGATTCAGCGATATGATAACTTTCGCAATTTTTGGCTGTAATATGAAATTTAAATAAATGTAAAGCGTAGAAGAGGGAATAAGTGATTATGAATACTTTAGCTGTGTTCTACTGATCTGTGCGGCCAATTAGAGCTGTAAACCATGTGTCTACGGTAACTCTGAGCAGAGTTACAGGTAAAATAATAAAATACCTCAAACTTGGGTAATTAAACCGAGTGAGTTGCACGGTTGGTGACTCACTCGGTAAAAGTTGCACCTATGCCGGGCGGAGTTTGAAAAAAGTCGAAAAAAAAATGAACTCCAGGAAAGTGTTACGAAACCAGAGTGTATCTCCAAATACACGTGCTCGATAATTATCCCCTCCGAAATCGTACTCGATCGGCATTAAGTGCATAATTATGAGTGGAGAAGTTTAATATACACGAATTTTTTTCTTAAATTGTGATGTCGAAGTTTTCAACAAATTATATTTCGAAGAAGCGACAAACGTCGATTAAACCAGTATGCTGTAGAAATAGTACGAACAATACGCTATTTTCTGGTACCGCTCAAACCCCTCGGGGCATCCGGTTTAGTTTACCATTAACTATATTAGGGAATTCAAAATTTCGGAGAATAAAGTCGAATATTATAAATATTGTTCGGGCGTGGTCAAAATAACGGGAAATATTGGTGCGACCACGCGCGGACACCACATTAAATTTCAGCTGAACCCCAATCGAATATTCGTCTAGATTTTCAATAAAGTCAATTAGGGAAATTAATTCGCCGACCTCGGCGAAAATTCCCCGAGGTCGGCGAAAATTCGCCGTAATCGGCGAGTTCGCTACAAACGGCGAATTACAATAACTACGCTGAATAATGGTTACTCAAGGTCGCTCGCATATTAATGACGGGGATTTTGAACGATTCAGCGATATGATAACTTTCGCAATTTTTGGCTGTAATATGAAATTTAAATAAATGTAAAGCGTAGAAGAGGGAATAAGTGATTATGAATACTTTAGCTGTGTTCTACTGATCTGTGCGGCCAATTAGAGCTGTAAACCATGTGTCTACGGTAACTCTGAGCAGAGTTACAGGTAAAATAATAAAATACCTCAAACTTGGGTAATTAAACCGAGTGAGTTGCACGGTTGGTGACTCACTCGGTAAAAGTTGCACCTATGCCGGGCGGAGTTTGAAAAAAGTCGAAAAAAAAATGAACTCCAGGAAAGTGTTACGAAACCAGAGTGTATCTCCAAATACACGTGCTCGATAATTATCCCCTCCGAAATCGTACTCGATCGGCATTAAGTGCATAATTATGAGTGGAGAAGTTTAATATACACGAATTTTTTTCTTAAATTGTGATGTCGAAGTTTTCAACAAATTATATTTCGAAGAAGCGACAAACGTCGATTAAACCAGTATGCTGTAGAAATAGTACGAACAATACGCTATTTTCTGGTACCGCTCAAACCCCTCGGGGCATCCGGTTTAGTTTACCATTAACTATATTAGGGAA
This sequence comes from Allodiplogaster sudhausi, assembly GCA_945643635.1. Lineage (NCBI taxonomy): Eukaryota > Metazoa > Nematoda > Chromadorea > Rhabditida > Diplogasteridae > Allodiplogaster > Allodiplogaster sudhausi. The sequence continues at coordinate 67,992 of CALZFC010000264.1, read as the reverse complement.
TTCAAAATTTCGGAGAATAAAGTCGAATATTATAAATATTGTTCGGGCGTGGTCAAAATAACGGGAAATATTGGTGCGACCACGCGCGGACACCACATTAAATTTCAGCTGAACCCCAATCGAATATTCGTCTAGATTTTCAATAAAGTCAATTAGGGAAATTAATTCGCCGACCTCGGCGAAAATTCCCCGAGGTCGGCGAAAATTCGCCGTAATCGGCGAGTTCGCTACAAACGGCGAATTACAATAACTACGCTGAATAATGGTTACTCAAGGTCGCTCGCATATTAATGACGGGGATTTTGAACGATTCAGCGATATGATAACTTTCGCAATTTTTGGCTGTAATATGAAATTTAAATAAATGTAAAGCGTAGAAGAGGGAATAAGTGATTATGAATACTTTAGCTGTGTTCTACTGATCTGTGCGGCCAATTAGAGCTGTAAACCATGTGTCTACGGTAACTCTGAGCAGAGTTACAGGTAAAATAATAAAATACCTCAAACTTGGGTAATTAAACCGAGTGAGTTGCACGGTTGGTGACTCACTCGGTAAAAGTTGCACCTATGCCGGGCGGAGTTTGAAAAAAGTCGAAAAAAAAATGAACTCCAGGAAAGTGTTACGAAACCAGAGTGTATCTCCAAATACACGTGCTCGATAATTATCCCCTCCGAAATCGTACTCGATCGGCATTAAGTGCATAATTATGAGTGGAGAAGTTTAATATACACGAATTTTTTTCTTAAATTGTGATGTCGAAGTTTTCAACAAATTATATTTCGAAGAAGCGACAAACGTCGATTAAACCAGTATGCTGTAGAAATAGTACGAACAATACGCTATTTTCTGGTACCGCTCAAACCCCTCGGGGCATCCGGTTTAGTTTACCATTAACTATATTAGGGAATTCAAAATTTCGGAGAATAAAGTCGAATATTATAAATATTGTTCGGGCGTGGTCAAAATAACGGGAAATATTGGTGCGACCACGCGCGGACACCACATTAAATTTCAGCTGAACCCCAATCGAATATTCGTCTAGATTTTCAATAAAGTCAATTAGGGAAATTAATTCGCCGACCTCGGCGAAAATTCCCCGAGGTCGGCGAAAATTCGCCGTAATCGGCGAGTTCGCTACAAACGGCGAATTACAATAACTACGCTGAATAATGGTTACTCAAGGTCGCTCGCATATTAATGACGGGGATTTTGAACGATTCAGCGATATGATAACTTTCGCAATTTTTGGCTGTAATATGAAATTTAAATAAATGTAAAGCGTAGAAGAGGGAATAAGTGATTATGAATACTTTAGCTGTGTTCTACTGATCTGTGCGGCCAATTAGAGCTGTAAACCATGTGTCTACGGTAACTCTGAGCAGAGTTACAGGTAAAATAATAAAATACCTCAAACTTGGGTAATTAAACCGAGTGAGTTGCACGGTTGGTGACTCACTCGGTAAAAGTTGCACCTATGCCGGGCGGAGTTTGAAAAAAGTCGAAAAAAAAATGAACTCCAGGAAAGTGTTACGAAACCAGAGTGTATCTCCAAATACACGTGCTCGATAATTATCCCCTCCGAAATCGTACTCGATCGGCATTAAGTGCATAATTATGAGTGGAGAAGTTTAATATACACGAATTTTTTTCTTAAATTGTGATGTCGAAGTTTTCAACAAATTATATTTCGAAGAAGCGACAAACGTCGATTAAACCAGTATGCTGTAGAAATAGTACGAACAATACGCTATTTTCTGGTACCGCTCAAACCCCTCGGGGCATCCGGTTTAGTTTACCATTAACTATATTAGGGAATTCAAAATTTCGGAGAATAAAGTCGAATATTATAAATATTGTTCGGGCGTGGTCAAAATAACGGGAAATATTGGTGCGACCACGCGCGGACACCACATTAAATTTCAGCTGAACCCCAATCGAATATTCGTCTAGATTTTCAATAAAGTCAATTAGGGAAATTAATTCGCCGACCTCGGCGAAAATTCCCCGAGGTCGGCGAAAATTCGCCGTAATCGGCGAGTTCGCTACAAACGGCGAATTACAATAACTACGCTGAATAATGGTTACTCAAGGTCGCTCGCATATTAATGACGGGGATTTTGAACGATTCAGCGATATGATAACTTTCGCAATTTTTGGCTGTAATATGAAATTTAAATAAATGTAAAGCGTAGAAGAGGGAATAAGTGATTATGAATACTTTAGCTGTGTTCTACTGATCTGTGCGGCCAATTAGAGCTGTAAACCATGTGTCTACGGTAACTCTGAGCAGAGTTACAGGTAAAATAATAAAATACCTCAAACTTGGGTAATTAAACCGAGTGAGTTGCACGGTTGGTGACTCACTCGGTAAAAGTTGCACCTATGCCGGGCGGAGTTTGAAAAAAGTCGAAAAAAAAATGAACTCCAGGAAAGTGTTACGAAACCAGAGTGTATCTCCAAATACACGTGCTCGATAATTATCCCCTCCGAAATCGTACTCGATCGGCATTAAGTGCATAATTATGAGTGGAGAAGTTTAATATACACGAATTTTTTTCTTAAATTGTGATGTCGAAGTTTTCAACAAATTATATTTCGAAGAAGCGACAAACGTCGATTAAACCAGTATGCTGTAGAAATAGTACGAACAATACGCTATTTTCTGGTACCGCTCAAACCCCTCGGGGCATCCGGTTTAGTTTACCATTAACTATATTAGGGAATTCAAAATTTCGGAGAATAAAGTCGAATATTATAAATATTGTTCGGGCGTGGTCAAAATAACGGGAAATATTGGTGCGACCACGCGCGGACACCACATTAAATTTCAGCTGAACCCCAATCGAATATTCGTCTAGATTTTCAATAAAGTCAATTAGGGAAATTAATTCGCCGACCTCGGCGAAAATTCCCCGAGGTCGGCGAAAATTCGCCGTAATCGGCGAGTTCGCTACAAACGGCGAATTACAATAACTACGCTGAATAATGGTTACTCAAGGTCGCTCGCATATTAATGACGGGGATTTTGAACGATTCAGCGATATGATAACTTTCGCAATTTTTGGCTGTAATATGAAATTTAAATAAATGTAAAGCGTAGAAGAGGGAATAAGTGATTATGAATACTTTAGCTGTGTTCTACTGATCTGTGCGGCCAATTAGAGCTGTAAACCATGTGTCTACGGTAACTCTGAGCAGAGTTACAGGTAAAATAATAAAATACCTCAAACTTGGGTAATTAAACCGAGTGAGTTGCACGGTTGGTGACTCACTCGGTAAAAGTTGCACCTATGCCGGGCGGAGTTTGAAAAAAGTCGAAAAAAAAATGAACTCCAGGAAAGTGTTACGAAACCAGAGTGTATCTCCAAATACACGTGCTCGATAATTATCCCCTCCGAAATCGTACTCGATCGGCATTAAGTGCATAATTATGAGTGGAGAAGTTTAATATACACGAATTTTTTTCTTAAATTGTGATGTCGAAGTTTTCAACAAATTATATTTCGAAGAAGCGACAAACGTCGATTAAACCAGTATGCTGTAGAAATAGTACGAACAATACGCTATTTTCTGGTACCGCTCAAACCCCTCGGGGCATCCGGTTTAGTTTACCATTAACTATATTAGGGAATTCAAAATTTCGGAGAATAAAGTCGAATATTATAAATATTGTTCGGGCGTGGTCAAAATAACGGGAAATATTGGTGCGACCACGCGCGGACACCACATTAAATTTCAGCTGAACCCCAATCGAATATTCGTCTAGATTTTCAATAAAGTCAATTAGGGAAATTAATTCGCCGACCTCGGCGAAAATTCCCCGAGGTCGGCGAAAATTCGCCGTAATCGGCGAGTTCGCTACAAACGGCGAATTACAATAACTACGCTGAATAATGGTTACTCAAGGTCGCTCGCATATTAATGACGGGGATTTTGAACGATTCAGCGATATGATAACTTTCGCAATTTTTGGCTGTAATATGAAATTTAAATAAATGTAAAGCGTAGAAGAGGGAATAAGTGATTATGAATACTTTAGCTGTGTTCTACTGATCTGTGCGGCCAATTAGAGCTGTAAACCATGTGTCTACGGTAACTCTGAGCAGAGTTACAGGTAAAATAATAAAATACCTCAAACTTGGGTAATTAAACCGAGTGAGTTGCACGGTTGGTGACTCACTCGGTAAAAGTTGCACCTATGCCGGGCGGAGTTTGAAAAAAGTCGAAAAAAAAATGAACTCCAGGAAAGTGTTACGAAACCAGAGTGTATCTCCAAATACACGTGCTCGATAATTATCCCCTCCGAAATCGTACTCGATCGGCATTAAGTGCATAATTATGAGTGGAGAAGTTTAATATACACGAATTTTTTTCTTAAATTGTGATGTCGAAGTTTTCAACAAATTATATTTCGAAGAAGCGACAAACGTCGATTAAACCAGTATGCTGTAGAAATAGTACGAACAATACGCTATTTTCTGGTACCGCTCAAACCCCTCGGGGCATCCGGTTTAGTTTACCATTAACTATATTAGGGAATTCAAAATTTCGGAGAATAAAGTCGAATATTATAAATATTGTTCGGGCGTGGTCAAAATAACGGGAAATATTGGTGCGACCACGCGCGGACACCACATTAAATTTCAGCTGAACCCCAATCGAATATTCGTCTAGATTTTCAATAAAGTCAATTAGGGAAATTAATTCGCCGACCTCGGCGAAAATTCCCCGAGGTCGGCGAAAATTCGCCGTAATCGGCGAGTTCGCTACAAACGGCGAATTACAATAACTACGCTGAATAATGGTTACTCAAGGTCGCTCGCATATTAATGACGGGGATTTTGAACGATTCAGCGATATGATAACTTTCGCAATTTTTGGCTGTAATATGAAATTTAAATAAATGTAAAGCGTAGAAGAGGGAATAAGTGATTATGAATACTTTAGCTGTGTTCTACTGATCTGTGCGGCCAATTAGAGCTGTAAACCATGTGTCTACGGTAACTCTGAGCAGAGTTACAGGTAAAATAATAAAATACCTCAAACTTGGGTAATTAAACCGAGTGAGTTGCACGGTTGGTGACTCACTCGGTAAAAGTTGCACCTATGCCGGGCGGAGTTTGAAAAAAGTCGAAAAAAAAATGAACTCCAGGAAAGTGTTACGAAACCAGAGTGTATCTCCAAATACACGTGCTCGATAATTATCCCCTCCGAAATCGTACTCGATCGGCATTAAGTGCATAATTATGAGTGGAGAAGTTTAATATACACGAATTTTTTTCTTAAATTGTGATGTCGAAGTTTTCAACAAATTATATTTCGAAGAAGCGACAAACGTCGATTAAACCAGTATGCTGTAGAAATAGTACGAACAATACGCTATTTTCTGGTACCGCTCAAACCCCTCGGGGCATCCGGTTTAGTTTACCATTAACTATATTAGGGAATTCAAAATTTCGGAGAATAAAGTCGAATATTATAAATATTGTTCGGGCGTGGTCAAAATAACGGGAAATATTGGTGCGACCACGCGCGGACACCACATTAAATTTCAGCTGAACCCCAATCGAATATTCGTCTAGATTTTCAATAAAGTCAATTAGGGAAATTAATTCGCCGACCTCGGCGAAAATTCCCCGAGGTCGGCGAAAATTCGCCGTAATCGGCGAGTTCGCTACAAACGGCGAATTACAATAACTACGCTGAATAATGGTTACTCAAGGTCGCTCGCATATTAATGACGGGGATTTTGAACGATTCAGCGATATGATAACTTTCGCAATTTTTGGCTGTAATATGAAATTTAAATAAATGTAAAGCGTAGAAGAGGGAATAAGTGATTATGAATACTTTAGCTGTGTTCTACTGATCTGTGCGGCCAATTAGAGCTGTAAACCATGTGTCTACGGTAACTCTGAGCAGAGTTACAGGTAAAATAATAAAATACCTCAAACTTGGGTAATTAAACCGAGTGAGTTGCACGGTTGGTGACTCACTCGGTAAAAGTTGCACCTATGCCGGGCGGAGTTTGAAAAAAGTCGAAAAAAAAATGAACTCCAGGAAAGTGTTACGAAACCAGAGTGTATCTCCAAATACACGTGCTCGATAATTATCCCCTCCGAAATCGTACTCGATCGGCATTAAGTGCATAATTATGAGTGGAGAAGTTTAATATACACGAATTTTTTTCTTAAATTGTGATGTCGAAGTTTTCAACAAATTATATTTCGAAGAAGCGACAAACGTCGATTAAACCAGTATGCTGTAGAAATAGTACGAACAATACGCTATTTTCTGGTACCGCTCAAACCCCTCGGGGCATCCGGTTTAGTTTACCATTAACTATATTAGGGAATTCAAAATTTCGGAGAATAAAGTCGAATATTATAAATATTGTTCGGGCGTGGTCAAAATAACGGGAAATATTGGTGCGACCACGCGCGGACACCACATTAAATTTCAGCTGAACCCCAATCGAATATTCGTCTAGATTTTCAATAAAGTCAATTAGGGAAATTAATTCGCCGACCTCGGCGAAAATTCCCCGAGGTCGGCGAAAATTCGCCGTAATCGGCGAGTTCGCTACAAACGGCGAATTACAATAACTACGCTGAATAATGGTTACTCAAGGTCGCTCGCATATTAATGACGGGGATTTTGAACGATTCAGCGATATGATAACTTTCGCAATTTTTGGCTGTAATATGAAATTTAAATAAATGTAAAGCGTAGAAGAGGGAATAAGTGATTATGAATACTTTAGCTGTGTTCTACTGATCTGTGCGGCCAATTAGAGCTGTAAACCATGTGTCTACGGTAACTCTGAGCAGAGTTACAGGTAAAATAATAAAATACCTCAAACTTGGGTAATTAAACCGAGTGAGTTGCACGGTTGGTGACTCACTCGGTAAAAGTTGCACCTATGCCGGGCGGAGTTTGAAAAAAGTCGAAAAAAAAATGAACTCCAGGAAAGTGTTACGAAACCAGAGTGTATCTCCAAATACACGTGCTCGATAATTATCCCCTCCGAAATCGTACTCGATCGGCATTAAGTGCATAATTATGAGTGGAGAAGTTTAATATACACGAATTTTTTTCTTAAATTGTGATGTCGAAGTTTTCAACAAATTATATTTCGAAGAAGCGACAAACGTCGATTAAACCAGTATGCTGTAGAAATAGTACGAACAATACGCTATTTTCTGGTACCGCTCAAACCCCTCGGGGCATCCGGTTTAGTTTACCATTAACTATATTAGGGAATTCAAAATTTCGGAGAATAAAGTCGAATATTATAAATATTGTTCGGGCGTGGTCAAAATAACGGGAAATATTGGTGCGACCACGCGCGGACACCACATTAAATTTCAGCTGAACCCCAATCGAATATTCGTCTAGATTTTCAATAAAGTCAATTAGGGAAATTAATTCGCCGACCTCGGCGAAAATTCCCCGAGGTCGGCGAAAATTCGCCGTAATCGGCGAGTTCGCTACAAACGGCGAATTACAATAACTACGCTGAATAATGGTTACTCAAGGTCGCTCGCATATTAATGACGGGGATTTTGAACGATTCAGCGATATGATAACTTTCGCAATTTTTGGCTGTAATATGAAATTTAAATAAATGTAAAGCGTAGAAGAGGGAATAAGTGATTATGAATACTTTAGCTGTGTTCTACTGATCTGTGCGGCCAATTAGAGCTGTAAACCATGTGTCTACGGTAACTCTGAGCAGAGTTACAGGTAAAATAATAAAATACCTCAAACTTGGGTAATTAAACCGAGTGAGTTGCACGGTTGGTGACTCACTCGGTAAAAGTTGCACCTATGCCGGGCGGAGTTTGAAAAAAGTCGAAAAAAAAATGAACTCCAGGAAAGTGTTACGAAACCAGAGTGTATCTCCAAATACACGTGCTCGATAATTATCCCCTCCGAAATCGTACTCGATCGGCATTAAGTGCATAATTATGAGTGGAGAAGTTTAATATACACGAATTTTTTTCTTAAATTGTGATGTCGAAGTTTTCAACAAATTATATTTCGAAGAAGCGACAAACGTCGATTAAACCAGTATGCTGTAGAAATAGTACGAACAATACGCTATTTTCTGGTACCGCTCAAACCCCTCGGGGCATCCGGTTTAGTTTACCATTAACTATATTAGGGAATTCAAAATTTCGGAGAATAAAGTCGAATATTATAAATATTGTTCGGGCGTGGTCAAAATAACGGGAAATATTGGTGCGACCACGCGCGGACACCACATTAAATTTCAGCTGAACCCCAATCGAATATTCGTCTAGATTTTCAATAAAGTCAATTAGGGAAATTAATTCGCCGACCTCGGCGAAAATTCCCCGAGGTCGGCGAAAATTCGCCGTAATCGGCGAGTTCGCTACAAACGGCGAATTACAATAACTACGCTGAATAATGGTTACTCAAGGTCGCTCGCATATTAATGACGGGGATTTTGAACGATTCAGCGATATGATAACTTTCGCAATTTTTGGCTGTAATATGAAATTTAAATAAATGTAAAGCGTAGAAGAGGGAATAAGTGATTATGAATACTTTAGCTGTGTTCTACTGATCTGTGCGGCCAATTAGAGCTGTAAACCATGTGTCTACGGTAACTCTGAGCAGAGTTACAGGTAAAATAATAAAATACCTCAAACTTGGGTAATTAAACCGAGTGAGTTGCACGGTTGGTGACTCACTCGGTAAAAGTTGCACCTATGCCGGGCGGAGTTTGAAAAAAGTCGAAAAAAAAATGAACTCCAGGAAAGTGTTACGAAACCAGAGTGTATCTCCAAATACACGTGCTCGATAATTATCCCCTCCGAAATCGTACTCGATCGGCATTAAGTGCATAATTATGAGTGGAGAAGTTTAATATACACGAATTTTTTTCTTAAATTGTGATGTCGAAGTTTTCAACAAATTATATTTCGAAGAAGCGACAAACGTCGATTAAACCAGTATGCTGTAGAAATAGTACGAACAATACGCTATTTTCTGGTACCGCTCAAACCCCTCGGGGCATCCGGTTTAGTTTACCATTAACTATATTAGGGAATTCAAAATTTCGGAGAATAAAGTCGAATATTATAAATATTGTTCGGGCGTGGTCAAAATAACGGGAAATATTGGTGCGACCACGCGCGGACACCACATTAAATTTCAGCTGAACCCCAATCGAATATTCGTCTAGATTTTCAATAAAGTCAATTAGGGAAATTAATTCGCCGACCTCGGCGAAAATTCCCCGAGGTCGGCGAAAATTCGCCGTAATCGGCGAGTTCGCTACAAACGGCGAATTACAATAACTACGCTGAATAATGGTTACTCAAGGTCGCTCGCATATTAATGACGGGGATTTTGAACGATTCAGCGATATGATAACTTTCGCAATTTTTGGCTGTAATATGAAATTTAAATAAATGTAAAGCGTAGAAGAGGGAATAAGTGATTATGAATACTTTAGCTGTGTTCTACTGATCTGTGCGGCCAATTAGAGCTGTAAACCATGTGTCTACGGTAACTCTGAGCAGAGTTACAGGTAAAATAATAAAATACCTCAAACTTGGGTAATTAAACCGAGTGAGTTGCACGGTTGGTGACTCACTCGGTAAAAGTTGCACCTATGCCGGGCGGAGTTTGAAAAAAGTCGAAAAAAAAATGAACTCCAGGAAAGTGTTACGAAACCAGAGTGTATCTCCAAATACACGTGCTCGATAATTATCCCCTCCGAAATCGTACTCGATCGGCATTAAGTGCATAATTATGAGTGGAGAAGTTTAATATACACGAATTTTTTTCTTAAATTGTGATGTCGAAGTTTTCAACAAATTATATTTCGAAGAAGCGACAAACGTCGATTAAACCAGTATGCTGTAGAAATAGTACGAACAATACGCTATTTTCTGGTACCGCTCAAACCCCTCGGGGCATCCGGTTTAGTTTACCATTAACTATATTAGGGAATTCAAAATTTCGGAGAATAAAGTCGAATATTATAAATATTGTTCGGGCGTGGTCAAAATAACGGGAAATATTGGTGCGACCACGCGCGGACACCACATTAAATTTCAGCTGAACCCCAATCGAATATTCGTCTAGATTTTCAATAAAGTCAATTAGGGAAATTAATTCGCCGACCTCGGCGAAAATTCCCCGAGGTCGGCGAAAATTCGCCGTAATCGGCGAGTTCGCTACAAACGGCGAATTACAATAACTACGCTGAATAATGGTTACTCAAGGTCGCTCGCATATTAATGACGGGGATTTTGAACGATTCAGCGATATGATAACTTTCGCAATTTTTGGCTGTAATATGAAATTTAAATAAATGTAAAGCGTAGAAGAGGGAATAAGTGATTATGAATACTTTAGCTGTGTTCTACTGATCTGTGCGGCCAATTAGAGCTGTAAACCATGTGTCTACGGTAACTCTGAGCAGAGTTACAGGTAAAATAATAAAATACCTCAAACTTGGGTAATTAAACCGAGTGAGTTGCACGGTTGGTGACTCACTCGGTAAAAGTTGCACCTATGCCGGGCGGAGTTTGAAAAAAGTCGAAAAAAAAATGAACTCCAGGAAAGTGTTACGAAACCAGAGTGTATCTCCAAATACACGTGCTCGATAATTATCCCCTCCGAAATCGTACTCGATCGGCATTAAGTGCATAATTATGAGTGGAGAAGTTTAATATACACGAATTTTTTTCTTAAATTGTGATGTCGAAGTTTTCAACAAATTATATTTCGAAGAAGCGACAAACGTCGATTAAACCAGTATGCTGTAGAAATAGTACGAACAATACGCTATTTTCTGGTACCGCTCAAACCCCTCGGGGCATCCGGTTTAGTTTACCATTAACTATATTAGGGAATTCAAAATTTCGGAGAATAAAGTCGAATATTATAAATATTGTTCGGGCGTGGTCAAAATAACGGGAAATATTGGTGCGACCACGCGCGGACACCACATTAAATTTCAGCTGAACCCCAATCGAATATTCGTCTAGATTTTCAATAAAGTCAATTAGGGAAATTAATTCGCCGACCTCGGCGAAAATTCCCCGAGGTCGGCGAAAATTCGCCGTAATCGGCGAGTTCGCTACAAACGGCGAATTACAATAACTACGCTGAATAATGGTTACTCAAGGTCGCTCGCATATTAATGACGGGGATTTTGAACGATTCAGCGATATGATAACTTTCGCAATTTTTGGCTGTAATATGAAATTTAAATAAATGTAAAGCGTAGAAGAGGGAATAAGTGATTATGAATACTTTAGCTGTGTTCTACTGATCTGTGCGGCCAATTAGAGCTGTAAACCATGTGTCTACGGTAACTCTGAGCAGAGTTACAGGTAAAATAATAAAATACCTCAAACTTGGGTAATTAAACCGAGTGAGTTGCACGGTTGGTGACTCACTCGGTAAAAGTTGCACCTATGCCGGGCGGAGTTTGAAAAAAGTCGAAAAAAAAATGAACTCCAGGAAAGTGTTACGAAACCAGAGTGTATCTCCAAATACACGTGCTCGATAATTATCCCCTCCGAAATCGTACTCGATCGGCATTAAGTGCATAATTATGAGTGGAGAAGTTTAATATACACGAATTTTTTTCTTAAATTGTGATGTCGAAGTTTTCAACAAATTATATTTCGAAGAAGCGACAAACGTCGATTAAACCAGTATGCTGTAGAAATAGTACGAACAATACGCTATTTTCTGGTACCGCTCAAACCCCTCGGGGCATCCGGTTTAGTTTACCATTAACTATATTAGGGAATTCAAAATTTCGGAGAATAAAGTCGAATATTATAAATATTGTTCGGGCGTGGTCAAAATAACGGGAAATATTGGTGCGACCACGCGCGGACACCACATTAAATTTCAGCTGAACCCCAATCGAATATTCGTCTAGATTTTCAATAAAGTCAATTAGGGAAATTAATTCGCCGACCTCGGCGAAAATTCCCCGAGGTCGGCGAAAATTCGCCGTAATCGGCGAGTTCGCTACAAACGGCGAATTACAATAACTACGCTGAATAATGGTTACTCAAGGTCGCTCGCATATTAATGACGGGGATTTTGAACGATTCAGCGATATGATAACTTTCGCAATTTTTGGCTGTAATATGAAATTTAAATAAATGTAAAGCGTAGAAGAGGGAATAAGTGATTATGAATACTTTAGCTGTGTTCTACTGATCTGTGCGGCCAATTAGAGCTGTAAACCATGTGTCTACGGTAACTCTGAGCAGAGTTACAGGTAAAATAATAAAATACCTCAAACTTGGGTAATTAAACCGAGTGAGTTGCACGGTTGGTGACTCACTCGGTAAAAGTTGCACCTATGCCGGGCGGAGTTTGAAAAAAGTCGAAAAAAAAATGAACTCCAGGAAAGTGTTACGAAACCAGAGTGTATCTCCAAATACACGTGCTCGATAATTATCCCCTCCGAAATCGTACTCGATCGGCATTAAGTGCATAATTATGAGTGGAGAAGTTTAATATACACGAATTTTTTTCTTAAATTGTGATGTCGAAGTTTTCAACAAATTATATTTCGAAGAAGCGACAAACGTCGATTAAACCAGTATGCTGTAGAAATAGTACGAACAATACGCTATTTTCTGGTACCGCTCAAACCCCTCGGGGCATCCGGTTTAGTTTACCATTAACTATATTAGGGAATTCAAAATTTCGGAGAATAAAGTCGAATATTATAAATATTGTTCGGGCGTGGTCAAAATAACGGGAAATATTGGTGCGACCACGCGCGGACACCACATTAAATTTCAGCTGAACCCCAATCGAATATTCGTCTAGATTTTCAATAAAGTCAATTAGGGAAATTAATTCGCCGACCTCGGCGAAAATTCCCCGAGGTCGGCGAAAATTCGCCGTAATCGGCGAGTTCGCTACAAACGGCGAATTACAATAACTACGCTGAATAATGGTTACTCAAGGTCGCTCGCATATTAATGACGGGGATTTTGAACGATTCAGCGATATGATAACTTTCGCAATTTTTGGCTGTAATATGAAATTTAAATAAATGTAAAGCGTAGAAGAGGGAATAAGTGATTATGAATACTTTAGCTGTGTTCTACTGATCTGTGCGGCCAATTAGAGCTGTAAACCATGTGTCTACGGTAACTCTGAGCAGAGTTACAGGTAAAATAATAAAATACCTCAAACTTGGGTAATTAAACCGAGTGAGTTGCACGGTTGGTGACTCACTCGGTAAAAGTTGCACCTATGCCGGGCGGAGTTTGAAAAAAGTCGAAAAAAAAATGAACTCCAGGAAAGTGTTACGAAACCAGAGTGTATCTCCAAATACACGTGCTCGATAATTATCCCCTCCGAAATCGTACTCGATCGGCATTAAGTGCATAATTATGAGTGGAGAAGTTTAATATACACGAATTTTTTTCTTAAATTGTGATGTCGAAGTTTTCAACAAATTATATTTCGAAGAAGCGACAAACGTCGATTAAACCAGTATGCTGTAGAAATAGTACGAACAATACGCTATTTTCTGGTACCGCTCAAACCCCTCGGGGCATCCGGTTTAGTTTACCATTAACTATATTAGGGAATTCAAAATTTCGGAGAATAAAGTCGAATATTATAAATATTGTTCGGGCGTGGTCAAAATAACGGGAAATATTGGTGCGACCACGCGCGGACACCACATTAAATTTCAGCTGAACCCCAATCGAATATTCGTCTAGATTTTCAATAAAGTCAATTAGGGAAATTAATTCGCCGACCTCGGCGAAAATTCCCCGAGGTCGGCGAAAATTCGCCGTAATCGGCGAGTTCGCTACAAACGGCGAATTACAATAACTACGCTGAATAATGGTTACTCAAGGTCGCTCGCATATTAATGACGGGGATTTTGAACGATTCAGCGATATGATAACTTTCGCAATTTTTGGCTGTAATATGAAATTTAAATAAATGTAAAGCGTAGAAGAGGGAATAAGTGATTATGAATACTTTAGCTGTGTTCTACTGATCTGTGCGGCCAATTAGAGCTGTAAACCATGTGTCTACGGTAACTCTGAGCAGAGTTACAGGTAAAATAATAAAATACCTCAAACTTGGGTAATTAAACCGAGTGAGTTGCACGGTTGGTGACTCACTCGGTAAAAGTTGCACCTATGCCGGGCGGAGTTTGAAAAAAGTCGAAAAAAAAATGAACTCCAGGAAAGTGTTACGAAACCAGAGTGTATCTCCAAATACACGTGCTCGATAATTATCCCCTCCGAAATCGTACTCGATCGGCATTAAGTGCATAATTATGAGTGGAGAAGTTTAATATACACGAATTTTTTTCTTAAATTGTGATGTCGAAGTTTTCAACAAATTATATTTCGAAGAAGCGACAAACGTCGATTAAACCAGTATGCTGTAGAAATAGTACGAACAATACGCTATTTTCTGGTACCGCTCAAACCCCTCGGGGCATCCGGTTTAGTTTACCATTAACTATATTAGGGAATTCAAAATTTCGGAGAATAAAGTCGAATATTATAAATATTGTTCGGGCGTGGTCAAAATAACGGGAAATATTGGTGCGACCACGCGCGGACACCACATTAAATTTCAGCTGAACCCCAATCGAATATTCGTCTAGATTTTCAATAAAGTCAATTAGGGAAATTAATTCGCCGACCTCGGCGAAAATTCCCCGAGGTCGGCGAAAATTCGCCGTAATCGGCGAGTTCGCTACAAACGGCGAATTACAATAACTACGCTGAATAATGGTTACTCAAGGTCGCTCGCATATTAATGACGGGGATTTTGAACGATTCAGCGATATGATAACTTTCGCAATTTTTGGCTGTAATATGAAATTTAAATAAATGTAAAGCGTAGAAGAGGGAATAAGTGATTATGAATACTTTAGCTGTGTTCTACTGATCTGTGCGGCCAATTAGAGCTGTAAACCATGTGTCTACGGTAACTCTGAGCAGAGTTACAGGTAAAATAATAAAATACCTCAAACTTGGGTAATTAAACCGAGTGAGTTGCACGGTTGGTGACTCACTCGGTAAAAGTTGCACCTATGCCGGGCGGAGTTTGAAAAAAGTCGAAAAAAAAATGAACTCCAGGAAAGTGTTACGAAACCAGAGTGTATCTCCAAATACACGTGCTCGATAATTATCCCCTCCGAAATCGTACTCGATCGGCATTAAGTGCATAATTATGAGTGGAGAAGTTTAATATACACGAATTTTTTTCTTAAATTGTGATGTCGAAGTTTTCAACAAATTATATTTCGAAGAAGCGACAAACGTCGATTAAACCAGTATGCTGTAGAAATAGTACGAACAATACGCTATTTTCTGGTACCGCTCAAACCCCTCGGGGCATCCGGTTTAGTTTACCATTAACTATATTAGGGAATTCAAAATTTCGGAGAATAAAGTCGAATATTATAAATATTGTTCGGGCGTGGTCAAAATAACGGGAAATATTGGTGCGACCACGCGCGGACACCACATTAAATTTCAGCTGAACCCCAATCGAATATTCGTCTAGATTTTCAATAAAGTCAATTAGGGAAATTAATTCGCCGACCTCGGCGAAAATTCCCCGAGGTCGGCGAAAATTCGCCGTAATCGGCGAGTTCGCTACAAACGGCGAATTACAATAACTACGCTGAATAATGGTTACTCAAGGTCGCTCGCATATTAATGACGGGGATTTTGAACGATTCAGCGATATGATAACTTTCGCAATTTTTGGCTGTAATATGAAATTTAAATAAATGTAAAGCGTAGAAGAGGGAATAAGTGATTATGAATACTTTAGCTGTGTTCTACTGATCTGTGCGGCCAATTAGAGCTGTAAACCATGTGTCTACGGTAACTCTGAGCAGAGTTACAGGTAAAATAATAAAATACCTCAAACTTGGGTAATTAAACCGAGTGAGTTGCACGGTTGGTGACTCACTCGGTAAAAGTTGCACCTATGCCGGGCGGAGTTTGAAAAAAGTCGAAAAAAAAATGAACTCCAGGAAAGTGTTACGAAACCAGAGTGTATCTCCAAATACACGTGCTCGATAATTATCCCCTCCGAAATCGTACTCGATCGGCATTAAGTGCATAATTATGAGTGGAGAAGTTTAATATACACGAATTTTTTTCTTAAATTGTGATGTCGAAGTTTTCAACAAATTATATTTCGAAGAAGCGACAAACGTCGATTAAACCAGTATGCTGTAGAAATAGTACGAACAATACGCTATTTTCTGGTACCGCTCAAACCCCTCGGGGCATCCGGTTTAGTTTACCATTAACTATATTAGGGAATTCAAAATTTCGGAGAATAAAGTCGAATATTATAAATATTGTTCGGGCGTGGTCAAAATAACGGGAAATATTGGTGCGACCACGCGCGGACACCACATTAAATTTCAGCTGAACCCCAATCGAATATTCGTCTAGATTTTCAATAAAGTCAATTAGGGAAATTAATTCGCCGACCTCGGCGAAAATTCCCCGAGGTCGGCGAAAATTCGCCGTAATCGGCGAGTTCGCTACAAACGGCGAATTACAATAACTACGCTGAATAATGGTTACTCAAGGTCGCTCGCATATTAATGACGGGGATTTTGAACGATTCAGCGATATGATAACTTTCGCAATTTTTGGCTGTAATATGAAATTTAAATAAATGTAAAGCGTAGAAGAGGGAATAAGTGATTATGAATACTTTAGCTGTGTTCTACTGATCTGTGCGGCCAATTAGAGCTGTAAACCATGTGTCTACGGTAACTCTGAGCAGAGTTACAGGTAAAATAATAAAATACCTCAAACTTGGGTAATTAAACCGAGTGAGTTGCACGGTTGGTGACTCACTCGGTAAAAGTTGCACCTATGCCGGGCGGAGTTTGAAAAAAGTCGAAAAAAAAATGAACTCCAGGAAAGTGTTACGAAACCAGAGTGTATCTCCAAATACACGTGCTCGATAATTATCCCCTCCGAAATCGTACTCGATCGGCATTAAGTGCATAATTATGAGTGGAGAAGTTTAATATACACGAATTTTTTTCTTAAATTGTGATGTCGAAGTTTTCAACAAATTATATTTC
Source organism: Allodiplogaster sudhausi (assembly GCA_945643635.1). Taxonomy (NCBI): domain Eukaryota; kingdom Metazoa; phylum Nematoda; class Chromadorea; order Rhabditida; family Diplogasteridae; genus Allodiplogaster; species Allodiplogaster sudhausi. Next base: position 50,866 of record CALZFC010000264.1, on the reverse strand, counting down.
GAAGAAGCGACAAACGTCGATTAAACCAGTATGCTGTAGAAATAGTACGAACAATACGCTATTTTCTGGTACCGCTCAAACCCCTCGGGGCATCCGGTTTAGTTTACCATTAACTATATTAGGGAATTCAAAATTTCGGAGAATAAAGTCGAATATTATAAATATTGTTCGGGCGTGGTCAAAATAACGGGAAATATTGGTGCGACCACGCGCGGACACCACATTAAATTTCAGCTGAACCCCAATCGAATATTCGTCTAGATTTTCAATAAAGTCAATTAGGGAAATTAATTCGCCGACCTCGGCGAAAATTCCCCGAGGTCGGCGAAAATTCGCCGTAATCGGCGAGTTCGCTACAAACGGCGAATTACAATAACTACGCTGAATAATGGTTACTCAAGGTCGCTCGCATATTAATGACGGGGATTTTGAACGATTCAGCGATATGATAACTTTCGCAATTTTTGGCTGTAATATGAAATTTAAATAAATGTAAAGCGTAGAAGAGGGAATAAGTGATTATGAATACTTTAGCTGTGTTCTACTGATCTGTGCGGCCAATTAGAGCTGTAAACCATGTGTCTACGGTAACTCTGAGCAGAGTTACAGGTAAAATAATAAAATACCTCAAACTTGGGTAATTAAACCGAGTGAGTTGCACGGTTGGTGACTCACTCGGTAAAAGTTGCACCTATGCCGGGCGGAGTTTGAAAAAAGTCGAAAAAAAAATGAACTCCAGGAAAGTGTTACGAAACCAGAGTGTATCTCCAAATACACGTGCTCGATAATTATCCCCTCCGAAATCGTACTCGATCGGCATTAAGTGCATAATTATGAGTGGAGAAGTTTAATATACACGAATTTTTTTCTTAAATTGTGATGTCGAAGTTTTCAACAAATTATATTTCGAAGAAGCGACAAACGTCGATTAAACCAGTATGCTGTAGAAATAGTACGAACAATACGCTATTTTCTGGTACCGCTCAAACCCCTCGGGGCATCCGGTTTAGTTTACCATTAACTATATTAGGGAATTCAAAATTTCGGAGAATAAAGTCGAATATTATAAATATTGTTCGGGCGTGGTCAAAATAACGGGAAATATTGGTGCGACCACGCGCGGACACCACATTAAATTTCAGCTGAACCCCAATCGAATATTCGTCTAGATTTTCAATAAAGTCAATTAGGGAAATTAATTCGCCGACCTCGGCGAAAATTCCCCGAGGTCGGCGAAAATTCGCCGTAATCGGCGAGTTCGCTACAAACGGCGAATTACAATAACTACGCTGAATAATGGTTACTCAAGGTCGCTCGCATATTAATGACGGGGATTTTGAACGATTCAGCGATATGATAACTTTCGCAATTTTTGGCTGTAATATGAAATTTAAATAAATGTAAAGCGTAGAAGAGGGAATAAGTGATTATGAATACTTTAGCTGTGTTCTACTGATCTGTGCGGCCAATTAGAGCTGTAAACCATGTGTCTACGGTAACTCTGAGCAGAGTTACAGGTAAAATAATAAAATACCTCAAACTTGGGTAATTAAACCGAGTGAGTTGCACGGTTGGTGACTCACTCGGTAAAAGTTGCACCTATGCCGGGCGGAGTTTGAAAAAAGTCGAAAAAAAAATGAACTCCAGGAAAGTGTTACGAAACCAGAGTGTATCTCCAAATACACGTGCTCGATAATTATCCCCTCCGAAATCGTACTCGATCGGCATTAAGTGCATAATTATGAGTGGAGAAGTTTAATATACACGAATTTTTTTCTTAAATTGTGATGTCGAAGTTTTCAACAAATTATATTTCGAAGAAGCGACAAACGTCGATTAAACCAGTATGCTGTAGAAATAGTACGAACAATACGCTATTTTCTGGTACCGCTCAAACCCCTCGGGGCATCCGGTTTAGTTTACCATTAACTATATTAGGGAATTCAAAATTTCGGAGAATAAAGTCGAATATTATAAATATTGTTCGGGCGTGGTCAAAATAACGGGAAATATTGGTGCGACCACGCGCGGACACCACATTAAATTTCAGCTGAACCCCAATCGAATATTCGTCTAGATTTTCAATAAAGTCAATTAGGGAAATTAATTCGCCGACCTCGGCGAAAATTCCCCGAGGTCGGCGAAAATTCGCCGTAATCGGCGAGTTCGCTACAAACGGCGAATTACAATAACTACGCTGAATAATGGTTACTCAAGGTCGCTCGCATATTAATGACGGGGATTTTGAACGATTCAGCGATATGATAACTTTCGCAATTTTTGGCTGTAATATGAAATTTAAATAAATGTAAAGCGTAGAAGAGGGAATAAGTGATTATGAATACTTTAGCTGTGTTCTACTGATCTGTGCGGCCAATTAGAGCTGTAAACCATGTGTCTACGGTAACTCTGAGCAGAGTTACAGGTAAAATAATAAAATACCTCAAACTTGGGTAATTAAACCGAGTGAGTTGCACGGTTGGTGACTCACTCGGTAAAAGTTGCACCTATGCCGGGCGGAGTTTGAAAAAAGTCGAAAAAAAAATGAACTCCAGGAAAGTGTTACGAAACCAGAGTGTATCTCCAAATACACGTGCTCGATAATTATCCCCTCCGAAATCGTACTCGATCGGCATTAAGTGCATAATTATGAGTGGAGAAGTTTAATATACACGAATTTTTTTCTTAAATTGTGATGTCGAAGTTTTCAACAAATTATATTTCGAAGAAGCGACAAACGTCGATTAAACCAGTATGCTGTAGAAATAGTACGAACAATACGCTATTTTCTGGTACCGCTCAAACCCCTCGGGGCATCCGGTTTAGTTTACCATTAACTATATTAGGGAATTCAAAATTTCGGAGAATAAAGTCGAATATTATAAATATTGTTCGGGCGTGGTCAAAATAACGGGAAATATTGGTGCGACCACGCGCGGACACCACATTAAATTTCAGCTGAACCCCAATCGAATATTCGTCTAGATTTTCAATAAAGTCAATTAGGGAAATTAATTCGCCGACCTCGGCGAAAATTCCCCGAGGTCGGCGAAAATTCGCCGTAATCGGCGAGTTCGCTACAAACGGCGAATTACAATAACTACGCTGAATAATGGTTACTCAAGGTCGCTCGCATATTAATGACGGGGATTTTGAACGATTCAGCGATATGATAACTTTCGCAATTTTTGGCTGTAATATGAAATTTAAATAAATGTAAAGCGTAGAAGAGGGAATAAGTGATTATGAATACTTTAGCTGTGTTCTACTGATCTGTGCGGCCAATTAGAGCTGTAAACCATGTGTCTACGGTAACTCTGAGCAGAGTTACAGGTAAAATAATAAAATACCTCAAACTTGGGTAATTAAACCGAGTGAGTTGCACGGTTGGTGACTCACTCGGTAAAAGTTGCACCTATGCCGGGCGGAGTTTGAAAAAAGTCGAAAAAAAAATGAACTCCAGGAAAGTGTTACGAAACCAGAGTGTATCTCCAAATACACGTGCTCGATAATTATCCCCTCCGAAATCGTACTCGATCGGCATTAAGTGCATAATTATGAGTGGAGAAGTTTAATATACACGAATTTTTTTCTTAAATTGTGATGTCGAAGTTTTCAACAAATTATATTTCGAAGAAGCGACAAACGTCGATTAAACCAGTATGCTGTAGAAATAGTACGAACAATACGCTATTTTCTGGTACCGCTCAAACCCCTCGGGGCATCCGGTTTAGTTTACCATTAACTATATTAGGGAATTCAAAATTTCGGAGAATAAAGTCGAATATTATAAATATTGTTCGGGCGTGGTCAAAATAACGGGAAATATTGGTGCGACCACGCGCGGACACCACATTAAATTTCAGCTGAACCCCAATCGAATATTCGTCTAGATTTTCAATAAAGTCAATTAGGGAAATTAATTCGCCGACCTCGGCGAAAATTCCCCGAGGTCGGCGAAAATTCGCCGTAATCGGCGAGTTCGCTACAAACGGCGAATTACAATAACTACGCTGAATAATGGTTACTCAAGGTCGCTCGCATATTAATGACGGGGATTTTGAACGATTCAGCGATATGATAACTTTCGCAATTTTTGGCTGTAATATGAAATTTAAATAAATGTAAAGCGTAGAAGAGGGAATAAGTGATTATGAATACTTTAGCTGTGTTCTACTGATCTGTGCGGCCAATTAGAGCTGTAAACCATGTGTCTACGGTAACTCTGAGCAGAGTTACAGGTAAAATAATAAAATACCTCAAACTTGGGTAATTAAACCGAGTGAGTTGCACGGTTGGTGACTCACTCGGTAAAAGTTGCACCTATGCCGGGCGGAGTTTGAAAAAAGTCGAAAAAAAAATGAACTCCAGGAAAGTGTTACGAAACCAGAGTGTATCTCCAAATACACGTGCTCGATAATTATCCCCTCCGAAATCGTACTCGATCGGCATTAAGTGCATAATTATGAGTGGAGAAGTTTAATATACACGAATTTTTTTCTTAAATTGTGATGTCGAAGTTTTCAACAAATTATATTTCGAAGAAGCGACAAACGTCGATTAAACCAGTATGCTGTAGAAATAGTACGAACAATACGCTATTTTCTGGTACCGCTCAAACCCCTCGGGGCATCCGGTTTAGTTTACCATTAACTATATTAGGGAATTCAAAATTTCGGAGAATAAAGTCGAATATTATAAATATTGTTCGGGCGTGGTCAAAATAACGGGAAATATTGGTGCGACCACGCGCGGACACCACATTAAATTTCAGCTGAACCCCAATCGAATATTCGTCTAGATTTTCAATAAAGTCAATTAGGGAAATTAATTCGCCGACCTCGGCGAAAATTCCCCGAGGTCGGCGAAAATTCGCCGTAATCGGCGAGTTCGCTACAAACGGCGAATTACAATAACTACGCTGAATAATGGTTACTCAAGGTCGCTCGCATATTAATGACGGGGATTTTGAACGATTCAGCGATATGATAACTTTCGCAATTTTTGGCTGTAATATGAAATTTAAATAAATGTAAAGCGTAGAAGAGGGAATAAGTGATTATGAATACTTTAGCTGTGTTCTACTGATCTGTGCGGCCAATTAGAGCTGTAAACCATGTGTCTACGGTAACTCTGAGCAGAGTTACAGGTAAAATAATAAAATACCTCAAACTTGGGTAATTAAACCGAGTGAGTTGCACGGTTGGTGACTCACTCGGTAAAAGTTGCACCTATGCCGGGCGGAGTTTGAAAAAAGTCGAAAAAAAAATGAACTCCAGGAAAGTGTTACGAAACCAGAGTGTATCTCCAAATACACGTGCTCGATAATTATCCCCTCCGAAATCGTACTCGATCGGCATTAAGTGCATAATTATGAGTGGAGAAGTTTAATATACACGAATTTTTTTCTTAAATTGTGATGTCGAAGTTTTCAACAAATTATATTTCGAAGAAGCGACAAACGTCGATTAAACCAGTATGCTGTAGAAATAGTACGAACAATACGCTATTTTCTGGTACCGCTCAAACCCCTCGGGGCATCCGGTTTAGTTTACCATTAACTATATTAGGGAATTCAAAATTTCGGAGAATAAAGTCGAATATTATAAATATTGTTCGGGCGTGGTCAAAATAACGGGAAATATTGGTGCGACCACGCGCGGACACCACATTAAATTTCAGCTGAACCCCAATCGAATATTCGTCTAGATTTTCAATAAAGTCAATTAGGGAAATTAATTCGCCGACCTCGGCGAAAATTCCCCGAGGTCGGCGAAAATTCGCCGTAATCGGCGAGTTCGCTACAAACGGCGAATTACAATAACTACGCTGAATAATGGTTACTCAAGGTCGCTCGCATATTAATGACGGGGATTTTGAACGATTCAGCGATATGATAACTTTCGCAATTTTTGGCTGTAATATGAAATTTAAATAAATGTAAAGCGTAGAAGAGGGAATAAGTGATTATGAATACTTTAGCTGTGTTCTACTGATCTGTGCGGCCAATTAGAGCTGTAAACCATGTGTCTACGGTAACTCTGAGCAGAGTTACAGGTAAAATAATAAAATACCTCAAACTTGGGTAATTAAACCGAGTGAGTTGCACGGTTGGTGACTCACTCGGTAAAAGTTGCACCTATGCCGGGCGGAGTTTGAAAAAAGTCGAAAAAAAAATGAACTCCAGGAAAGTGTTACGAAACCAGAGTGTATCTCCAAATACACGTGCTCGATAATTATCCCCTCCGAAATCGTACTCGATCGGCATTAAGTGCATAATTATGAGTGGAGAAGTTTAATATACACGAATTTTTTTCTTAAATTGTGATGTCGAAGTTTTCAACAAATTATATTTCGAAGAAGCGACAAACGTCGATTAAACCAGTATGCTGTAGAAATAGTACGAACAATACGCTATTTTCTGGTACCGCTCAAACCCCTCGGGGCATCCGGTTTAGTTTACCATTAACTATATTAGGGAATTCAAAATTTCGGAGAATAAAGTCGAATATTATAAATATTGTTCGGGCGTGGTCAAAATAACGGGAAATATTGGTGCGACCACGCGCGGACACCACATTAAATTTCAGCTGAACCCCAATCGAATATTCGTCTAGATTTTCAATAAAGTCAATTAGGGAAATTAATTCGCCGACCTCGGCGAAAATTCCCCGAGGTCGGCGAAAATTCGCCGTAATCGGCGAGTTCGCTACAAACGGCGAATTACAATAACTACGCTGAATAATGGTTACTCAAGGTCGCTCGCATATTAATGACGGGGATTTTGAACGATTCAGCGATATGATAACTTTCGCAATTTTTGGCTGTAATATGAAATTTAAATAAATGTAAAGCGTAGAAGAGGGAATAAGTGATTATGAATACTTTAGCTGTGTTCTACTGATCTGTGCGGCCAATTAGAGCTGTAAACCATGTGTCTACGGTAACTCTGAGCAGAGTTACAGGTAAAATAATAAAATACCTCAAACTTGGGTAATTAAACCGAGTGAGTTGCACGGTTGGTGACTCACTCGGTAAAAGTTGCACCTATGCCGGGCGGAGTTTGAAAAAAGTCGAAAAAAAAATGAACTCCAGGAAAGTGTTACGAAACCAGAGTGTATCTCCAAATACACGTGCTCGATAATTATCCCCTCCGAAATCGTACTCGATCGGCATTAAGTGCATAATTATGAGTGGAGAAGTTTAATATACACGAATTTTTTTCTTAAATTGTGATGTCGAAGTTTTCAACAAATTATATTTCGAAGAAGCGACAAACGTCGATTAAACCAGTATGCTGTAGAAATAGTACGAACAATACGCTATTTTCTGGTACCGCTCAAACCCCTCGGGGCATCCGGTTTAGTTTACCATTAACTATATTAGGGAATTCAAAATTTCGGAGAATAAAGTCGAATATTATAAATATTGTTCGGGCGTGGTCAAAATAACGGGAAATATTGGTGCGACCACGCGCGGACACCACATTAAATTTCAGCTGAACCCCAATCGAATATTCGTCTAGATTTTCAATAAAGTCAATTAGGGAAATTAATTCGCCGACCTCGGCGAAAATTCCCCGAGGTCGGCGAAAATTCGCCGTAATCGGCGAGTTCGCTACAAACGGCGAATTACAATAACTACGCTGAATAATGGTTACTCAAGGTCGCTCGCATATTAATGACGGGGATTTTGAACGATTCAGCGATATGATAACTTTCGCAATTTTTGGCTGTAATATGAAATTTAAATAAATGTAAAGCGTAGAAGAGGGAATAAGTGATTATGAATACTTTAGCTGTGTTCTACTGATCTGTGCGGCCAATTAGAGCTGTAAACCATGTGTCTACGGTAACTCTGAGCAGAGTTACAGGTAAAATAATAAAATACCTCAAACTTGGGTAATTAAACCGAGTGAGTTGCACGGTTGGTGACTCACTCGGTAAAAGTTGCACCTATGCCGGGCGGAGTTTGAAAAAAGTCGAAAAAAAAATGAACTCCAGGAAAGTGTTACGAAACCAGAGTGTATCTCCAAATACACGTGCTCGATAATTATCCCCTCCGAAATCGTACTCGATCGGCATTAAGTGCATAATTATGAGTGGAGAAGTTTAATATACACGAATTTTTTTCTTAAATTGTGATGTCGAAGTTTTCAACAAATTATATTTCGAAGAAGCGACAAACGTCGATTAAACCAGTATGCTGTAGAAATAGTACGAACAATACGCTATTTTCTGGTACCGCTCAAACCCCTCGGGGCATCCGGTTTAGTTTACCATTAACTATATTAGGGAATTCAAAATTTCGGAGAATAAAGTCGAATATTATAAATATTGTTCGGGCGTGGTCAAAATAACGGGAAATATTGGTGCGACCACGCGCGGACACCACATTAAATTTCAGCTGAACCCCAATCGAATATTCGTCTAGATTTTCAATAAAGTCAATTAGGGAAATTAATTCGCCGACCTCGGCGAAAATTCCCCGAGGTCGGCGAAAATTCGCCGTAATCGGCGAGTTCGCTACAAACGGCGAATTACAATAACTACGCTGAATAATGGTTACTCAAGGTCGCTCGCATATTAATGACGGGGATTTTGAACGATTCAGCGATATGATAACTTTCGCAATTTTTGGCTGTAATATGAAATTTAAATAAATGTAAAGCGTAGAAGAGGGAATAAGTGATTATGAATACTTTAGCTGTGTTCTACTGATCTGTGCGGCCAATTAGAGCTGTAAACCATGTGTCTACGGTAACTCTGAGCAGAGTTACAGGTAAAATAATAAAATACCTCAAACTTGGGTAATTAAACCGAGTGAGTTGCACGGTTGGTGACTCACTCGGTAAAAGTTGCACCTATGCCGGGCGGAGTTTGAAAAAAGTCGAAAAAAAAATGAACTCCAGGAAAGTGTTACGAAACCAGAGTGTATCTCCAAATACACGTGCTCGATAATTATCCCCTCCGAAATCGTACTCGATCGGCATTAAGTGCATAATTATGAGTGGAGAAGTTTAATATACACGAATTTTTTTCTTAAATTGTGATGTCGAAGTTTTCAACAAATTATATTTCGAAGAAGCGACAAACGTCGATTAAACCAGTATGCTGTAGAAATAGTACGAACAATACGCTATTTTCTGGTACCGCTCAAACCCCTCGGGGCATCCGGTTTAGTTTACCATTAACTATATTAGGGAATTCAAAATTTCGGAGAATAAAGTCGAATATTATAAATATTGTTCGGGCGTGGTCAAAATAACGGGAAATATTGGTGCGACCACGCGCGGACACCACATTAAATTTCAGCTGAACCCCAATCGAATATTCGTCTAGATTTTCAATAAAGTCAATTAGGGAAATTAATTCGCCGACCTCGGCGAAAATTCCCCGAGGTCGGCGAAAATTCGCCGTAATCGGCGAGTTCGCTACAAACGGCGAATTACAATAACTACGCTGAATAATGGTTACTCAAGGTCGCTCGCATATTAATGACGGGGATTTTGAACGATTCAGCGATATGATAACTTTCGCAATTTTTGGCTGTAATATGAAATTTAAATAAATGTAAAGCGTAGAAGAGGGAATAAGTGATTATGAATACTTTAGCTGTGTTCTACTGATCTGTGCGGCCAATTAGAGCTGTAAACCATGTGTCTACGGTAACTCTGAGCAGAGTTACAGGTAAAATAATAAAATACCTCAAACTTGGGTAATTAAACCGAGTGAGTTGCACGGTTGGTGACTCACTCGGTAAAAGTTGCACCTATGCCGGGCGGAGTTTGAAAAAAGTCGAAAAAAAAATGAACTCCAGGAAAGTGTTACGAAACCAGAGTGTATCTCCAAATACACGTGCTCGATAATTATCCCCTCCGAAATCGTACTCGATCGGCATTAAGTGCATAATTATGAGTGGAGAAGTTTAATATACACGAATTTTTTTCTTAAATTGTGATGTCGAAGTTTTCAACAAATTATATTTCGAAGAAGCGACAAACGTCGATTAAACCAGTATGCTGTAGAAATAGTACGAACAATACGCTATTTTCTGGTACCGCTCAAACCCCTCGGGGCATCCGGTTTAGTTTACCATTAACTATATTAGGGAATTCAAAATTTCGGAGAATAAAGTCGAATATTATAAATATTGTTCGGGCGTGGTCAAAATAACGGGAAATATTGGTGCGACCACGCGCGGACACCACATTAAATTTCAGCTGAACCCCAATCGAATATTCGTCTAGATTTTCAATAAAGTCAATTAGGGAAATTAATTCGCCGACCTCGGCGAAAATTCCCCGAGGTCGGCGAAAATTCGCCGTAATCGGCGAGTTCGCTACAAACGGCGAATTACAATAACTACGCTGAATAATGGTTACTCAAGGTCGCTCGCATATTAATGACGGGGATTTTGAACGATTCAGCGATATGATAACTTTCGCAATTTTTGGCTGTAATATGAAATTTAAATAAATGTAAAGCGTAGAAGAGGGAATAAGTGATTATGAATACTTTAGCTGTGTTCTACTGATCTGTGCGGCCAATTAGAGCTGTAAACCATGTGTCTACGGTAACTCTGAGCAGAGTTACAGGTAAAATAATAAAATACCTCAAACTTGGGTAATTAAACCGAGTGAGTTGCACGGTTGGTGACTCACTCGGTAAAAGTTGCACCTATGCCGGGCGGAGTTTGAAAAAAGTCGAAAAAAAAATGAACTCCAGGAAAGTGTTACGAAACCAGAGTGTATCTCCAAATACACGTGCTCGATAATTATCCCCTCCGAAATCGTACTCGATCGGCATTAAGTGCATAATTATGAGTGGAGAAGTTTAATATACACGAATTTTTTTCTTAAATTGTGATGTCGAAGTTTTCAACAAATTATATTTCGAAGAAGCGACAAACGTCGATTAAACCAGTATGCTGTAGAAATAGTACGAACAATACGCTATTTTCTGGTACCGCTCAAACCCCTCGGGGCATCCGGTTTAGTTTACCATTAACTATATTAGGGAATTCAAAATTTCGGAGAATAAAGTCGAATATTATAAATATTGTTCGGGCGTGGTCAAAATAACGGGAAATATTGGTGCGACCACGCGCGGACACCACATTAAATTTCAGCTGAACCCCAATCGAATATTCGTCTAGATTTTCAATAAAGTCAATTAGGGAAATTAATTCGCCGACCTCGGCGAAAATTCCCCGAGGTCGGCGAAAATTCGCCGTAATCGGCGAGTTCGCTACAAACGGCGAATTACAATAACTACGCTGAATAATGGTTACTCAAGGTCGCTCGCATATTAATGACGGGGATTTTGAACGATTCAGCGATATGATAACTTTCGCAATTTTTGGCTGTAATATGAAATTTAAATAAATGTAAAGCGTAGAAGAGGGAATAAGTGATTATGAATACTTTAGCTGTGTTCTACTGATCTGTGCGGCCAATTAGAGCTGTAAACCATGTGTCTACGGTAACTCTGAGCAGAGTTACAGGTAAAATAATAAAATACCTCAAACTTGGGTAATTAAACCGAGTGAGTTGCACGGTTGGTGACTCACTCGGTAAAAGTTGCACCTATGCCGGGCGGAGTTTGAAAAAAGTCGAAAAAAAAATGAACTCCAGGAAAGTGTTACGAAACCAGAGTGTATCTCCAAATACACGTGCTCGATAATTATCCCCTCCGAAATCGTACTCGATCGGCATTAAGTGCATAATTATGAGTGGAGAAGTTTAATATACACGAATTTTTTTCTTAAATTGTGATGTCGAAGTTTTCAACAAATTATATTTCGAAGAAGCGACAAACGTCGATTAAACCAGTATGCTGTAGAAATAGTACGAACAATACGCTATTTTCTGGTACCGCTCAAACCCCTCGGGGCATCCGGTTTAGTTTACCATTAACTATATTAGGGAATTCAAAATTTCGGAGAATAAAGTCGAATATTATAAATATTGTTCGGGCGTGGTCAAAATAACGGGAAATATTGGTGCGACCACGCGCGGACACCACATTAAATTTCAGCTGAACCCCAATCGAATATTCGTCTAGATTTTCAATAAAGTCAATTAGGGAAATTAATTCGCCGACCTCGGCGAAAATTCCCCGAGGTCGGCGAAAATTCGCCGTAATCGGCGAGTTCGCTACAAACGGCGAATTACAATAACTACGCTGAATAATGGTTACTCAAGGTCGCTCGCATATTAATGACGGGGATTTTGAACGATTCAGCGATATGATAACTTTCGCAATTTTTGGCTGTAATATGAAATTTAAATAAATGTAAAGCGTAGAAGAGGGAATAAGTGATTATGAATACTTTAGCTGTGTTCTACTGATCTGTGCGGCCAATTAGAGCTGTAAACCATGTGTCTACGGTAACTCTGAGCAGAGTTACAGGTAAAATAATAAAATACCTCAAACTTGGGTAATTAAACCGAGTGAGTTGCACGGTTGGTGACTCACTCGGTAAAAGTTGCACCTATGCCGGGCGGAGTTTGAAAAAAGTCGAAAAAAAAATGAACTCCAGGAAAGTGTTACGAAACCAGAGTGTATCTCCAAATACACGTGCTCGATAATTATCCCCTCCGAAATCGTACTCGATCGGCATTAAGTGCATAATTATGAGTGGAGAAGTTTAATATACACGAATTTTTTTCTTAAATTGTGATGTCGAAGTTTTCAACAAATTATATTTCGAAGAAGCGACAAACGTCGATTAAACCAGTATGCTGTAGAAATAGTACGAACAATACGCTATTTTCTGGTACCGCTCAAACCCCTCGGGGCATCCGGTTTAGTTTACCATTAACTATATTAGGGAATTCAAAATTTCGGAGAATAAAGTCGAATATTATAAATATTGTTCGGGCGTGGTCAAAATAACGGGAAATATTGGTGCGACCACGCGCGGACACCACATTAAATTTCAGCTGAACCCCAATCGAATATTCGTCTAGATTTTCAATAAAGTCAATTAGGGAAATTAATTCGCCGACCTCGGCGAAAATTCCCCGAGGTCGGCGAAAATTCGCCGTAATCGGCGAGTTCGCTACAAACGGCGAATTACAATAACTACGCTGAATAATGGTTACTCAAGGTCGCTCGCATATTAATGACGGGGATTTTGAACGATTCAGCGATATGATAACTTTCGCAATTTTTGGCTGTAATATGAAATTTAAATAAATGTAAAGCGTAGAAGAGGGAATAAGTGATTATGAATACTTTAGCTGTGTTCTACTGATCTGTGCGGCCAATTAGAGCTGTAAACCATGTGTCTACGGTAACTCTGAGCAGAGTTACAGGTAAAATAATAAAATACCTCAAACTTGGGTAATTAAACCGAGTGAGTTGCACGGTTGGTGACTCACTCGGTAAAAGTTGCACCTATGCCGGGCGGAGTTTGAAAAAAGTCGAAAAAAAAATGAACTCCAGGAAAGTGTTACGAAACCAGAGTGTATCTCCAAATACACGTGCTCGATAATTATCCCCTCCGAAATCGTACTCGATCGGCATTAAGTGCATAATTATGAGTGGAGAAGTTTAATATACACGAATTTTTTTCTTAAATTGTGATGTCGAAGTTTTCAACAAATTATATTTCGAAGAAGCGACAAACGTCGATTAAACCAGTATGCTGTAGAAATAGTACGAACAATACGCTATTTTCTGGTACCGCTCAAACCCCTCGGGGCATCCGGTTTAGTTTACCATTAACTATATTAGGGAATTCAAAATTTCGGAGAATAAAGTCGAATATTATAAATATTGTTCGGGCGTGGTCAAAATAACGGGAAATATTGGTGCGACCACGCGCGGACACCACATTAAATTTCAGCTGAACCCCAATCGAATATTCGTCTAGATTTTCAATAAAGTCAATTAGGGAAATTAATTCGCCGACCTCGGCGAAAATTCCCCGAGGTCGGCGAAAATTCGCCGTAATCGGCGAGTTCGCTACAAACGGCGAATTACAATAACTACGCTGAATAATGGTTACTCAAGGTCGCTCGCATATTAATGACGGGGATTTTGAACGATTCAGCGATATGATAACTTTCGCAATTTTTGGCTGTAATATGAAATTTAAATAAATGTAAAGCGTAGAAGAGGGAATAAGTGATTATGAATACTTTAGCTGTGTTCTACTGATCTGTGCGGCCAATTAGAGCTGTAAACCATGTGTCTACGGTAACTCTGAGCAGAGTTACAGGTAAAATAATAAAATACCTCAAACTTGGGTAATTAAACCGAGTGAGTTGCACGGTTGGTGACTCACTCGGTAAAAGTTGCACCTATGCCGGGCGGAGTTTGAAAAAAGTCGAAAAAAAAATGAACTCCAGGAAAGTGTTACGAAACCAGAGTGTATCTCCAAATACACGTGCTCGATAATTATCCCCTCCGAAATCGTACTCGATCGGCATTAAGTGCATAATTATGAGTGGAGAAGTTTAATATACACGAATTTTTTTCTTAAATTGTGATGTCGAAGTTTTCAACAAATTATATTTCGAAGAAGCGACAAACGTCGATTAAACCAGTATGCTGTAGAAATAGTACGAACAATACGCTATTTTCTGGTACCGCTCAAACCCCTCGGGGCATCCGGTTTAGTTTACCATTAACTATATTAGGGAATTCAAAATTTCGGAGAATAAAGTCGAATATTATAAATATTGTTCGGGCGTGGTCAAAATAACGGGAAATATTGGTGCGACCACGCGCGGACACCACATTAAATTTCAGCTGAACCCCAATCGAATATTCGTCTAGATTTTCAATAAAGTCAATTAGGGAAATTAATTCGCCGACCTCGGCGAAAATTCCCCGAGGTCGGCGAAAATTCGCCGTAATCGGCGAGTTCGCTACAAACGGCGAATTACAATAACTACGCTGAATAATGGTTACTCAAGGTCGCTCGCATATTAATGACGGGGATTTTGAACGATTCAGCGATATGATAACTTTCGCAATTTTTGGCTGTAATATGAAATTTAAATAAATGTAAAGCGTAGAAGAGGGAATAAGTGATTATGAATACTTTAGCTGTGTTCTACTGATCTGTGCGGCCAATTAGAGCTGTAAACCATGTGTCTACGGTAACTCTGAGCAGAGTTACAGGTAAAATAATAAAATACCTCAAACTTGGGTAATTAAACCGAGTGAGTTGCACGGTTGGTGACTCACTCGGTAAAAGTTGCACCTATGCCGGGCGGAGTTTGAAAAAAGTCGAAAAAAAAATGAACTCCAGGAAAGTGTTACGAAACCAGAGTGTATCTCCAAATACACGTGCTCGATAATTATCCCCTCCGAAATCGTACTCGATCGGCATTAAGTGCATAATTATGAGTGGAGAAGTTTAATATACACGAATTTTTTTCTTAAATTGTGATGTCGAAGTTTTCAACAAATTATATTTCGAAGAAGCGACAAACGTCGATTAAACCAGTATGCTGTAGAAATAGTACGAACAATACGCTATTTTCTGGTACCGCTCAAACCCCTCGGGGCATCCGGTTTAGTTTACCATTAACTATATTAGGGAATTCAAAATTTCGGAGAATAAAGTCGAATATTATAAATATTGTTCGGGCGTGGTCAAAATAACGGGAAATATTGGTGCGACCACGCGCGGACACCACATTAAATTTCAGCTGAACCCCAATCGAATATTCGTCTAGATTTTCAATAAAGTCAATTAGGGAAATTAATTCGCCGACCTCGGCGAAAATTCCCCGAGGTCGGCGAAAATTCGCCGTAATCGGCGAGTTCGCTACAAACGGCGAATTACAATAACTACGCTGAATAATGGTTACTCAAGGTCGCTCGCATATTAATGACGGGGATTTTGAACGATTCAGCGATATGATAACTTTCGCAATTTTTGGCTGTAATATGAAATTTAAATAAATGTAAAGCGTAGAAGAGGGAATAAGTGATTATGAATACTTTAGCTGTGTTCTACTGATCTGTGCGGCCAATTAGAGCTGTAAACCATGTGTCTACGGTAACTCTGAGCAGAGTTACAGGTAAAATAATAAAATACCTCAAACTTGGGTAATTAAACCGAGTGAGTTGCACGGTTGGTGACTCACTCGGTAAAAGTTGCACCTATGCCGGGCGGAGTTTGAAAAAAGTCGAAAAAAAAATGAACTCCAGGAAAGTGTTACGAAACCAGAGTGTATCTCCAAATACACGTGCTCGATAATTATCCCCTCCGAAATCGTACTCGATCGGCATTAAGTGCATAATTATGAGTGGAGAAGTTTAATATACACGAATTTTTTTCTTAAATTGTGATGTCGAAGTTTTCAACAAATTATATTTCGAAGAAGCGACAAACGTCGATTAAACCAGTATGCTGTAGAAATAGTACGAACAATACGCTATTTTCTGGTACCGCTCAAACCCCTCGGGGCATCCGGTTTAGTTTACCATTAACTATATTAGGGAATTCAAAATTTCGGAGAATAAAGTCGAATATTATAAATATTGTTCGGGCGTGGTCAAAATAACGGGAAATATTGGTGCGACCACGCGCGGACACCACATTAAATTTCAGCTGAACCCCAATCGAATATTCGTCTAGATTTTCAATAAAGTCAATTAGGGAAATTAATTCGCCGACCTCGGCGAAAATTCCCCGAGGTCGGCGAAAATTCGCCGTAATCGGCGAGTTCGCTACAAACGGCGAATTACAATAACTACGCTGAATAATGGTTACTCAAGGTCGCTCGCATATTAATGACGGGGATTTTGAACGATTCAGCGATATGATAACTTTCGCAATTTTTGGCTGTAATATGAAATTTAAATAAATGTAAAGCGTAGAAGAGGGAATAAGTGATTATGAATACTTTAGCTGTGTTCTACTGATCTGTGCGGCCAATTAGAGCTGTAAACCATGTGTCTACGGTAACTCTGAGCAGAGTTACAGGTAAAATAATAAAATACCTCAAACTTGGGTAATTAAACCGAGTGAGTTGCACGGTTGGTGACTCACTCGGTAAAAGTTGCACCTATGCCGGGCGGAGTTTGAAAAAAGTCGAAAAAAAAATGAACTCCAGGAAAGTGTTACGAAACCAGAGTGTATCTCCAAATACACGTGCTCGATAATTATCCCCTCCGAAATCGTACTCGATCGGCATTAAGTGCATAATTATGAGTGGAGAAGTTTAATATACACGAATTTTTTTCTTAAATTGTGATGTCGAAGTTTTCAACAAATTATATTTCGAAGAAGCGACAAACGTCGATTAAACCAGTATGCTGTAGAAATAGTACGAACAATACGCTATTTTCTGGTACCGCTCAAACCCCTCGGGGCATCCGGTTTAGTTTACCATTAACTATATTAGGGAATTCAAAATTTCGGAGAATAAAGTCGAATATTATAAATATTGTTCGGGCGTGGTCAAAATAACGGGAAATATTGGTGCGACCACGCGCGGACACCACATTAAATTTCAGCTGAACCCCAATCGAATATTCGTCTAGATTTTCAATAAAGTCAATTAGGGAAATTAATTCGCCGACCTCGGCGAAAATTCCCCGAGGTCGGCGAAAATTCGCCGTAATCGGCGAGTTCGCTACAAACGGCGAATTACAATAACTACGCTGAATAATGGTTACTCAAGGTCGCTCGCATATTAATGACGGGGATTTTGAACGATTCAGCGATATGATAACTTTCGCAATTTTTGGCTGTAATATGAAATTTAAATAAATGTAAAGCGTAGAAGAGGGAATAAGTGATTATGAATACTTTAGCTGTGTTCTACTGATCTGTGCGGCCAATTAGAGCTGTAAACCATGTGTCTACGGTAACTCTGAGCAGAGTTACAGGTAAAATAATAAAATACCTCAAACTTGGGTAATTAAACCGAGTGAGTTGCACGGTTGGTGACTCACTCGGTAAAAGTTGCACCTATGCCGGGCGGAGTTTGAAAAAAGTCGAAAAAAAAATGAACTCCAGGAAAGTGTTACGAAACCAGAGTGTATCTCCAAATACACGTGCTCGATAATTATCCCCTCCGAAATCGTACTCGATCGGCATTAAGTGCATAATTATGAGTGGAGAAGTTTAATATACACGAATTTTTTTCTTAAATTGTGATGTCGAAGTTTTCAACAAATTATATTTCGAAGAAGCGACAAACGTCGATTAAACCAGTATGCTGTAGAAATAGTACGAACAATACGCTATTTTCTGGTACCGCTCAAACCCCTCGGGGCATCCGGTTTAGTTTACCATTAACTATATTAGGGAATTCAAAATTTCGGAGAATAAAGTCGAATATTATAAATATTGTTCGGGCGTGGTCAAAATAACGGGAAATATTGGTGCGACCACGCGCGGACACCACATTAAATTTCAGCTGAACCCCAATCGAATATTCGTCTAGATTTTCAATAAAGTCAATTAGGGAAATTAATTCGCCGACCTCGGCGAAAATTCCCCGAGGTCGGCGAAAATTCGCCGTAATCGGCGAGTTCGCTACAAACGGCGAATTACAATAACTACGCTGAATAATGGTTACTCAAGGTCGCTCGCATATTAATGACGGGGATTTTGAACGATTCAGCGATATGATAACTTTCGCAATTTTTGGCTGTAATATGAAATTTAAATAAATGTAAAGCGTAGAAGAGGGAATAAGTGATTATGAATACTTTAGCTGTGTTCTACTGATCTGTGCGGCCAATTAGAGCTGTAAACCATGTGTCTACGGTAACTCTGAGCAGAGTTACAGGTAAAATAATAAAATACCTCAAACTTGGGTAATTAAACCGAGTGAGTTGCACGGTTGGTGACTCACTCGGTAAAAGTTGCACCTATGCCGGGCGGAGTTTGAAAAAAGTCGAAAAAAAAATGAACTCCAGGAAAGTGTTACGAAACCAGAGTGTATCTCCAAATACACGTGCTCGATAATTATCCCCTCCGAAATCGTACTCGATCGGCATTAAGTGCATAATTATGAGTGGAGAAGTTTAATATACACGAATTTTTTTCTTAAATTGTGATGTCGAAGTTTTCAACAAATTATATTTCGAAGAAGCGACAAACGTCGATTAAACCAGTATGCTGTAGAAATAGTACGAACAATACGCTATTTTCTGGTACCGCTCAAACCCCTCGGGGCATCCGGTTTAGTTTACCATTAACTATATTAGGGAATTCAAAATTTCGGAGAATAAAGTCGAATATTATAAATATTGTTCGGGCGTGGTCAAAATAACGGGAAATATTGGTGCGACCACGCGCGGACACCACATTAAATTTCAGCTGAACCCCAATCGAATATTCGTCTAGATTTTCAATAAAGTCAATTAGGGAAATTAATTCGCCGACCTCGGCGAAAATTCCCCGAGGTCGGCGAAAATTCGCCGTAATCGGCGAGTTCGCTACAAACGGCGAATTACAATAACTACGCTGAATAATGGTTACTCAAGGTCGCTCGCATATTAATGACGGGGATTTTGAACGATTCAGCGATATGATAACTTTCGCAATTTTTGGCTGTAATATGAAATTTAAATAAATGTAAAGCGTAGAAGAGGGAATAAGTGATTATGAATACTTTAGCTGTGTTCTACTGATCTGTGCGGCCAATTAGAGCTGTAAACCATGTGTCTACGGTAACTCTGAGCAGAGTTACAGGTAAAATAATAAAATACCTCAAACTTGGGTAATTAAACCGAGTGAGTTGCACGGTTGGTGACTCACTCGGTAAAAGTTGCACCTATGCCGGGCGGAGTTTGAAAAAAGTCGAAAAAAAAATGAACTCCAGGAAAGTGTTACGAAACCAGAGTGTATCTCCAAATACACGTGCTCGATAATTATCCCCTCCGAAATCGTACTCGATCGGCATTAAGTGCATAATTATGAGTGGAGAAGTTTAATATACACGAATTTTTTTCTTAAATTGTGATGTCGAAGTTTTCAACAAATTATATTTCGAAGAAGCGACAAACGTCGATTAAACCAGTATGCTGTAGAAATAGTACGAACAATACGCTATTTTCTGGTACCGCTCAAACCCCTCGGGGCATCCGGTTTAGTTTACCATTAACTATATTAGGGAATTCAAAATTTCGGAGAATAAAGTCGAATATTATAAATATTGTTCGGGCGTGGTCAAAATAACGGGAAATATTGGTGCGACCACGCGCGGACACCACATTAAATTTCAGCTGAACCCCAATCGAATATTCGTCTAGATTTTCAATAAAGTCAATTAGGGAAATTAATTCGCCGACCTCGGCGAAAATTCCCCGAGGTCGGCGAAAATTCGCCGTAATCGGCGAGTTCGCTACAAACGGCGAATTACAATAACTACGCTGAATAATGGTTACTCAAGGTCGCTCGCATATTAATGACGGGGATTTTGAACGATTCAGCGATATGATAACTTTCGCAATTTTTGGCTGTAATATGAAATTTAAATAAATGTAAAGCGTAGAAGAGGGAATAAGTGATTATGAATACTTTAGCTGTGTTCTACTGATCTGTGCGGCCAATTAGAGCTGTAAACCATGTGTCTACGGTAACTCTGAGCAGAGTTACAGGTAAAATAATAAAATACCTCAAACTTGGGTAATTAAACCGAGTGAGTTGCACGGTTGGTGACTCACTCGGTAAAAGTTGCACCTATGCCGGGCGGAGTTTGAAAAAAGTCGAAAAAAAAATGAACTCCAGGAAAGTGTTACGAAACCAGAGTGTATCTCCAAATACACGTGCTCGATAATTATCCCCTCCGAAATCGTACTCGATCGGCATTAAGTGCATAATTATGAGTGGAGAAGTTTAATATACACGAATTTTTTTCTTAAATTGTGATGTCGAAGTTTTCAACAAATTATATTTCGAAGAAGCGACAAACGTCGATTAAACCAGTATGCTGTAGAAATAGTACGAACAATACGCTATTTTCTGGTACCGCTCAAACCCCTCGGGGCATCCGGTTTAGTTTACCATTAACTATATTAGGGAATTCAAAATTTCGGAGAATAAAGTCGAATATTATAAATATTGTTCGGGCGTGGTCAAAATAACGGGAAATATTGGTGCGACCACGCGCGGACACCACATTAAATTTCAGCTGAACCCCAATCGAATATTCGTCTAGATTTTCAATAAAGTCAATTAGGGAAATTAATTCGCCGACCTCGGCGAAAATTCCCCGAGGTCGGCGAAAATTCGCCGTAATCGGCGAGTTCGCTACAAACGGCGAATTACAATAACTACGCTGAATAATGGTTACTCAAGGTCGCTCGCATATTAATGACGGGGATTTTGAACGATTCAGCGATATGATAACTTTCGCAATTTTTGGCTGTAATATGAAATTTAAATAAATGTAAAGCGTAGAAGAGGGAATAAGTGATTATGAATACTTTAGCTGTGTTCTACTGATCTGTGCGGCCAATTAGAGCTGTAAACCATGTGTCTACGGTAACTCTGAGCAGAGTTACAGGTAAAATAATAAAATACCTCAAACTTGGGTAATTAAACCGAGTGAGTTGCACGGTTGGTGACTCACTCGGTAAAAGTTGCACCTATGCCGGGCGGAGTTTGAAAAAAGTCGAAAAAAAAATGAACTCCAGGAAAGTGTTACGAAACCAGAGTGTATCTCCAAATACACGTGCTCGATAATTATCCCCTCCGAAATCGTACTCGATCGGCATTAAGTGCATAATTATGAGTGGAGAAGTTTAATATACACGAATTTTTTTCTTAAATTGTGATGTCGAAGTTTTCAACAAATTATATTTCGAAGAAGCGACAAACGTCGATTAAACCAGTATGCTGTAGAAATAGTACGAACAATACGCTATTTTCTGGTACCGCTCAAACCCCTCGGGGCATCCGGTTTAGTTTACCATTAACTATATTAGGGAATTCAAAATTTCGGAGAATAAAGTCGAATATTATAAATATTGTTCGGGCGTGGTCAAAATAACGGGAAATATTGGTGCGACCACGCGCGGACACCACATTAAATTTCAGCTGAACCCCAATCGAATATTCGTCTAGATTTTCAATAAAGTCAATTAGGGAAATTAATTCGCCGACCTCGGCGAAAATTCCCCGAGGTCGGCGAAAATTCGCCGTAATCGGCGAGTTCGCTACAAACGGCGAATTACAATAACTACGCTGAATAATGGTTACTCAAGGTCGCTCGCATATTAATGACGGGGATTTTGAACGATTCAGCGATATGATAACTTTCGCAATTTTTGGCTGTAATATGAAATTTAAATAAATGTAAAGCGTAGAAGAGGGAATAAGTGATTATGAATACTTTAGCTGTGTTCTACTGATCTGTGCGGCCAATTAGAGCTGTAAACCATGTGTCTACGGTAACTCTGAGCAGAGTTACAGGTAAAATAATAAAATACCTCAAACTTGGGTAATTAAACCGAGTGAGTTGCACGGTTGGTGACTCACTCGGTAAAAGTTGCACCTATGCCGGGCGGAGTTTGAAAAAAGTCGAAAAAAAAATGAACTCCAGGAAAGTGTTACGAAACCAGAGTGTATCTCCAAATACACGTGCTCGATAATTATCCCCTCCGAAATCGTACTCGATCGGCATTAAGTGCATAATTATGAGTGGAGAAGTTTAATATACACGAATTTTTTTCTTAAATTGTGATGTCGAAGTTTTCAACAAATTATATTTCGAAGAAGCGACAAACGTCGATTAAACCAGTATGCTGTAGAAATAGTACGAACAATACGCTATTTTCTGGTACCGCTCAAACCCCTCGGGGCATCCGGTTTAGTTTACCATTAACTATATTAGGGAATTCAAAATTTCGGAGAATAAAGTCGAATATTATAAATATTGTTCGGGCGTGGTCAAAATAACGGGAAATATTGGTGCGACCACGCGCGGACACCACATTAAATTTCAGCTGAACCCCAATCGAATATTCGTCTAGATTTTCAATAAAGTCAATTAGGGAAATTAATTCGCCGACCTCGGCGAAAATTCCCCGAGGTCGGCGAAAATTCGCCGTAATCGGCGAGTTCGCTACAAACGGCGAATTACAATAACTACGCTGAATAATGGTTACTCAAGGTCGCTCGCATATTAATGACGGGGATTTTGAACGATTCAGCGATATGATAACTTTCGCAATTTTTGGCTGTAATATGAAATTTAAATAAATGTAAAGCGTAGAAGAGGGAATAAGTGATTATGAATACTTTAGCTGTGTTCTACTGATCTGTGCGGCCAATTAGAGCTGTAAACCATGTGTCTACGGTAACTCTGAGCAGAGTTACAGGTAAAATAATAAAATACCTCAAACTTGGGTAATTAAACCGAGTGAGTTGCACGGTTGGTGACTCACTCGGTAAAAGTTGCACCTATGCCGGGCGGAGTTTGAAAAAAGTCGAAAAAAAAATGAACTCCAGGAAAGTGTTACGAAACCAGAGTGTATCTCCAAATACACGTGCTCGATAATTATCCCCTCCGAAATCGTACTCGATCGGCATTAAGTGCATAATTATGAGTGGAGAAGTTTAATATACACGAATTTTTTTCTTAAATTGTGATGTCGAAGTTTTCAACAAATTATATTTCGAAGAAGCGACAAACGTCGATTAAACCAGTATGCTGTAGAAATAGTACGAACAATACGCTATTTTCTGGTACCGCTCAAACCCCTCGGGGCATCCGGTTTAGTTTACCATTAACTATATTAGGGAATTCAAAATTTCGGAGAATAAAGTCGAATATTATAAATATTGTTCGGGCGTGGTCAAAATAACGGGAAATATTGGTGCGACCACGCGCGGACACCACATTAAATTTCAGCTGAACCCCAATCGAATATTCGTCTAGATTTTCAATAAAGTCAATTAGGGAAATTAATTCGCCGACCTCGGCGAAAATTCCCCGAGGTCGGCGAAAATTCGCCGTAATCGGCGAGTTCGCTACAAACGGCGAATTACAATAACTACGCTGAATAATGGTTACTCAAGGTCGCTCGCATATTAATGACGGGGATTTTGAACGATTCAGCGATATGATAACTTTCGCAATTTTTGGCTGTAATATGAAATTTAAATAAATGTAAAGCGTAGAAGAGGGAATAAGTGATTATGAATACTTTAGCTGTGTTCTACTGATCTGTGCGGCCAATTAGAGCTGTAAACCATGTGTCTACGGTAACTCTGAGCAGAGTTACAGGTAAAATAATAAAATACCTCAAACTTGGGTAATTAAACCGAGTGAGTTGCACGGTTGGTGACTCACTCGGTAAAAGTTGCACCTATGCCGGGCGGAGTTTGAAAAAAGTCGAAAAAAAAATGAACTCCAGGAAAGTGTTACGAAACCAGAGTGTATCTCCAAATACACGTGCTCGATAATTATCCCCTCCGAAATCGTACTCGATCGGCATTAAGTGCATAATTATGAGTGGAGAAGTTTAATATACACGAATTTTTTTCTTAAATTGTGATGTCGAAGTTTTCAACAAATTATATTTCGAAGAAGCGACAAACGTCGATTAAACCAGTATGCTGTAGAAATAGTACGAACAATACGCTATTTTCTGGTACCGCTCAAACCCCTCGGGGCATCCGGTTTAGTTTACCATTAACTATATTAGGGAATTCAAAATTTCGGAGAATAAAGTCGAATATTATAAATATTGTTCGGGCGTGGTCAAAATAACGGGAAATATTGGTGCGACCACGCGCGGACACCACATTAAATTTCAGCTGAACCCCAATCGAATATTCGTCTAGATTTTCAATAAAGTCAATTAGGGAAATTAATTCGCCGACCTCGGCGAAAATTCCCCGAGGTCGGCGAAAATTCGCCGTAATCGGCGAGTTCGCTACAAACGGCGAATTACAATAACTACGCTGAATAATGGTTACTCAAGGTCGCTCGCATATTAATGACGGGGATTTTGAACGATTCAGCGATATGATAACTTTCGCAATTTTTGGCTGTAATATGAAATTTAAATAAATGTAAAGCGTAGAAGAGGGAATAAGTGATTATGAATACTTTAGCTGTGTTCTACTGATCTGTGCGGCCAATTAGAGCTGTAAACCATGTGTCTACGGTAACTCTGAGCAGAGTTACAGGTAAAATAATAAAATACCTCAAACTTGGGTAATTAAACCGAGTGAGTTGCACGGTTGGTGACTCACTCGGTAAAAGTTGCACCTATGCCGGGCGGAGTTTGAAAAAAGTCGAAAAAAAAATGAACTCCAGGAAAGTGTTACGAAACCAGAGTGTATCTCCAAATACACGTGCTCGATAATTATCCCCTCCGAAATCGTACTCGATCGGCATTAAGTGCATAATTATGAGTGGAGAAGTTTAATATACACGAATTTTTTTCTTAAATTGTGATGTCGAAGTTTTCAACAAATTATATTTCGAAGAAGCGACAAACGTCGATTAAACCAGTATGCTGTAGAAATAGTACGAACAATACGCTATTTTCTGGTACCGCTCAAACCCCTCGGGGCATCCGGTTTAGTTTACCATTAACTATATTAGGGAATTCAAAATTTCGGAGAATAAAGTCGAATATTATAAATATTGTTCGGGCGTGGTCAAAATAACGGGAAATATTGGTGCGACCACGCGCGGACACCACATTAAATTTCAGCTGAACCCCAATCGAATATTCGTCTAGATTTTCAATAAAGTCAATTAGGGAAATTAATTCGCCGACCTCGGCGAAAATTCCCCGAGGTCGGCGAAAATTCGCCGTAATCGGCGAGTTCGCTACAAACGGCGAATTACAATAACTACGCTGAATAATGGTTACTCAAGGTCGCTCGCATATTAATGACGGGGATTTTGAACGATTCAGCGATATGATAACTTTCGCAATTTTTGGCTGTAATATGAAATTTAAATAAATGTAAAGCGTAGAAGAGGGAATAAGTGATTATGAATACTTTAGCTGTGTTCTACTGATCTGTGCGGCCAATTAGAGCTGTAAACCATGTGTCTACGGTAACTCTGAGCAGAGTTACAGGTAAAATAATAAAATACCTCAAACTTGGGTAATTAAACCGAGTGAGTTGCACGGTTGGTGACTCACTCGGTAAAAGTTGCACCTATGCCGGGCGGAGTTTGAAAAAAGTCGAAAAAAAAATGAACTCCAGGAAAGTGTTACGAAACCAGAGTGTATCTCCAAATACACGTGCTCGATAATTATCCCCTCCGAAATCGTACTCGATCGGCATTAAGTGCATAATTATGAGTGGAGAAGTTTAATATACACGAATTTTTTTCTTAAATTGTGATGTCGAAGTTTTCAACAAATTATATTTCGAAGAAGCGACAAACGTCGATTAAACCAGTATGCTGTAGAAATAGTACGAACAATACGCTATTTTCTGGTACCGCTCAAACCCCTCGGGGCATCCGGTTTAGTTTACCATTAACTATATTAGGGAATTCAAAATTTCGGAGAATAAAGTCGAATATTATAAATATTGTTCGGGCGTGGTCAAAATAACGGGAAATATTGGTGCGACCACGCGCGGACACCACATTAAATTTCAGCTGAACCCCAATCGAATATTCGTCTAGATTTTCAATAAAGTCAATTAGGGAAATTAATTCGCCGACCTCGGCGAAAATTCCCCGAGGTCGGCGAAAATTCGCCGTAATCGGCGAGTTCGCTACAAACGGCGAATTACAATAACTACGCTGAATAATGGTTACTCAAGGTCGCTCGCATATTAATGACGGGGATTTTGAACGATTCAGCGATATGATAACTTTCGCAATTTTTGGCTGTAATATGAAATTTAAATAAATGTAAAGCGTAGAAGAGGGAATAAGTGATTATGAATACTTTAGCTGTGTTCTACTGATCTGTGCGGCCAATTAGAGCTGTAAACCATGTGTCTACGGTAACTCTGAGCAGAGTTACAGGTAAAATAATAAAATACCTCAAACTTGGGTAATTAAACCGAGTGAGTTGCACGGTTGGTGACTCACTCGGTAAAAGTTGCACCTATGCCGGGCGGAGTTTGAAAAAAGTCGAAAAAAAAATGAACTCCAGGAAAGTGTTACGAAACCAGAGTGTATCTCCAAATACACGTGCTCGATAATTATCCCCTCCGAAATCGTACTCGATCGGCATTAAGTGCATAATTATGAGTGGAGAAGTTTAATATACACGAATTTTTTTCTTAAATTGTGATGTCGAAGTTTTCAACAAATTATATTTCGAAGAAGCGACAAACGTCGATTAAACCAGTATGCTGTAGAAATAGTACGAACAATACGCTATTTTCTGGTACCGCTCAAACCCCTCGGGGCATCCGGTTTAGTTTACCATTAACTATATTAGGGAATTCAAAATTTCGGAGAATAAAGTCGAATATTATAAATATTGTTCGGGCGTGGTCAAAATAACGGGAAATATTGGTGCGACCACGCGCGGACACCACATTAAATTTCAGCTGAACCCCAATCGAATATTCGTCTAGATTTTCAATAAAGTCAATTAGGGAAATTAATTCGCCGACCTCGGCGAAAATTCCCCGAGGTCGGCGAAAATTCGCCGTAATCGGCGAGTTCGCTACAAACGGCGAATTACAATAACTACGCTGAATAATGGTTACTCAAGGTCGCTCGCATATTAATGACGGGGATTTTGAACGATTCAGCGATATGATAACTTTCGCAATTTTTGGCTGTAATATGAAATTTAAATAAATGTAAAGCGTAGAAGAGGGAATAAGTGATTATGAATACTTTAGCTGTGTTCTACTGATCTGTGCGGCCAATTAGAGCTGTAAACCATGTGTCTACGGTAACTCTGAGCAGAGTTACAGGTAAAATAATAAAATACCTCAAACTTGGGTAATTAAACCGAGTGAGTTGCACGGTTGGTGACTCACTCGGTAAAAGTTGCACCTATGCCGGGCGGAGTTTGAAAAAAGTCGAAAAAAAAATGAACTCCAGGAAAGTGTTACGAAACCAGAGTGTATCTCCAAATACACGTGCTCGATAATTATCCCCTCCGAAATCGTACTCGATCGGCATTAAGTGCATAATTATGAGTGGAGAAGTTTAATATACACGAATTTTTTTCTTAAATTGTGATGTCGAAGTTTTCAACAAATTATATTTCGAAGAAGCGACAAACGTCGATTAAACCAGTATGCTGTAGAAATAGTACGAACAATACGCTATTTTCTGGTACCGCTCAAACCCCTCGGGGCATCCGGTTTAGTTTACCATTAACTATATTAGGGAATTCAAAATTTCGGAGAATAAAGTCGAATATTATAAATATTGTTCGGGCGTGGTCAAAATAACGGGAAATATTGGTGCGACCACGCGCGGACACCACATTAAATTTCAGCTGAACCCCAATCGAATATTCGTCTAGATTTTCAATAAAGTCAATTAGGGAAATTAATTCGCCGACCTCGGCGAAAATTCCCCGAGGTCGGCGAAAATTCGCCGTAATCGGCGAGTTCGCTACAAACGGCGAATTACAATAACTACGCTGAATAATGGTTACTCAAGGTCGCTCGCATATTAATGACGGGGATTTTGAACGATTCAGCGATATGATAACTTTCGCAATTTTTGGCTGTAATATGAAATTTAAATAAATGTAAAGCGTAGAAGAGGGAATAAGTGATTATGAATACTTTAGCTGTGTTCTACTGATCTGTGCGGCCAATTAGAGCTGTAAACCATGTGTCTACGGTAACTCTGAGCAGAGTTACAGGTAAAATAATAAAATACCTCAAACTTGGGTAATTAAACCGAGTGAGTTGCACGGTTGGTGACTCACTCGGTAAAAGTTGCACCTATGCCGGGCGGAGTTTGAAAAAAGTCGAAAAAAAAATGAACTCCAGGAAAGTGTTACGAAACCAGAGTGTATCTCCAAATACACGTGCTCGATAATTATCCCCTCCGAAATCGTACTCGATCGGCATTAAGTGCATAATTATGAGTGGAGAAGTTTAATATACACGAATTTTTTTCTTAAATTGTGATGTCGAAGTTTTCAACAAATTATATTTCGAAGAAGCGACAAACGTCGATTAAACCAGTATGCTGTAGAAATAGTACGAACAATACGCTATTTTCTGGTACCGCTCAAACCCCTCGGGGCATCCGGTTTAGTTTACCATTAACTATATTAGGGAATTCAAAATTTCGGAGAATAAAGTCGAATATTATAAATATTGTTCGGGCGTGGTCAAAATAACGGGAAATATTGGTGCGACCACGCGCGGACACCACATTAAATTTCAGCTGAACCCCAATCGAATATTCGTCTAGATTTTCAATAAAGTCAATTAGGGAAATTAATTCGCCGACCTCGGCGAAAATTCCCCGAGGTCGGCGAAAATTCGCCGTAATCGGCGAGTTCGCTACAAACGGCGAATTACAATAACTACGCTGAATAATGGTTACTCAAGGTCGCTCGCATATTAATGACGGGGATTTTGAACGATTCAGCGATATGATAACTTTCGCAATTTTTGGCTGTAATATGAAATTTAAATAAATGTAAAGCGTAGAAGAGGGAATAAGTGATTATGAATACTTTAGCTGTGTTCTACTGATCTGTGCGGCCAATTAGAGCTGTAAACCATGTGTCTACGGTAACTCTGAGCAGAGTTACAGGTAAAATAATAAAATACCTCAAACTTGGGTAATTAAACCGAGTGAGTTGCACGGTTGGTGACTCACTCGGTAAAAGTTGCACCTATGCCGGGCGGAGTTTGAAAAAAGTCGAAAAAAAAATGAACTCCAGGAAAGTGTTACGAAACCAGAGTGTATCTCCAAATACACGTGCTCGATAATTATCCCCTCCGAAATCGTACTCGATCGGCATTAAGTGCATAATTATGAGTGGAGAAGTTTAATATACACGAATTTTTTTCTTAAATTGTGATGTCGAAGTTTTCAACAAATTATATTTCGAAGAAGCGACAAACGTCGATTAAACCAGTATGCTGTAGAAATAGTACGAACAATACGCTATTTTCTGGTACCGCTCAAACCCCTCGGGGCATCCGGTTTAGTTTACCATTAACTATATTAGGGAATTCAAAATTTCGGAGAATAAAGTCGAATATTATAAATATTGTTCGGGCGTGGTCAAAATAACGGGAAATATTGGTGCGACCACGCGCGGACACCACATTAAATTTCAGCTGAACCCCAATCGAATATTCGTCTAGATTTTCAATAAAGTCAATTAGGGAAATTAATTCGCCGACCTCGGCGAAAATTCCCCGAGGTCGGCGAAAATTCGCCGTAATCGGCGAGTTCGCTACAAACGGCGAATTACAATAACTACGCTGAATAATGGTTACTCAAGGTCGCTCGCATATTAATGACGGGGATTTTGAACGATTCAGCGATATGATAACTTTCGCAATTTTTGGCTGTAATATGAAATTTAAATAAATGTAAAGCGTAGAAGAGGGAATAAGTGATTATGAATACTTTAGCTGTGTTCTACTGATCTGTGCGGCCAATTAGAGCTGTAAACCATGTGTCTACGGTAACTCTGAGCAGAGTTACAGGTAAAATAATAAAATACCTCAAACTTGGGTAATTAAACCGAGTGAGTTGCACGGTTGGTGACTCACTCGGTAAAAGTTGCACCTATGCCGGGCGGAGTTTGAAAAAAGTCGAAAAAAAAATGAACTCCAGGAAAGTGTTACGAAACCAGAGTGTATCTCCAAATACACGTGCTCGATAATTATCCCCTCCGAAATCGTACTCGATCGGCATTAAGTGCATAATTATGAGTGGAGAAGTTTAATATACACGAATTTTTTTCTTAAATTGTGATGTCGAAGTTTTCAACAAATTATATTTCGAAGAAGCGACAAACGTCGATTAAACCAGTATGCTGTAGAAATAGTACGAACAATACGCTATTTTCTGGTACCGCTCAAACCCCTCGGGGCATCCGGTTTAGTTTACCATTAACTATATTAGGGAATTCAAAATTTCGGAGAATAAAGTCGAATATTATAAATATTGTTCGGGCGTGGTCAAAATAACGGGAAATATTGGTGCGACCACGCGCGGACACCACATTAAATTTCAGCTGAACCCCAATCGAATATTCGTCTAGATTTTCAATAAAGTCAATTAGGGAAATTAATTCGCCGACCTCGGCGAAAATTCCCCGAGGTCGGCGAAAATTCGCCGTAATCGGCGAGTTCGCTACAAACGGCGAATTACAATAACTACGCTGAATAATGGTTACTCAAGGTCGCTCGCATATTAATGACGGGGATTTTGAACGATTCAGCGATATGATAACTTTCGCAATTTTTGGCTGTAATATGAAATTTAAATAAATGTAAAGCGTAGAAGAGGGAATAAGTGATTATGAATACTTTAGCTGTGTTCTACTGATCTGTGCGGCCAATTAGAGCTGTAAACCATGTGTCTACGGTAACTCTGAGCAGAGTTACAGGTAAAATAATAAAATACCTCAAACTTGGGTAATTAAACCGAGTGAGTTGCACGGTTGGTGACTCACTCGGTAAAAGTTGCACCTATGCCGGGCGGAGTTTGAAAAAAGTCGAAAAAAAAATGAACTCCAGGAAAGTGTTACGAAACCAGAGTGTATCTCCAAATACACGTGCTCGATAATTATCCCCTCCGAAATCGTACTCGATCGGCATTAAGTGCATAATTATGAGTGGAGAAGTTTAATATACACGAATTTTTTTCTTAAATTGTGATGTCGAAGTTTTCAACAAATTATATTTCGAAGAAGCGACAAACGTCGATTAAACCAGTATGCTGTAGAAATAGTACGAACAATACGCTATTTTCTGGTACCGCTCAAACCCCTCGGGGCATCCGGTTTAGTTTACCATTAACTATATTAGGGAATTCAAAATTTCGGAGAATAAAGTCGAATATTATAAATATTGTTCGGGCGTGGTCAAAATAACGGGAAATATTGGTGCGACCACGCGCGGACACCACATTAAATTTCAGCTGAACCCCAATCGAATATTCGTCTAGATTTTCAATAAAGTCAATTAGGGAAATTAATTCGCCGACCTCGGCGAAAATTCCCCGAGGTCGGCGAAAATTCGCCGTAATCGGCGAGTTCGCTACAAACGGCGAATTACAATAACTACGCTGAATAATGGTTACTCAAGGTCGCTCGCATATTAATGACGGGGATTTTGAACGATTCAGCGATATGATAACTTTCGCAATTTTTGGCTGTAATATGAAATTTAAATAAATGTAAAGCGTAGAAGAGGGAATAAGTGATTATGAATACTTTAGCTGTGTTCTACTGATCTGTGCGGCCAATTAGAGCTGTAAACCATGTGTCTACGGTAACTCTGAGCAGAGTTACAGGTAAAATAATAAAATACCTCAAACTTGGGTAATTAAACCGAGTGAGTTGCACGGTTGGTGACTCACTCGGTAAAAGTTGCACCTATGCCGGGCGGAGTTTGAAAAAAGTCGAAAAAAAAATGAACTCCAGGAAAGTGTTACGAAACCAGAGTGTATCTCCAAATACACGTGCTCGATAATTATCCCCTCCGAAATCGTACTCGATCGGCATTAAGTGCATAATTATGAGTGGAGAAGTTTAATATACACGAATTTTTTTCTTAAATTGTGATGTCGAAGTTTTCAACAAATTATATTTCGAAGAAGCGACAAACGTCGATTAAACCAGTATGCTGTAGAAATAGTACGAACAATACGCTATTTTCTGGTACCGCTCAAACCCCTCGGGGCATCCGGTTTAGTTTACCATTAACTATATTAGGGAATTCAAAATTTCGGAGAATAAAGTCGAATATTATAAATATTGTTCGGGCGTGGTCAAAATAACGGGAAATATTGGTGCGACCACGCGCGGACACCACATTAAATTTCAGCTGAACCCCAATCGAATATTCGTCTAGATTTTCAATAAAGTCAATTAGGGAAATTAATTCGCCGACCTCGGCGAAAATTCCCCGAGGTCGGCGAAAATTCGCCGTAATCGGCGAGTTCGCTACAAACGGCGAATTACAATAACTACGCTGAATAATGGTTACTCAAGGTCGCTCGCATATTAATGACGGGGATTTTGAACGATTCAGCGATATGATAACTTTCGCAATTTTTGGCTGTAATATGAAATTTAAATAAATGTAAAGCGTAGAAGAGGGAATAAGTGATTATGAATACTTTAGCTGTGTTCTACTGATCTGTGCGGCCAATTAGAGCTGTAAACCATGTGTCTACGGTAACTCTGAGCAGAGTTACAGGTAAAATAATAAAATACCTCAAACTTGGGTAATTAAACCGAGTGAGTTGCACGGTTGGTGACTCACTCGGTAAAAGTTGCACCTATGCCGGGCGGAGTTTGAAAAAAGTCGAAAAAAAAATGAACTCCAGGAAAGTGTTACGAAACCAGAGTGTATCTCCAAATACACGTGCTCGATAATTATCCCCTCCGAAATCGTACTCGATCGGCATTAAGTGCATAATTATGAGTGGAGAAGTTTAATATACACGAATTTTTTTCTTAAATTGTGATGTCGAAGTATTCAACAAATTATATTTCGAAGAAGCGACAAACGTCGATTAAACCAGTATGCTGTAGAAATAGTACGAACAATACGCTATTTTCTGGTACCGCTCAAACCACGGGGCATCCGGTTTAGTTTACCATTAACTATATTAGGGAATTCAAAATTTCGGAGAATAAAGTCGAATATTATAAATATTGTTCGGGCGTGGTCAAAATAACGGGAAATATTGGTGCGACCACGCGCGGACACCACATTAAATTTCAGCTGAACCCAATCGAATATTCGTCTAGATTTTCAATAAAGTCAATTGGAAATTAATTCGCCGACCTCGGCGAAAATTCCCGAGGTCTCCACTCATAATTATGCACTTAATGCCGATCGAGTACGATTTCGGAGGGGATAATTATCGAGCACGTGTATTTGGAGATACACTCTGGTTTCGTAACACTTTCCTGGAGTTCATTTTTTTTTCGACTTTTTTCAAACTCCGCCCGGCATAGGTGCAACTTTTACCGAGTGAGTCACCAACCGTGCAACTCACTCGGTTTAATTACCCAAGTTTGAGGTATTTTATTATTTTACCTGTAACTCTGCTCAGAGTTACCGTAGACACATGGTTTACAGCTCTAATTGGCCGCACAGATCAGTAGAACACAGCTAAAGTATTCATAATCACTTATTCCCTCTTCTACGCTTTACATTTATTTAAATTTCATATTACAGCCAAAAATTGCGAAAGTTATCATATCGCTGAATCGTTCAAAATCCCCGTCATTAATATGCGAGCGACCTTGAGTAACCATTATTCAGCGTAGTTATTGTAATTCGCCGTTTGTAGCGAACTCGCCGATTACGGCGAATTTTCGCCGACCTCGGGGAATTTTCGCCGAGGTCGGCGAATTAATTTCCCTAATTGACTTTATTGAAAATCTAGACGAATATTCGATTGGGGTTCAGCTGAAATTTAATGTGGTGTCCGCGCGTGGTCGCACCAATATTTCCCGTTATTTTGACCACGCCCGAACAATATTTATAATATTCGACTTTATTCTCCGAAATTTTGAATTCCCTAATATAGTTAATGGTAAACTAAACCGGATGCCCCGAGGGGTTTGAGCGGTACCAGAAAATAGCGTATTGTTCGTACTATTTCTACAGCATACTGGTTTAATCGACGTTTGTCGCTTCTTCGAAATATAATTTGTTGAAAACTTCGACATCACAATTTAAGAAAAAAATTCGTGTATATTAAACTTCTCCACTCATAATTATGCACTTAATGCCGATCGAGTACGATTTCGGAGGGGATAATTATCGAGCACGTGTATTTGGAGATACACTCTGGTTTCGTAACACTTTCCTGGAGTTCATTTTTTTTTCGACTTTTTTCAAACTCCGCCCGGCATAGGTGCAACTTTTACCGAGTGAGTCACCAACCGTGCAACTCACTCGGTTTAATTACCCAAGTTTGAGGTATTTTATTATTTTACCTGTAACTCTGCTCAGAGTTACCGTAGACACATGGTTTACAGCTCTAATTGGCCGCACAGATCAGTAGAACACAGCTAAAGTATTCATAATCACTTATTCCCTCTTCTACGCTTTACATTTATTTAAATTTCATATTACAGCCAAAAATTGCGAAAGTTATCATATCGCTGAATCGTTCAAAATCCCCGTCATTAATATGCGAGCGACCTTGAGTAACCATTATTCAGCGTAGTTATTGTAATTCGCCGTTTGTAGCGAACTCGCCGATTACGGCGAATTTTCGCCGACCTCGGGGAATTTTCGCCGAGGTCGGCGAATTAATTTCCCTAATTGACTTTATTGAAAATCTAGACGAATATTCGATTGGGGTTCAGCTGAAATTTAATGTGGTGTCCGCGCGTGGTCGCACCAATATTTCCCGTTATTTTGACCACGCCCGAACAATATTTATAATATTCGACTTTATTCTCCGAAATTTTGAATTCCCTAATATAGTTAATGGTAAACTAAACCGGATGCCCCGAGGGGTTTGAGCGGTACCAGAAAATAGCGTATTGTTCGTACTATTTCTACAGCATACTGGTTTAATCGACGTTTGTCGCTTCTTCGAAATATAATTTGTTGAAAACTTCGACATCACAATTTAAGAAAAAAATTCGTGTATATTAAACTTCTCCACTCATAATTATGCACTTAATGCCGATCGAGTACGATTTCGGAGGGGATAATTATCGAGCACGTGTATTTGGAGATACACTCTGGTTTCGTAACACTTTCCTGGAGTTCATTTTTTTTTCGACTTTTTTCAAACTCCGCCCGGCATAGGTGCAACTTTTACCGAGTGAGTCACCAACCGTGCAACTCACTCGGTTTAATTACCCAAGTTTGAGGTATTTTATTATTTTACCTGTAACTCTGCTCAGAGTTACCGTAGACACATGGTTTACAGCTCTAATTGGCCGCACAGATCAGTAGAACACAGCTAAAGTATTCATAATCACTTATTCCCTCTTCTACGCTTTACATTTATTTAAATTTCATATTACAGCCAAAAATTGCGAAAGTTATCATATCGCTGAATCGTTCAAAATCCCCGTCATTAATATGCGAGCGACCTTGAGTAACCATTATTCAGCGTAGTTATTGTAATTCGCCGTTTGTAGCGAACTCGCCGATTACGGCGAATTTTCGCCGACCTCGGGGAATTTTCGCCGAGGTCGGCGAATTAATTTCCCTAATTGACTTTATTGAAAATCTAGACGAATATTCGATTGGGGTTCAGCTGAAATTTAATGTGGTGTCCGCGCGTGGTCGCACCAATATTTCCCGTTATTTTGACCACGCCCGAACAATATTTATAATATTCGACTTTATTCTCCGAAATTTTGAATTCCCTAATATAGTTAATGGTAAACTAAACCGGATGCCCCGAGGGGTTTGAGCGGTACCAGAAAATAGCGTATTGTTCGTACTATTTCTACAGCATACTGGTTTAATCGACGTTTGTCGCTTCTTCGAAATATAATTTGTTGAAAACTTCGACATCACAATTTAAGAAAAAAATTCGTGTATATTAAACTTCTCCACTCATAATTATGCACTTAATGCCGATCGAGTACGATTTCGGAGGGGATAATTATCGAGCACGTGTATTTGGAGATACACTCTGGTTTCGTAACACTTTCCTGGAGTTCATTTTTTTTTCGACTTTTTTCAAACTCCGCCCGGCATAGGTGCAACTTTTACCGAGTGAGTCACCAACCGTGCAACTCACTCGGTTTAATTACCCAAGTTTGAGGTATTTTATTATTTTACCTGTAACTCTGCTCAGAGTTACCGTAGACACATGGTTTACAGCTCTAATTGGCCGCACAGATCAGTAGAACACAGCTAAAGTATTCATAATCACTTATTCCCTCTTCTACGCTTTACATTTATTTAAATTTCATATTACAGCCAAAAATTGCGAAAGTTATCATATCGCTGAATCGTTCAAAATCCCCGTCATTAATATGCGAGCGACCTTGAGTAACCATTATTCAGCGTAGTTATTGTAATTCGCCGTTTGTAGCGAACTCGCCGATTACGGCGAATTTTCGCCGACCTCGGGGAATTTTCGCCGAGGTCGGCGAATTAATTTCCCTAATTGACTTTATTGAAAATCTAGACGAATATTCGATTGGGGTTCAGCTGAAATTTAATGTGGTGTCCGCGCGTGGTCGCACCAATATTTCCCGTTATTTTGACCACGCCCGAACAATATTTATAATATTCGACTTTATTCTCCGAAATTTTGAATTCCCTAATATAGTTAATGGTAAACTAAACCGGATGCCCCGAGGGGTTTGAGCGGTACCAGAAAATAGCGTATTGTTCGTACTATTTCTACAGCATACTGGTTTAATCGACGTTTGTCGCTTCTTCGAAATATAATTTGTTGAAAACTTCGACATCACAATTTAAGAAAAAAATTCGTGTATATTAAACTTCTCCACTCATAATTATGCACTTAATGCCGATCGAGTACGATTTCGGAGGGGATAATTATCGAGCACGTGTATTTGGAGATACACTCTGGTTTCGTAACACTTTCCTGGAGTTCATTTTTTTTTCGACTTTTTTCAAACTCCGCCCGGCATAGGTGCAACTTTTACCGAGTGAGTCACCAACCGTGCAACTCACTCGGTTTAATTACCCAAGTTTGAGGTATTTTATTATTTTACCTGTAACTCTGCTCAGAGTTACCGTAGACACATGGTTTACAGCTCTAATTGGCCGCACAGATCAGTAGAACACAGCTAAAGTATTCATAATCACTTATTCCCTCTTCTACGCTTTACATTTATTTAAATTTCATATTACAGCCAAAAATTGCGAAAGTTATCATATCGCTGAATCGTTCAAAATCCCCGTCATTAATATGCGAGCGACCTTGAGTAACCATTATTCAGCGTAGTTATTGTAATTCGCCGTTTGTAGCGAACTCGCCGATTACGGCGAATTTTCGCCGACCTCGGGGAATTTTCGCCGAGGTCGGCGAATTAATTTCCCTAATTGACTTTATTGAAAATCTAGACGAATATTCGATTGGGGTTCAGCTGAAATTTAATGTGGTGTCCGCGCGTGGTCGCACCAATATTTCCCGTTATTTTGACCACGCCCGAACAATATTTATAATATTCGACTTTATTCTCCGAAATTTTGAATTCCCTAATATAGTTAATGGTAAACTAAACCGGATGCCCCGAGGGGTTTGAGCGGTACCAGAAAATAGCGTATTGTTCGTACTATTTCTACAGCATACTGGTTTAATCGACGTTTGTCGCTTCTTCGAAATATAATTTGTTGAAAACTTCGACATCACAATTTAAGAAAAAAATTCGTGTATATTAAACTTCTCCACTCATAATTATGCACTTAATGCCGATCGAGTACGATTTCGGAGGGGATAATTATCGAGCACGTGTATTTGGAGATACACTCTGGTTTCGTAACACTTTCCTGGAGTTCATTTTTTTTTCGACTTTTTTCAAACTCCGCCCGGCATAGGTGCAACTTTTACCGAGTGAGTCACCAACCGTGCAACTCACTCGGTTTAATTACCCAAGTTTGAGGTATTTTATTATTTTACCTGTAACTCTGCTCAGAGTTACCGTAGACACATGGTTTACAGCTCTAATTGGCCGCACAGATCAGTAGAACACAGCTAAAGTATTCATAATCACTTATTCCCTCTTCTACGCTTTACATTTATTTAAATTTCATATTACAGCCAAAAATTGCGAAAGTTATCATATCGCTGAATCGTTCAAAATCCCCGTCATTAATATGCGAGCGACCTTGAGTAACCATTATTCAGCGTAGTTATTGTAATTCGCCGTTTGTAGCGAACTCGCCGATTACGGCGAATTTTCGCCGACCTCGGGGAATTTTCGCCGAGGTCGGCGAATTAATTTCCCTAATTGACTTTATTGAAAATCTAGACGAATATTCGATTGGGGTTCAGCTGAAATTTAATGTGGTGTCCGCGCGTGGTCGCACCAATATTTCCCGTTATTTTGACCACGCCCGAACAATATTTATAATATTCGACTTTATTCTCCGAAATTTTGAATTCCCTAATATAGTTAATGGTAAACTAAACCGGATGCCCCGAGGGGTTTGAGCGGTACCAGAAAATAGCGTATTGTTCGTACTATTTCTACAGCATACTGGTTTAATCGACGTTTGTCGCTTCTTCGAAATATAATTTGTTGAAAACTTCGACATCACAATTTAAGAAAAAAATTCGTGTATATTAAACTTCTCCACTCATAATTATGCACTTAATGCCGATCGAGTACGATTTCGGAGGGGATAATTATCGAGCACGTGTATTTGGAGATACACTCTGGTTTCGTAACACTTTCCTGGAGTTCATTTTTTTTTCGACTTTTTTCAAACTCCGCCCGGCATAGGTGCAACTTTTACCGAGTGAGTCACCAACCGTGCAACTCACTCGGTTTAATTACCCAAGTTTGAGGTATTTTATTATTTTACCTGTAACTCTGCTCAGAGTTACCGTAGACACATGGTTTACAGCTCTAATTGGCCGCACAGATCAGTAGAACACAGCTAAAGTATTCATAATCACTTATTCCCTCTTCTACGCTTTACATTTATTTAAATTTCATATTACAGCCAAAAATTGCGAAAGTTATCATATCGCTGAATCGTTCAAAATCCCCGTCATTAATATGCGAGCGACCTTGAGTAACCATTATTCAGCGTAGTTATTGTAATTCGCCGTTTGTAGCGAACTCGCCGATTACGGCGAATTTTCGCCGACCTCGGGGAATTTTCGCCGAGGTCGGCGAATTAATTTCCCTAATTGACTTTATTGAAAATCTAGACGAATATTCGATTGGGGTTCAGCTGAAATTTAATGTGGTGTCCGCGCGTGGTCGCACCAATATTTCCCGTTATTTTGACCACGCCCGAACAATATTTATAATATTCGACTTTATTCTCCGAAATTTTGAATTCCCTAATATAGTTAATGGTAAACTAAACCGGATGCCCCGAGGGGTTTGAGCGGTACCAGAAAATAGCGTATTGTTCGTACTATTTCTACAGCATACTGGTTTAATCGACGTTTGTCGCTTCTTCGAAATATAATTTGTTGAAAACTTCGACATCACAATTTAAGAAAAAAATTCGTGTATATTAAACTTCTCCACTCATAATTATGCACTTAATGCCGATCGAGTACGATTTCGGAGGGGATAATTATCGAGCACGTGTATTTGGAGATACACTCTGGTTTCGTAACACTTTCCTGGAGTTCATTTTTTTTTCGACTTTTTTCAAACTCCGCCCGGCATAGGTGCAACTTTTACCGAGTGAGTCACCAACCGTGCAACTCACTCGGTTTAATTACCCAAGTTTGAGGTATTTTATTATTTTACCTGTAACTCTGCTCAGAGTTACCGTAGACACATGGTTTACAGCTCTAATTGGCCGCACAGATCAGTAGAACACAGCTAAAGTATTCATAATCACTTATTCCCTCTTCTACGCTTTACATTTATTTAAATTTCATATTACAGCCAAAAATTGCGAAAGTTATCATATCGCTGAATCGTTCAAAATCCCCGTCATTAATATGCGAGCGACCTTGAGTAACCATTA
This sequence comes from Allodiplogaster sudhausi, assembly GCA_945643635.1. Lineage (NCBI taxonomy): Eukaryota > Metazoa > Nematoda > Chromadorea > Rhabditida > Diplogasteridae > Allodiplogaster > Allodiplogaster sudhausi. The sequence goes on along the minus strand of CALZFC010000264.1, from coordinate 10,141 downwards.
TTCAGCGTAGTTATTGTAATTCGCCGTTTGTAGCGAACTCGCCGATTACGGCGAATTTTCGCCGACCTCGGGGAATTTTCGCCGAGGTCGGCGAATTAATTTCCCTAATTGACTTTATTGAAAATCTAGACGAATATTCGATTGGGGTTCAGCTGAAATTTAATGTGGTGTCCGCGCGTGGTCGCACCAATATTTCCCGTTATTTTGACCACGCCCGAACAATATTTATAATATTCGACTTTATTCTCCGAAATTTTGAATTCCCTAATATAGTTAATGGTAAACTAAACCGGATGCCCCGAGGGGTTTGAGCGGTACCAGAAAATAGCGTATTGTTCGTACTATTTCTACAGCATACTGGTTTAATCGACGTTTGTCGCTTCTTCGAAATATAATTTGTTGAAAACTTCGACATCACAATTTAAGAAAAAAATTCGTGTATATTAAACTTCTCCACTCATAATTATGCACTTAATGCCGATCGAGTACGATTTCGGAGGGGATAATTATCGAGCACGTGTATTTGGAGATACACTCTGGTTTCGTAACACTTTCCTGGAGTTCATTTTTTTTTCGACTTTTTTCAAACTCCGCCCGGCATAGGTGCAACTTTTACCGAGTGAGTCACCAACCGTGCAACTCACTCGGTTTAATTACCCAAGTTTGAGGTATTTTATTATTTTACCTGTAACTCTGCTCAGAGTTACCGTAGACACATGGTTTACAGCTCTAATTGGCCGCACAGATCAGTAGAACACAGCTAAAGTATTCATAATCACTTATTCCCTCTTCTACGCTTTACATTTATTTAAATTTCATATTACAGCCAAAAATTGCGAAAGTTATCATATCGCTGAATCGTTCAAAATCCCCGTCATTAATATGCGAGCGACCTTGAGTAACCATTATTCAGCGTAGTTATTGTAATTCGCCGTTTGTAGCGAACTCGCCGATTACGGCGAATTTTCGCCGACCTCGGGGAATTTTCGCCGAGGTCGGCGAATTAATTTCCCTAATTGACTTTATTGAAAATCTAGACGAATATTCGATTGGGGTTCAGCTGAAATTTAATGTGGTGTCCGCGCGTGGTCGCACCAATATTTCCCGTTATTTTGACCACGCCCGAACAATATTTATAATATTCGACTTTATTCTCCGAAATTTTGAATTCCCTAATATAGTTAATGGTAAACTAAACCGGATGCCCCGAGGGGTTTGAGCGGTACCAGAAAATAGCGTATTGTTCGTACTATTTCTACAGCATACTGGTTTAATCGACGTTTGTCGCTTCTTCGAAATATAATTTGTTGAAAACTTCGACATCACAATTTAAGAAAAAAATTCGTGTATATTAAACTTCTCCACTCATAATTATGCACTTAATGCCGATCGAGTACGATTTCGGAGGGGATAATTATCGAGCACGTGTATTTGGAGATACACTCTGGTTTCGTAACACTTTCCTGGAGTTCATTTTTTTTTCGACTTTTTTCAAACTCCGCCCGGCATAGGTGCAACTTTTACCGAGTGAGTCACCAACCGTGCAACTCACTCGGTTTAATTACCCAAGTTTGAGGTATTTTATTATTTTACCTGTAACTCTGCTCAGAGTTACCGTAGACACATGGTTTACAGCTCTAATTGGCCGCACAGATCAGTAGAACACAGCTAAAGTATTCATAATCACTTATTCCCTCTTCTACGCTTTACATTTATTTAAATTTCATATTACAGCCAAAAATTGCGAAAGTTATCATATCGCTGAATCGTTCAAAATCCCCGTCATTAATATGCGAGCGACCTTGAGTAACCATTATTCAGCGTAGTTATTGTAATTCGCCGTTTGTAGCGAACTCGCCGATTACGGCGAATTTTCGCCGACCTCGGGGAATTTTCGCCGAGGTCGGCGAATTAATTTCCCTAATTGACTTTATTGAAAATCTAGACGAATATTCGATTGGGGTTCAGCTGAAATTTAATGTGGTGTCCGCGCGTGGTCGCACCAATATTTCCCGTTATTTTGACCACGCCCGAACAATATTTATAATATTCGACTTTATTCTCCGAAATTTTGAATTCCCTAATATAGTTAATGGTAAACTAAACCGGATGCCCCGAGGGGTTTGAGCGGTACCAGAAAATAGCGTATTGTTCGTACTATTTCTACAGCATACTGGTTTAATCGACGTTTGTCGCTTCTTCGAAATATAATTTGTTGAAAACTTCGACATCACAATTTAAGAAAAAAATTCGTGTATATTAAACTTCTCCACTCATAATTATGCACTTAATGCCGATCGAGTACGATTTCGGAGGGGATAATTATCGAGCACGTGTATTTGGAGATACACTCTGGTTTCGTAACACTTTCCTGGAGTTCATTTTTTTTTCGACTTTTTTCAAACTCCGCCCGGCATAGGTGCAACTTTTACCGAGTGAGTCACCAACCGTGCAACTCACTCGGTTTAATTACCCAAGTTTGAGGTATTTTATTATTTTACCTGTAACTCTGCTCAGAGTTACCGTAGACACATGGTTTACAGCTCTAATTGGCCGCACAGATCAGTAGAACACAGCTAAAGTATTCATAATCACTTATTCCCTCTTCTACGCTTTACATTTATTTAAATTTCATATTACAGCCAAAAATTGCGAAAGTTATCATATCGCTGAATCGTTCAAAATCCCCGTCATTAATATGCGAGCGACCTTGAGTAACCATTATTCAGCGTAGTTATTGTAATTCGCCGTTTGTAGCGAACTCGCCGATTACGGCGAATTTTCGCCGACCTCGGGGAATTTTCGCCGAGGTCGGCGAATTAATTTCCCTAATTGACTTTATTGAAAATCTAGACGAATATTCGATTGGGGTTCAGCTGAAATTTAATGTGGTGTCCGCGCGTGGTCGCACCAATATTTCCCGTTATTTTGACCACGCCCGAACAATATTTATAATATTCGACTTTATTCTCCGAAATTTTGAATTCCCTAATATAGTTAATGGTAAACTAAACCGGATGCCCCGAGGGGTTTGAGCGGTACCAGAAAATAGCGTATTGTTCGTACTATTTCTACAGCATACTGGTTTAATCGACGTTTGTCGCTTCTTCGAAATATAATTTGTTGAAAACTTCGACATCACAATTTAAGAAAAAAATTCGTGTATATTAAACTTCTCCACTCATAATTATGCACTTAATGCCGATCGAGTACGATTTCGGAGGGGATAATTATCGAGCACGTGTATTTGGAGATACACTCTGGTTTCGTAACACTTTCCTGGAGTTCATTTTTTTTTCGACTTTTTTCAAACTCCGCCCGGCATAGGTGCAACTTTTACCGAGTGAGTCACCAACCGTGCAACTCACTCGGTTTAATTACCCAAGTTTGAGGTATTTTATTATTTTACCTGTAACTCTGCTCAGAGTTACCGTAGACACATGGTTTACAGCTCTAATTGGCCGCACAGATCAGTAGAACACAGCTAAAGTATTCATAATCACTTATTCCCTCTTCTACGCTTTACATTTATTTAAATTTCATATTACAGCCAAAAATTGCGAAAGTTATCATATCGCTGAATCGTTCAAAATCCCCGTCATTAATATGCGAGCGACCTTGAGTAACCATTATTCAGCGTAGTTATTGTAATTCGCCGTTTGTAGCGAACTCGCCGATTACGGCGAATTTTCGCCGACCTCGGGGAATTTTCGCCGAGGTCGGCGAATTAATTTCCCTAATTGACTTTATTGAAAATCTAGACGAATATTCGATTGGGGTTCAGCTGAAATTTAATGTGGTGTCCGCGCGTGGTCGCACCAATATTTCCCGTTATTTTGACCACGCCCGAACAATATTTATAATATTCGACTTTATTCTCCGAAATTTTGAATTCCCTAATATAGTTAATGGTAAACTAAACCGGATGCCCCGAGGGGTTTGAGCGGTACCAGAAAATAGCGTATTGTTCGTACTATTTCTACAGCATACTGGTTTAATCGACGTTTGTCGCTTCTTCGAAATATAATTTGTTGAAAACTTCGACATCACAATTTAAGAAAAAAATTCGTGTATATTAAACTTCTCCACTCATAATTATGCACTTAATGCCGATCGAGTACGATTTCGGAGGGGATAATTATCGAGCACGTGTATTTGGAGATACACTCTGGTTTCGTAACACTTTCCTGGAGTTCATTTTTTTTTCGACTTTTTTCAAACTCCGCCCGGCATAGGTGCAACTTTTACCGAGTGAGTCACCAACCGTGCAACTCACTCGGTTTAATTACCCAAGTTTGAGGTATTTTATTATTTTACCTGTAACTCTGCTCAGAGTTACCGTAGACACATGGTTTACAGCTCTAATTGGCCGCACAGATCAGTAGAACACAGCTAAAGTATTCATAATCACTTATTCCCTCTTCTACGCTTTACATTTATTTAAATTTCATATTACAGCCAAAAATTGCGAAAGTTATCATATCGCTGAATCGTTCAAAATCCCCGTCATTAATATGCGAGCGACCTTGAGTAACCATTATTCAGCGTAGTTATTGTAATTCGCCGTTTGTAGCGAACTCGCCGATTACGGCGAATTTTCGCCGACCTCGGGGAATTTTCGCCGAGGTCGGCGAATTAATTTCCCTAATTGACTTTATTGAAAATCTAGACGAATATTCGATTGGGGTTCAGCTGAAATTTAATGTGGTGTCCGCGCGTGGTCGCACCAATATTTCCCGTTATTTTGACCACGCCCGAACAATATTTATAATATTCGACTTTATTCTCCGAAATTTTGAATTCCCTAATATAGTTAATGGTAAACTAAACCGGATGCCCCGAGGGGTTTGAGCGGTACCAGAAAATAGCGTATTGTTCGTACTATTTCTACAGCATACTGGTTTAATCGACGTTTGTCGCTTCTTCGAAATATAATTTGTTGAAAACTTCGACATCACAATTTAAGAAAAAAATTCGTGTATATTAAACTTCTCCACTCATAATTATGCACTTAATGCCGATCGAGTACGATTTCGGAGGGGATAATTATCGAGCACGTGTATTTGGAGATACACTCTGGTTTCGTAACACTTTCCTGGAGTTCATTTTTTTTTCGACTTTTTTCAAACTCCGCCCGGCATAGGTGCAACTTTTACCGAGTGAGTCACCAACCGTGCAACTCACTCGGTTTAATTACCCAAGTTTGAGGTATTTTATTATTTTACCTGTAACTCTGCTCAGAGTTACCGTAGACACATGGTTTACAGCTCTAATTGGCCGCACAGATCAGTAGAACACAGCTAAAGTATTCATAATCACTTATTCCCTCTTCTACGCTTTACATTTATTTAAATTTCATATTACAGCCAAAAATTGCGAAAGTTATCATATCGCTGAATCGTTCAAAATCCCCGTCATTAATATGCGAGCGACCTTGAGTAACCATTATTCAGCGTAGTTATTGTAATTCGCCGTTTGTAGCGAACTCGCCGATTACGGCGAATTTTCGCCGACCTCGGGGAATTTTCGCCGAGGTCGGCGAATTAATTTCCCTAATTGACTTTATTGAAAATCTAGACGAATATTCGATTGGGGTTCAGCTGAAATTTAATGTGGTGTCCGCGCGTGGTCGCACCAATATTTCCCGTTATTTTGACCACGCCCGAACAATATTTATAATATTCGACTTTATTCTCCGAAATTTTGAATTCCCTAATATAGTTAATGGTAAACTAAACCGGATGCCCCGAGGGGTTTGAGCGGTACCAGAAAATAGCGTATTGTTCGTACTATTTCTACAGCATACTGGTTTAATCGACGTTTGTCGCTTCTTCGAAATATAATTTGTTGAAAACTTCGACATCACAATTTAAGAAAAAAATTCGTGTATATTAAACTTCTCCACTCATAATTATGCACTTAATGCCGATCGAGTACGATTTCGGAGGGGATAATTATCGAGCACGTGTATTTGGAGATACACTCTGGTTTCGTAACACTTTCCTGGAGTTCATTTTTTTTTCGACTTTTTTCAAACTCCGCCCGGCATAGGTGCAACTTTTACCGAGTGAGTCACCAACCGTGCAACTCACTCGGTTTAATTACCCAAGTTTGAGGTATTTTATTATTTTACCTGTAACTCTGCTCAGAGTTACCGTAGACACATGGTTTACAGCTCTAATTGGCCGCACAGATCAGTAGAACACAGCTAAAGTATTCATAATCACTTATTCCCTCTTCTACGCTTTACATTTATTTAAATTTCATATTACAGCCAAAAATTGCGAAAGTTATCATATCGCTGAATCGTTCAAAATCCCCGTCATTAATATGCGAGCGACCTTGAGTAACCATTATTCAGCGTAGTTATTGTAATTCGCCGTTTGTAGCGAACTCGCCGATTACGGCGAATTTTCGCCGACCTCGGGGAATTTTCGCCGAGGTCGGCGAATTAATTTCCCTAATTGACTTTATTGAAAATCTAGACGAATATTCGATTGGGGTTCAGCTGAAATTTAATGTGGTGTCCGCGCGTGGTCGCACCAATATTTCCCGTTATTTTGACCACGCCCGAACAATATTTATAATATTCGACTTTATTCTCCGAAATTTTGAATTCCCTAATATAGTTAATGGTAAACTAAACCGGATGCCCCGAGGGGTTTGAGCGGTACCAGAAAATAGCGTATTGTTCGTACTATTTCTACAGCATACTGGTTTAATCGACGTTTGTCGCTTCTTCGAAATATAATTTGTTGAAAACTTCGACATCACAATTTAAGAAAAAAATTCGTGTATATTAAACTTCTCCACTCATAATTATGCACTTAATGCCGATCGAGTACGATTTCGGAGGGGATAATTATCGAGCACGTGTATTTGGAGATACACTCTGGTTTCGTAACACTTTCCTGGAGTTCATTTTTTTTTCGACTTTTTTCAAACTCCGCCCGGCATAGGTGCAACTTTTACCGAGTGAGTCACCAACCGTGCAACTCACTCGGTTTAATTACCCAAGTTTGAGGTATTTTATTATTTTACCTGTAACTCTGCTCAGAGTTACCGTAGACACATGGTTTACAGCTCTAATTGGCCGCACAGATCAGTAGAACACAGCTAAAGTATTCATAATCACTTATTCCCTCTTCTACGCTTTACATTTATTTAAATTTCATATTACAGCCAAAAATTGCGAAAGTTATCATATCGCTGAATCGTTCAAAATCCCCGTCATTAATATGCGAGCGACCTTGAGTAACCATTATTCAGCGTAGTTATTGTAATTCGCCGTTTGTAGCGAACTCGCCGATTACGGCGAATTTTCGCCGACCTCGGGGAATTTTCGCCGAGGTCGGCGAATTAATTTCCCTAATTGACTTTATTGAAAATCTAGACGAATATTCGATTGGGGTTCAGCTGAAATTTAATGTGGTGTCCGCGCGTGGTCGCACCAATATTTCCCGTTATTTTGACCACGCCCGAACAATATTTATAATATTCGACTTTATTCTCCGAAATTTTGAATTCCCTAATATAGTTAATGGTAAACTAAACCGGATGCCCCGAGGGGTTTGAGCGGTACCAGAAAATAGCGTATTGTTCGTACTATTTCTACAGCATACTGGTTTAATCGACGTTTGTCGCTTCTTCGAAATATAATTTGTTGAAAACTTCGACATCACAATTTAAGAAAAAAATTCGTGTATATTAAACTTCTCCACTCATAATTATGCACTTAATGCCGATCGAGTACGATTTCGGAGGGGATAATTATCGAGCACGTGTATTTGGAGATACACTCTGGTTTCGTAACACTTTCCTGGAGTTCATTTTTTTTCGACTTTTTTCAAACTCCGCCCGGCATAGGTGCAACTTTTACCGAGTGAGTCACCAACCGTGCAACTCACTCGGTTTAATTACCCAAGTTTGAGGTATTTTATTATTTTACCTGTAACTCTGCTCAGAGTTACCGTAGACACATGGTTTACAGCTCTAATTGGCCGCACAGATCAGTAGAACACAGCTAAAGTATTCATAATCACTTATTCCCTCTTCTACGCTTTACATTTATTTAAATTTCATATTACAGCCAAAAATTGCGAAAGTTATCATATCGCTGAATCGTTCAAAATCCCCGTCATTAATATGCGAGCGACCTTGAGTAACCATTATTCAGCGTAGTTATTGTAATTCGCCGTTTGTAGCGAACTCGCCGATTACGGCGAATTTTCGCCGACCTCGGGGAATTTTCGCCGAGGTCGGCGAATTAATTTCCCTAATTGACTTTATTGAAAATCTAGACGAATATTCGATTGGGGTTCAGCTGAAATTTAATGTGGTGTCCGCGCGTGGTCGCACCAATATTTCCCGTTATTTTGACCACGCCCGAACAATATTTATAATATTCGACTTTATTCTCCGAAATTTTGAATTCCCTAATATAGTTAATGGTAAACTAAACCGGATGCCCCGAGGGGTTTGAGCGGTACCAGAAAATAGCGTATTGTTCGTACTATTTCTACAGCATACTGGTTTAATCGACGTTTGTCGCTTCTTCGAAATATAATTTGTTGAAAACTTCGACATCACAATTTAAGAAAAAAATTCGTGTATATTAAACTTCTCCACTCATAATTATGCACTTAATGCCGATCGAGTACGATTTCGGAGGGGATAATTATCGAGCACGTGTATTTGGAGATACACTCTGGTTTCGTAACACTTTCCTGGAGTTCATTTTTTTTCGACTTTTTTCAAACTCCGCCCGGCATAGGTGCAACTTTTACCGAGTGAGTCACCAACCGTGCAACTCACTCGGTTTAATTACCCAAGTTTGAGGTATTTATTATTTTACCTGTAACTCTGCTCAGAGTTACCGTAGACACATGGTTTACAGCTCTAATTGGCCGCACAGATCAGTAGAACACAGCTAAAGTATTCATAATCACTTATTCCCTCTTCTACGCTTTACATTTATTTAAATTTCATATTACAGCCAAAAATTGCGAAAGTTATCATATCGCTGAATCGTTCAAAATCCCCGTCATTAATATGCGAGCGACCTTGAGTAACCATTATTCAGCGTAGTTATTGTAATTCGCCGTTTGTAGCGAACTCGCCGATTACGGCGAATTTTCGCCGACCTCGGGGAATTTTCGCCGAGGTCGGCGAATTAATTTCCCTAATTGACTTTATTGAAAATCTAGACGAATATTCGATTGGGGTTCAGCTGAAATTTAATGTGGTGTCCGCGCGTGGTCGCACCAATATTTCCCGTTATTTTGACCACGCCCGAACAATATTTATAATATTCGACTTTATTCTCCGAAATTTTGAATTCCCTAATATAGTTAATGGTAAACTAAACCGGATGCCCCGAGGGGTTTGAGCGGTACCAGAAAATAGCGTATTGTTCGTACTATTCTACAGCATACTGGTTTAATCGACGTTTGTCGCTTCTTCGAAATATAATTTGTTGAAAACTTCGACATCACAATTTAAGAAAAAAATTCGTGTATATTAAACTTCTCCACTCATAATTATGCACTTAATGCCGATCGAGTACGATTTCGGAGGGGATAATATCGAGCACGTGTATTTGGAGATACACTCTGGTTTCGTAACACTTTCCTGGAGTTCATTTTTTTTCGACTTTTTTCAAACTCCGCCCGGCATAGGTGCAACTTTTACCGAGTGAGTCACCAACCGTGCAACTCACTCGGTTTAATTACCCAAGTTTGAGGTATTTTATTATTTACCTGTAACTGCTCAGAGTTACCGTAGACACATGGTTTACAGCTCTAATTGGCCGCACAGATCAGTAGAACACAGCTAAAGTATTCATAATCACTTATTCCCTCTTCTACGCTTTACATTTATTTAAATTTCATATTACAGCCAAAAATTGCGAAAGTTATCATATCGCTGAATCGTTCAAAATCCCCGTCATTAATATGCGAGCGACCTTGAGTAACCATATTCAGCGTAGTTATTGTAATTCGCCGTTTGTAGCGAACTCGCCGATTACGGCGAATTTTCGCCGACCTCGGGGAATTTTCGCCGAGGTCGGCGAATTAATTTCCCTAATGACTTTATTGAAAATCTAGACGAATATTCGATTGGGGTTCAGCTGAAATTTAAT
>CALZFC010000263.1:0-48156 GCA_945643635.1 Allodiplogaster sudhausi | reverse complement strand
CTGGGTACTTTGGAATATCTCTACCACCTAGATTTTATTTACCAACGTATTCACGATAATATGCTGCCAAGAACTTTACTTCGTCTTTTCTTTACTCTCGGAACGTCTGAAAAGTAATACTGCAGTCGATATGAAACTAAAATACTGCGTTTAGTATAAAACTCCTTCATGGGAAAGATGATCTAACTGTATAAGACTTAATAGATATAATTTAATTGCCTTACCACTTCTCCCTGTGTGCACTTAACATCCTCCACAGGAAGTCTGGACCGAGCAGCACTGATGCAACTTCTGTCCTTCATGAACAGCGGAGCGAGTGGAGGAGCCGAAGGCGCGGGGGCCATACTCTCATGTCCCTCCCCACTTCCCAGCTTCTGCTGAACACGGAAATTCCTCCGCTGGAGCGTCTTGGCCAGGTCAGCGTAATTCCGACCAAGTCCGGTCTTCATCTCATGAGTTTGGTCAATCCACAATATTGTGATGCTATTCAAAATGTTCGCCATGGTAAGAAGAGTTTTGATGAAAAATTATAATTTTGCATGATCTGTCAGAGCATAGAGCTTTGGCACGTTTTTGAAGTCCTCTGCCTGCCCAACCATAGTTTTTTCGTATTGGTTCCTCAAAAGGCGTGAAATAAGATGCTAATACTGAGGGTGTTTTTTAAAGCTTGTTAGCTCATGTTTATTCTGCTGATAGAGTAAGCATAAAACCACGTACCGTTAATAATTTTTCGGAGATCGATGTGCAGAGTAAAATAGGAGTGATTGAAGAAGCTCGGCTGATCTGACAAGCCAGCTGCAGTCTGTTCTTTTCGCGGATTCAGAGGGCGAGTGGGGGGCGGGGCGGAGGGCGGGGGAATGCCCAGCCATCTGTGAATCTCAGCGAGATCATTGCTGGCGAGCGGGTTCTCGAACAGTCCAGAGCAACACTGGTTTGCACTCTTTCAGTTACTTGCAGAGGCATCAGTCAATTATATTTAGTTGTTTTTAAGAGAGCCTCTCTGTAAGGTTCAAGGAGGGCGCCATTGGTGCCTGCCTGCCCCCGGTGACCGATGTTCGATTTTGACTACCAGAACTTTATGAGTGATACATGGATAGATTATAAGGAAAATTAGACGGTTGAAAAGTTGAGAAATTTTTTTTCTCCACGCCACCACCCGAAATATGTCAAAATTCGATGTTCTGTAACTTGCTTCATTACAATATTTTTTACTTTATTTTTTTTATCTGATTGCTCATTCAAAACTGCACAAAAAAGTCCCAGATAACTGTTTCTGAAAAGATTCATTTTAATAGACTTTTTCCGGATACAAATTTTTATAACTAAAAAAATGTTATTTTTTGTGTTATTTTCATTTTTGCCGGTCCATTTCCAGAGAAATCATTCCATAATATGAAGTAGAGGAAAAGTACATGATATATGTTTCTACGAAAAGGATTTAAGGAACCTTTTTTTGGTATCATTTATGAATACTATATGCTATCAAGTGCTGCACCGCAGTTTAAGCTTCATATCTGTTTTCCCTTTTTACCTTTTCATCTAGAGACCGCAGAGTGAAAGAATGACATAGCACAAAACTGGGTCAACCTACCGTAACGGAATTAGCGAATTTGTCACGTTCGGACTGATAATTCAAATTTTTGAAGAGAGCTTGTTCTATAACTTTATATTTTTTTTGCAGTTTGTCGGTAAAGAATCTTTTTTGTCAGTATTTTAAGGAAGGTTTTTCAAAGTGTTGGGCGCTATTCTGCCTTGCATACACGGGCACTACGCTGAAAAAACCTCATTAGAAGCTTTTTTTTTCCGTGAGCTTGGCTTTTTCAGTTTTTCAACTATAATTTGGTTCATCCACAAGCTCGGAGATTCTTATTTTAATTTAATATTAGATGGCATGTTGTGTGATAGCTAGCGGTTTCTTGTCGAATTTCTGCGAGGCGATAAGGAGATATCATTGATAGATAGTTTCTAGCTGAAACAGGTGCAAGCTCATTTTTTCGTTCTATTTCGTTTATCGGTATTCCCTGATCGCATCTTGCAGAGAGATTATACTTAAAGCCAATCCGGCTTCAGTACCTGATTTTTTTGTTCGTATATTGCGAGCAAACACGAAAAATTTTCCTCGAACAAAATTATCACTTCATGGTTTCTCCCACTTACAATGATTTAATATGTATCCCAGATGTCCTCGGGATTTTTAAACATCATTTTATGATAGAAGACATCCGCCAGTATACCTATGTAGACTATGACCGAGATTCTGCGAGGCGATAGTGAATTGTCGTCGATTATGTGGCTATTTTTTTAGTCGAAATAATTAACCACTTCGATAGAGGCGATTTGAGGGCGTGAAAGCACTTAGAAGAATGATCATGGAGATTAGCCGGATATGAAATTAGATTTAAAAAACAAAAACAATGGAAAATTAATAGGGATTAAATTTATCGAGCACAACTACTATCCTCTGGTTCGAGCATCTGACCAGCCGAACTCCGTTTGGCACATTGAGATACGTGGACGGGCTTACTGTAGGAGGCCCATCTTCCCCAGAATTCGCATTTTTTAAAGGCGTTTTTGTAAGATAATTTCAAACTTTCGTGAGATTCTGATTTTAGAAATCGTTTTCTAATCACCCAAACTCCCCAAAAACAGTACTCATTTACATTTTCAAGCGGTTTCGGAAAATCATCTGCGGTCTCTACTTTTCATCTGTATAGCATGTATAATGGTGTGGTTTTTATTCTCTACAAATCATGCCTATACGAAACTTTGATACTTTCCGAAAAATAAAGTTTAGACATAAAAATTCAATTTTTCGGTTTTTCGTATACGTCTGCCGTCGGGTTTTTTGACATTTTCCGTATTTCATAGATCGATTTCCAGATAATATTCACTGCTATCTTGAAGAGGAAAGAAAACTGCATAGAATATCATTTTATTATAGGAATCTGAGAACACTATTTTTAGATATATGAATTTTAATCGGCGATAATGTGCGACAGTGGCATCAATTACTGTTCGGCGAGTCTTGCCCCAAATGTTCGAATTGAATTTTTCTCTTAAAATCACCCAAGGGGTTCTTTGAAGCGAGGAACACGAATATCATGTTTACTTTTATTATGACGTCATTTAAAAAGATGCGGTAGGTGAATAGTAAAACTGTGTCGTTCAGTCATTTACCTACCGTAACTTTTTAAAATGACGTCATAATAAAAATAACATGATATTCGTGTTCCTCGCATCAAAGAACCCCCTTGGGGTGATTTTAAGAAAAAATTCAATTCGAACATTTTGGGGCAAGACTCGCCGAACAGTAATTGATGCCACTGTCGCACATTATCGCCGATTAAAATTCATGTATCTAAAAATAATGTTCTCAGATTCCTATATAAAATGATATTCTATGCAGTTTTCTTTCCTCTTCAAGATAGCAGTGAATATTATCTGGAAATCGATCTATGAAATACGGAAAATGTCAAAAAAAAAAACCCGACGGCAGCAGACGTATACGAAAACCCGAAAAATTGAATTTTTTATGTCTAAACTTTATTTTTCGGGAAGTATCAAAGTTTCGTATAGGCATGATTTGTAGAGAATAAAAAACTACACCATTATACATGCTTTTACAGATGAAAAGGTGAAAAGGGAAAACAGATATGGAGCTTAAACTGCCGTGCAGCACTTGATGGCATATAGTATTCAAAATTGATACCCAAAAAAGGTGTCTTCAAATCCTTTTCGTAGAAACATATATCATGTACTTTTTCCTCTACTTTCATATTATGGAATGATTTCTCTGGAAATGGACCGGCAAAAATGAAATAACACAAAAATAACATTTTTTTAGTTATAAAAATTTGTATCCGGAAAAAGTCTATTAAAATGAATCTTTTCAAAACAGTTATCTGGGACTTTTTTGTGCAGTTTTGAATGAGCAATCAGATAAAAAAAATAAAAGTAAAAAATATTGTAAATGAAGCAAGTTACAGAACATCGAATTTTTGACATATTTCGGGTGTGGCGTGGAGAAAAAAAATTTCTCAAGCTTTTCAACCGCCTAGTTTTCCTTATAATCTATCCATGTATCACTCATAAAGTTCTGGTAGTCAAAATCGAACATCGGTCCCCGGGGCAGGCAGTCCTTGACCCTTAGAGAGAGGCTCTCTTAAACATAATTTCAGCTCGTCTTTCTCCTCATCTGCCTGCTGTGGATGGAGTTGCTCCCGAGCAGGAACTTCGTGAAACCGTGCGCACTCCGCAGTTTTCGTCAGGTCAATTTTTTTCGATACAGAGCTTGAAAAAATGAGGATATTGAGTTGACTTTGTGTTCTATTCCTACAGGCGGCTGATGTTTTCGGTCACGCTCTCCAGACCGGCCAGCTCGGCCCGGTTCTCCAGCAGTTTGGTGTCTCCCCGGAAGCAACTGCTGCTGCTATGTCTGGAGGTCAGAGAGACTAGGATATCCTTGTTGTATCTAACATTCTTTATTTCATAATGTGCTAAGAAAAAGAGACTTGTTCTGAAGACCTGCTGGAGTTCTCGAAGAAGCTGACGACCTCTGAAGGAGGCCAGGGAAGTGAGGCCGGGAACGAGGCGAGTGGCCCACCGGATGCCACTTCTTCTTCGACTGCTGCCACTGCTTCCACCACCCCCGCTGCTCCTGCCACTCCTCAGGTACACTTTCCCTTGGTTCTTCGAGAGAAGCTAACCATTTGAGACTCCAGGGAACTCCGGACTCGGTTTGTGAGCCGACTCCGAAGCGTGGAAAGCCCGATGATGACCAGATGGACCTCGACTGAATACTTCGAAATCACTCCATTCTCGACCACTTTTTGTATCCCTCCTTCTCCAGTAGTTCCATTCCCTTGTTTTCTTACAAGAATATCCCCGATCAATTCTACTCGTTAACAGTATACATTCTTTCTTTTATCGGGAAAGCTATCGTTATCGTCCACGCTATGACTGATTTGAATTCCCATGGATAGATCGACTGTGCAATACAAATTGCCATTTTAAAGTGGACATTTTATCGTCAATCATAAAGATATGGATGTGATATTTACAAAGCGTGTTCACATTAACGGGCTAAAGTAAATAGATGGTAAGGAAAAGTTTATCTGAATGAAGTTCACCATACTCCGTGATGTTTTCCATAATTATCACGGTGCTTCAAACCCCACTTTTATACAATTATAGTGCGCGGTTGGCGCCTTTTCCATGGAATTTGTGTGAGCTGACAGAGCTGTGTGTTTGTGTGCAAACACACTAGAAATTGTGATATTTAGCAGAAACTTGATATAAATCTGAAATTTATTTGCCGGTCGATGAAGAATTATAGGAGGAAGAGCGAACGAAACGCGTGCTTGACGCGTCGCGGCATGGCAATTTAGCATTTACTCCCCCAAAACCATTTATAGTGTGTCCATTTAAATGATATTTGAACGATGAATACCAGAACTATCAAAGTGGAGTTTTATATTGGCTTGATTCACCGTGTTATATATCCAGTAAACGCTCTGTCACGCTAGGGTTGAGCACATGGCTCCGAACGAGTTTTTATAAGCAATACTCTAGTAACAATAAGCATGGGAATATTACACGAAGGTGAAACGCTAAGGTAATAAGAGGGTGCTATCCCCTGTTGGTGGGGGCATGATTTTTTCCATGCATGGGAATATTACACGAAGGTGAGCTAAGGTAAATAAGAGGGTGCTATCCCTGTTGGGGGGGCATGTTTTTTCCAAGTTTCTGAGGAATGTTTATTTGCACAGAAATGTTAGCAAAAGTAGCTTAATTGACGTTTTTCGATGTCATATTCGCGTTCGGCTCGAAAAATAAGCACTAATAGACAGCTTTCAACCGAAAGTAGATGGGGAAAACATTCCTCAGAAACTTGGAAAAATCATGCCCTCCCAACAGGGATAGCACCAATAAGAGTATCTGACCAATGCAACTAGGATCATATAAACTGTAAAATACTATATGTGCATTGTAAATTTTAAAGTAGAGCTGTCTCTTGACGCGAAAGTTTGGCACACTGTTTATCTTTCGCTAAAGATAAAATTTAAATTCGGAATGATCCATTTTCATAAATGTGGGGTTGTGGGAGTTGTATTCCAGATTTAGCCTATGGTCTTTCTGATCAGTTTAGTCTAATCTTCTAATCGAGGATAATCGTCTCTTTGGCGATGTTTGCTGAGGCTGACCATCTCGTTCCGGCAGCTGACGCCGAGAAGATGAGAAGCCGAGGTTGTTTATTTTTGTCAGCTGCGAACTCAATGTCCACTTTTTAGCTGGAATTCTTCCAAGATGTTGACCAGCTTCAAGCTCATGGCATCACGTCGCTGAAATCAGGAAACTGCAGTTCTTCTTGGTCACATCTTATTCTATCTCCTGCCAACTCGTATTGTTTGACAGTTCGCAGAATGTTTCGCACCCTTTAGGCCGCGGGAATCTGCACGATCAAAGGCATCATGATGACAACGAGGAGACGCCTGTGCGACATCAAGGGCCTTTCGGAAGCAAAGGTCGACAAGATTAAGAGTGCGCGGGCAAGCTTATGGTTTGTCGCCTTCATCATGCATTTCGTCCTTGTGAAAGTCATTTTAAATAAATCCTTGGTTGACATGGTAGGGTTTTGCAGAAGGCCGGCTTCTTACTGCACTGGAAGTATGCGTCGTCGAAAGCATTGTTTCAAGATCTCCACCGGAAGCGTTGAAGTTGATAAGCTGCTCGGGGGAGGAATCGAGAGCCAGGCACCGTTCATATTCTTTCTCCTTGTGGCACCTAACAGTTTTTTTCGTTCTGTAGGCGATCACAGAGGTCTTCGGGAATTCCGCACAGGAAAGACGCAGCTTTCCTCATACTCTCTGTGGTTCGTCTTAGCGCAGATGATTAAACGAATATTTGGTTGTTTGTTGGATTAAAAGATCTTCCTTAAGCGACATGCCAAATGCCTAATGCGAGCGGCTTTCGCGGTGGTAAGATCATCTACATCGACACAGAGAATACTGTTCGTCAATTTCTGTGATTCCTTCCTTTCAGCGAATTGTATATTTTTCAGCCGTCCAGACCGTCTGCGGCCTATTTGCGATCGGTTTAAACTGGACCAAGAGGCAAATGCTTGAGACGTCTTGTATGCCAGGTTTGTTGCTTTTGACTGACATTATGTTTTGGGTGAAATCACGGATGTCGATAATTGTTTATTTTTCTTTTTAGGGCGTACACATCCGATCATCAACTGGAGCTTCTTGATTTCGTCGCTGCGAAGTTCCACGAAGAGCTAGGTGTCCTTCAAGCTGCTCATTTTGGACTCGATCATGGCTCTTTTTCGGTTTACTAATTTTTTTGGGCTTTCTTTTTTTTAAGTTGATTTCAGCTGTGGTTCTATCGGGTGGATGGACTAGGTCCCGTCCTATATCACTTTTCTTACACGTTTCTTGTTTAAAATGGTTGTATTTGAGTGTGGATTATTCTGAAGAAGGCGAGCTGGCAAGAGACAGCAGAAATTGGCCCAACTTTCATTCGTCTGCAGAAGATTGCCGAGGAGTACAACGTCGCGGTCTTCATCACGAACCAGATGACTGCTGACCCCGGGGCTGCGATGTCCTTCCAGGCTAGCTGCATTCTTCATGAAGAAAGAACGACGCTCCTTCTTGCAGGCGGATCCGAAGAAGCCGATCGGGGACACATTCTTGCACATGCCAGCACCACTCGGATCATGCTGAAAAAGGGCCGCGCTGAGAACAGAATCGCTAAAGTTAGTTACTGCAATAACCGAAGATTCATGTGAATTATCACTTATTCTGCAGATCTACGACAGCCCAATATGCCCGAAAATGAGGCGACCTTTGCATCGCCAACGGAGGAGTTGTCGATGCTAAGGATTGAACATGTAGAATCTACCACAATTGCTTTCTTTTTTCTTTAGCTAACTTTTTAGCCTTCGCGCTAGTCTTGTTGAATTTATCATCTTCACCGTGTTAGTCTATCAGATTCTTCAAGAGAACTGTATATGATCTGTTAAATAGCAAAGATTCGATTTGCCAAGGCATGGTATTTCTCTGGATATTGTGATTTGTATTGAGCATATCTGTTATTCCCTGTAATGTTTTAGGAAAATAAAAAAAGAATTATATTTGATATTTGCTCATGAATATCTTATCTCGAAGACAGCTGAAGAAGTGCTTTTCAAATACTTGTAGTAAGCATGTTATCAACGTTGATGTGCCGTTTTTTATGGGTTGGCAGAGGATTTGCCTTCGTTTGGTGTTGTGAATGTTTATATGTACTACATTGAAATGCTTGCTCGTATATTGTAGTGGTGAGTTGAAGATTTTGGTTCTGCGATCCGAACCATTTGGTGGATTGCAGCTTTGCGCAGTTTTCAGCCGCGAAAATTTGGGTTTAAATTAGAGCGTTGGGAGCCTTTTGAATGGAAGCAGATGTTGGGCATTCACTCTTTACTAAATTTAAAGTTTATTTCTCGGTTGTTTTTCCTTTACAGTGATCTAAGTTTTGTCACTTCTCATCTTTTCGCACCTACTAATAAGCAGAATTGTTGATCATTTTGATTTATTAACTGCTAGAATTTTTTTTTTAGACAATCAGAGTGTGAGTGTCGGCAGAAGAAGATGGCGAGGCGACGGTCATCCCCATCCGAGTCATGTCGCAATCGTCGCGAGATCAATGAGAATTAGAGTATGTACTTAGAAACGCTTGTTCAATATTTACTGGGTTTGCGCGGAGCGGCGTGGTGGGCGGAGGAGTTGAGATTTTCGAGTGTGGTTTTTTTAGGATGGTAAATGAATATTGGGGCTACGTTTTGGTATTGGTTTGGGATTTTTGGGTTTTGGTTTTGGGGTCGTCGCCGGCGGCCAAAGTTGCAACATTTCAGCGCGAGGTTGCGCTGGGTTGGCCACTTTGAGCGATTGCATCTTTTGAACGGAGAGGAGTTGGGTGCTGAAAAAATAGAGGCTGATAGGGAATGTCTTCAAGATTAATAGGACACAAATTGGGCAAATTTCGCCTGATGGTCTTTCCTGTGGGCGTGGCCAAAATTTTACCCCGTTTTTTGGCCCTTTTTTCGTCTGTATTTGCTCACTTTCTCAAAATCTGTACCCGCGATTTTTTTTGTTTCAACATATATCATGTAGTTTTGGAAGGCGCATCGACTGATCTATTGCACATGGCCTGAAAGTAGCTGGATCGATAGATACAAAGCAAAAACTAGCGAACCCATTTTGTTAGGAGCGAACATTTGAAAAATCAATGCTCGGAGATTTGGGACCGGAGCGGGATGGGACATTTTGATTATTGTACAGTTTTACGAGAGCTTTGGAATGAGCCTACTCCCGTTTGGATGGCTTTCCAGGAAAGTACCCTGAGGGGGCCGTGAAATGTCGAATTTTTTGGAGGCCTTTACTGCGGTGGTTTTTTCTAGGATGTTGGAGTTATGGCAACGTGTTATATATCAATCTGTAGCTTTTGAGAAGACGAACTACTTTGTCATACAAAACGTTTTCATAAAACGACGTTTTTGATCTACTTTTGGTCCGAGAATGTTTAGGCCACTTTTTCGACCTTAGCTATCACTGACACTTTTTGGGGCTTATTTTTATTCGAATAGAGCCAAAAATTAGCTATCGAATGGTAGTTGAATCTTTAGATTTGGTCCAGGCATATTTGAGAAATGAATTATTTTGTGGCTTTTTGGTACATTTTCACGGTACGCAGATATTCTACCGACCCAGGTTCGGAGTCGCGCGCGGGCAAACTCTTTTACGCGCATCAGTAATATGTCTTGAGCAGTAGAAAGCCTTTATAATCAAAGTTACCACAGAATTAATTGATGTTGGTTTGGTTTCTTTGTTATTAACCAAAAACGACATATTAGGTATACCTAGAGAACATATTTTCAGCTAATATTTATTTATTTTATTTTTAACACTGAACAAACATGAAAAGCCAACTTCGAAGAAAAATAAAACATGTCAGCAATCTTATAGTTAAGTACTTGTGGCGGTGCGTGAGTATCATAACCTGTCTGGTGCACTTCACTCTAAAAGCTCATATTTTTTTGGAAAGTAGACTTAGGGTCATCCGTTTTAGTATCTCTTTTTTTTTATTTGATCATTTTTGCGAAATAAATATAGAATAACGGTAAATTAACATTAAAAACAGTTGGAGGTATCAAAAAGTTTTTTAAAAAGGCATATGCACTATGATGCCTGGTGTACTTCAAAAAAACTTTTGTCTTTCTTGGGCGACAACATTTGGCTGTGTTCTTTTCTCGCTCCATGTGGTGGGCACGCGCGATCGCGACAACGGCATCGTCGCCCACGGTACGCATTTTTTTTATATTTGTTTTCTTCCATCCCCAACTAGGATAGCACTATCAGATGTAATCAGTGATTATGACTGTTTGCATTGTTGCTTAATATTAGTTTCCTTTCGATCTGACTATGGTTTTTTTGTTTTACAAATGTTTTTTGATTACTTTTTATTAAAGAATTTCAAATATATTCGAATGACTTTAAAGTTTTCGTTGTAGTGGCGACTTCGAGGAAGCCGCCGGAGAAGGCGTCCGCCGGCGCCAAGGGACGCGGGAGTCGACTTCGCCTGCTATGGTTAGACATTCACTTTTTTTGTTGCTTTTTTTGCTTATATTATTTCTTATAGTTAAATGTTAAACGAAATGTTGTTTGATGATTTATGATAGGAAGTAATAGCAAAGCTATCATCGTGTTTTTTATCGGTTGATTAAGATATATACTCGATACTGTTAGTAGGAGTACGATTTTTTCGGGCTTGAGGAGAATGTATGGTAGGAATTTGAGTGACATTTTCAGATTATCTTCAGTAATGATTAATTAATGACGTTTCTATATTCCGGAGTTTTCGTGTTATGGTTTAGGTTTATGAAATTTTATTAGGAAGTTCAAGGAATAACTCCTTTAAGTATATGCTTCTTATTGGTTCTCTATTTGGGTGATGTATCCTTGTCTATTTTTGCTTCAAGGCTGTGACTATAATTTTTTTCCCTTATTTAGGTTGGTTTTATATAGGGCTAAAATCACTTAGTTGTTTCAGGTTACATCAAGGTAATTTTTTAAAGATTACTTTGAGAATGCATATTCTTTTTTTGGGGCATTTTTTCTCATTCTTTTAGCTGGTTAATGATGGAGCTTTGGATAGTTGTGCGCAATATTGGTATAATCCAATAATAACATGGGATATTGTGAGTGTTTGATTTTTTATAAAAGCGGCGTATTTTTCTTATTATTTAAGGTTTTTGCGTTAGTTCTATTAACGTTACAAATCGTACTTTGTTTTTGTTCTTCAGAGTCAGAGGAAGTCTGAATGAAGGACGACCGGTTAATGAAGTCGGTGACGACTTCGGCCACACCGGCCACGCAAGAAAATTAAGGTACTCATTTTAAAACATCTTTCAAAATTCTTTTAACCTTTGTAACGAAACTTGTTTTTCTTTTCGGTTTTCCTAGCAGGTGGTTAATTCTGGGAATATTTTTTTTTAGCTTGGTTAAAGTTAATTATTATCTTGATGTTTTCTCGGGAGAATTGGTTTGGAACATTTATGATATTTAATGTTCGTCGATGGTGAAGGATTGGGTTCTGTTTTTCAGGTTTATGAGTGAAAGTATCTTTCAGATTTATGAGTGAAAGTGCTGTTGCTTCATATTTTAAGGTGTTGATTGTTGGAGTTTTATGAATAAAAGATCTTTATTTACAGTTTTGGATACGATTCTGTTGTGTTTCTATGGTACTGGGTTGTTTGGACTGTTGAAGTTGATAAATTATAAATGATAATGTTCTTTAGGATATTGTATGGTAAGAGTACAATTGAAAGTTATTTTTCTTTTCTAGCTTGGGTGAATAGGATTTAATTGTAAAGAGTTAGCTTTTTGGTTTCTTGTCATTTATATAAGATATTTCAGTCAAAGAAAATACAGATAACATATTAATTTTTCTTTTCTGTTGGTACGGTATTATTGACGAACGTAAGGTATTGGGTGAGTGTACTCTTTGTGCCTGCATGCAAATGAGCTACTTATTTATGGATGTTTAGATTTTTTATATATTTACAATTTGGTAAAGCTGTTATTTAATTGGCGTATGTTATATTACGTTTAAGGATTACATTTGTATTGATATGCATGAGGCCGGGTTACTGTATGCAGCGATATGAATACAAACATTTATTCTTTTATGTCTTAAGGTGTCTATTTTAAAGTATTGTTCCTCTTAAAATGCTATTATTATTCTGGATTGGTTTAGCATAGGATTGGAATAATATTGTTGTTTTTTTTAATATTCAAAACTTATTTCCTTGTTCAAATTGGTTTTTTTTTACATTGAATTCAAATCTCTTTGTTTTTGGGGATTTCTTTCTCATACCCTTTCCATTATCTGGTTAATGCATGAGCGTTGCCATATCTGTTTGGGTAATATTTATCGTAAATTCTTCCTTTATTCGCCGGGAGTTTTTGTCTGCGTATTTCCTTATATTACATTACTTTTTTCCTTTTACATTTTTTTATAAGATTAATTATGTTTATGGTATTCTGGGTTTTTATGCTTTTCTTTTAAAATGGCGTTGATACATTTTTCCTTGTTCAAGATGGTTTTACATAGAATTCAAATCTCTTATTTGTTTCAGTTTAAGTCATGGTAATCTTTTTTTAAAATTCCTTTGGGAATGAATTTCTTTTTGGGGATATTTTTTTCTCATACCCATTCCTTTTAGATGGTTAATGCTTTAGCGTTGTTTCACGGGTATTTTTTGTGTGCGTACCTCCTAATAATAGTTTTGTATTCCTTTTATATTTTTTTGTAATTCAATCTTTTCTTTTTCTCAGCTTTAATTTTTTTTAAAAATAATTTCTAATTGTAAGATATTTTAAGGTATAGATGAGAAATTTGTTCTTTTTTCCGTGTTAAGACTGGGTCGTTTTATTAAGGTTAGCATTGTCAAAACGCTTTAGAATATTGTTTGATGATTCATGATGGGAGATAATTACAACGCTTTCAGCATGTTTATTTCAGCGCTTTCGAATGCGAGTGAGCGAGGGCAGGGGTACTGTATTTAATAATATTCCTTTTTCTAACACCGTTTAGGTTTATTTCTTTTTAGTGCGAATGTTCATTTAATGCTTACTTGGATAAACTAAACATGGCGTTGCAGAGCAGAGGAAAGCAGAGAGAGAGAGAGAGAGACAGAGAGAGGAGGGATCTGGGGAGAAAAAGAAGCAGAAAAAGTGAAATAGAGAGAAAAGCAGAGGTAAATAAGCGTAGAGAAAGAGAAGTGGAGAGGGGGGAAGCAGTAAGAGAGAAGGAGAGAGAAAGAGAAGCAGAGAGAAAGAAAAAAACAGAAGGGAAGCAGAAAGAAAAGCAAGGAAAGGGAAAGAGACGGAGAGAATAATTTTTATTTTATTTTATAAGGCACCAAGTTTAGAATCTCGTTTTAATTTTTTTTATTTAGATTACCTTTTGATAGGATACTGTACTATATAATAGTTACAGTATGCATATGAGTGAAATCCCTGATTTACACTCATTAAGGTCCATGGTTATTTTTTTAGGAGAACATTTTAAGCTTATAGAATTTGCGGTTCACTGTAATGCGGATTTTAAAGACTGGATACTGCAGGGCAGGCGCACCATCTTAGGAACTTTCATGGGTGTTTTATTTGATGTAGCTATAATAATATTTTCGGTGTAATTAAAATGTGATCCAATAAGAGTGGGGTAATGGAATCTAGAGTTGAATAATGGATACTGTAGTTTTGATGTTAGTGTTATCATTTTATATGTTCACTTTCATACTGTTTTGGAATGTAAGGGGGTACTGTAATGCAAGATTGGATTAGTTGTGGAGATGTAAATACAACTATTTGACGTCCGTAAATGTTTTTGGATATAATTTGTAAACTTTTTGAATTGGATATGGATGATATAATTTGGTTTAAGTTTTGGAATGTCATTTTAAAAGTTTATTTCCCATTACTTCGAAGGTTGGATTAAGGCGCATTTATATTGAAATTTTTTTAAGGGTACTTTAATATTCTTCTTTTTTTAACCTCATTTCTGTTAAATGTTTAAATGCGAATGTTCATTAAATGCTTCCTTGCATATATTAAAAGCATAGAGAACGAAGCATAGAGAAAGAGAAGAATAGAGGGGAGGGGGAACAGTGAGAGCGAGAAAGAAAGAGAGACAGAGAGGAAGCAAAGAGAAAAAAACTGAAAGAGAGAGAGAGAGCGAGGGAAAGAGAGAGAGAGAGAGTTGGAATCTAAGAGAGGGAGCGAAAGAAGCAGAGAGAAAGTGAAGCAACTCAACTTTTTTTATTACTTTATAAGGCACCGAGTTGAATTTTTTTTTAAATTATTTTATTAGATAACTTTTTATTAGGATACTGTATAATAATTACAGTAAGCATATGAGTGAACTTCCTGATTTATCCTCTTTAACTTCCATGGTTATTTTTTAGGAGTTTACTTTTTAAGCTTTTTTTTGAATTCGCGGTTTACTGTAATGCGGATTTGGAAGTCAGGATACTGTATTGCTTTCACACCATATTGAATCTTTCATGGGTGTTTTATGGGGCATGTAATTTTATTCTTTTTCATTCTATTAGAAGCATGATTTTTTAGAACTTCTTATTATTTGAAAATAATAACTGTTGCCACATTATATTGTAATAATATGTGCCTTGCATGGTCTGACATTCTTTATGTTGCTGTTCGACTATAAATTAACAGTTCATTTTATTTCAGAAGTCTTTAAAGTATGCCTCAAAAGATCTAATTGAAGTACAGTAGTTGAACGGTTCCATCTTTTGAGAAAATGTAGGCACTTGTTTTTTGTTTGTCGCGTGTAAAATATTAAGAATTCCATATGGTTTTTTTGAGGTTCAGGGTTCATTTATTTAATTTTATACATAATGTCTCTAGGGGATCAGTTTCGGATATACAAGTTGGCTGATATACTTTTGTGATTATTCCTAAAATCGTTTATTCTCAGAGCGTATGCGCGGGATTCGCTGCGCACCCACCGACGCGAATCTTCCGTTCCACGACGGCATGGCGTGCACCAGGTAATTCACCCTGTAGATTAGGGAAAAAGAGAAAGAGAGCGAGAGGATAGGAGTAGACTTGTCCCACCCTTCCCATCTCATCGTCGAAGGGGCGACTTCGCCGCGCTCTACTTCCACGAGGATGAACCTCGTCTTCATCATCAACAACTGCTGGATAGTAAGCGTTCCCTCGCCCAGATTTAATCTAGCGGTCCTTTTCAGAGTTGAATGTGAGGAGTTGAATGGGATATAAAGTGGGGAATAGATAGAAAAAAAATATATAAAATAGGAAACATTGTGTTTTGAAAAGAGAGAGAGAGATAGAGTTATAAAGTGCGGAATATATGAAGTGAACCGGATTTTATTTATATTTTTATTTATTTTTGATTAAATATAGCTTAAGAATTTCATTTATGCAGTGGTTAAAATTTTTTATTTATTATTGGATTTCAATCCAGTTTTGCAGTATCCCGAAAACAATTGGATAAGCTATTTTATTTCAAATTTACGAATGAAAAAATTATCCTTTTTTAAAGGAGAAGCCTTGTAGCAGACAACAAACTATTGATCCAAATTGTTTAACCACTGCATTCTTTGGATATTATTTGGATATTTTTATTTACTTTTTTTGATTGCATGATCACATCTTTTTAACATTGCTAACATTGTAAACATTGATAACACGGCTCATGCAACACTGATAAAGGCCACCGAGATATAATCGTGTGAAAGTTCCACGTTGAAAGACCCATGAGCAGGCATTTATCCGTTGCATGAGTTTTCACTGCACTGCACCGCACACGGCTCACGGCCTACTGATAATGGCCAAAAGTTGAAGCCTCTGAAGAGGATAAAGAGTCCGAAGGACTAAGAATTAAGTAATGGCCCAGATCGATGACGTGAGTCGTACATACACTTAACCATATTGCATTGTACTGGCTAGAGAATTGTTGTGTTCTTGCATTTTGTATTACTCCGTTGAGAGTAACCGGCTTGACGGCGATTGAATGCCCGCTTTGCGGGACTAAAACGGCTTTGCCGTAATGTCTAATCTAGCAGTTGATGGAGAGTCGTGGTGAGGATGTGTGTTCAACATACCTTGTTCTTCTGGGACTAAAGCGACTATGTCGTAAGCTAAGACTGCTATGCAGTATCAAATGCCCTAAAAAGGAGAAACCATGTTGCACATGTTCTTATTATGGCCATCTGTCTTCTGTTGGATCTTGCATTCTCATACGTCTCCATTCCGAGTTATTACCGGCTTGACCGGCGATTGACTGCCCGCTGTGCGGGACTAAAACGGCTTTGCTGTAATGTCTAATCTTGCAGTTGATGGAGAGTCGTGGTGAGGATGTGTGTTTAACATACCTTGTTTTTCTGGGACTAAAGCGACTATGTCGTAATCTAAGACTGCTGTACAGTAACGCATGCCCGAAAAAGAACAAACCATGTTGCACATGTTCTTATCATGACTATCTGACTTCTGTTGGATCTTGCATTTTTGTGTTTCTCCTCTCCCAGTTATTACCGGTTTGACCGGCGATTGAATGCCCGCTACGTGGGACTTAAACGGCTTTGCCGTGATCAATGTATTCAACCTAAATGCTGATCTAGCAGTTGATGGAGAGTTCTGGTGGGGATGTGTGTTCAACATACCTTGTTCTTCTGGGACTAAAGCGACTATGTCGTAATCTAAGACAGCTGTGCAGTAATGCATGCCCGAAAAAGAACAAACCATGTTGCACATGTTCTTATCATGGCTATCTGCCATTTGTTGGATCTTGCATTCACATATGTCTCCATTCCGAGTTATTACCGGCTTGACCGGCGATTGACTGCCCGCTGTGCGGGACTAAAACGGCTTTGCCGTAATGTCTAATCTAGCAGTTGATGGAGAGTCGTGGTGAGGATGTGTGTTCAACATACCTTGTTCTTCTGGGACTAAAGCGACTATGTCGTAAGCTAAGACTGCTATGCAGTATCAAATGCCCTAAAAAGGAGAAACCATGTTGCACATGTTCTTATTATGGCCATCTGTCTGCTGTTGGATCTTGTATTCTCATATGTCTCCATTCCGAGTTATTACCGGCTTGACCGGCGATTGACTGCCCGCTGTGCGGGACTAAAACGGCTTTGCTGTAATGTCTAATCTAGCAGTTGATGGAGAGTCGTGGTGAGGATGTGTGTTTAACATACCTTGTTTTTCTGGGACTAAAGCGACTATGTCGTAATCTAAGACTGCTGTGCAGTAACGCATGCCCGAAAAAGAATAAACCATGTTGCACATGTTCTTATCATGACTATCTAACTTCTGTTGGATCTTGCATTCTCATATGTCTCCATTCCGAGTTATTACCGGCTTGACCGGCGAATGACTGCCCGCTGTGCGGGACTAAAACGGCTTTGCCGCACTCAATGCTTACAAGCTAAATGCTGATATAGCAGTTGATGGAGAGTCGTGGTGAGGATGTGTGTTTAACATACCTTGTTCTTCTGGGACTAAAGCGACTATGTCGTAATTTAAGACTGCTCTGCAGTAACTCATGCCCGAAAAAGAACAAACCATGTTGCACATGTTCTTATCATGACTATCTGACTTCTGTTGGATCTTGCATTTTTGTGTTTCTCCTCTCCCAGTTATTACCGGTTTGACCGGCGATTGAATGCCCGCTACGCGGGACTTAAACGGCTTTGCCGTGTTCAATGTATTCAACCTAAATGCTGATCTAGCAGTTGATGGAGAGTTCTGGTGGGGATGTGTGTTCAACATACCTTGTTCTTCTGGGACTAAAGCGACTATGTCGTAATCTAAGACAGCTGTGCAGTAATGCATGCCCGAAAAAGAACAAACCATGTTGCACATGTTCTTATCATGGCTATCTGCCATTTGTTGGATCTTACATTTTTGCGTGTCTCCTTCCCAGTTATTACCGGCTTGACCGAAGATTGACTGCCCGCTCTGCGGGACTAAAACAGCTGTGCTGATGACGAATGGACCACCATGTCTAAAAACTGTAAAGAAAAATCCCGTAATGAGATTAATGGGACGAAACGGGTATAAGTGTAATTGAAACAGGTTCTCATCTGATGAGTCCCGCCTGTTAGTTTGTTAGCACTACAATCAGTTACTATGTTGATGGTTGGAACAGCAAATAGCTACAGTCTAAAAACTGTGCTGATCATTGGACCACCAAGTCTAAAAACTGTGTTGATGATTGGACCACCAAGTCTAAAAACTGACAGAATTATTGCTATTATCTCTCAGTGTATTTGTAACACATTTTGCGATTCTATCGTTTTATATCGTTATGCATTTTCGAGGCGCGTTTACTTTTGTAAATACGCATGCATGGTTCGAATCATATTACATTCGTGAAATGGCACTTTGAAAGTCTCTCGGAGATTGCTTTTAATTTGCATATTACTTTAAAACATTCCTCTGAGAACGGTTAAAGTGCCATTCGGTACAAGAAGAATATGTGAAATGCTTCAAATTGTGTATGCGTATTTGATCGCATATTTTGATTGAATAATTCGCGGCGCATTTGAAATGCATAGCGGAGAACAAAACATTTGGTTAATCAACTCCTTTTTGTAGGAGGTAAGCTGATCGATCTGGTTGAGTGGCCTAAGTGACTTCTATTCCAGATGGTTTTTCGTGTGACGCGAAAGGGCGACAGGGTCGACCTGCGGCCCGGCCGCCGTCAACACTACGCAGGTGGCAATGACCCAGTGATTGAGGGGGCACCATCACTGGGAGAGCCGTTCTTCTGCCCCCACACACGCACGGTTGTCACTGAGACAGCGGGACTTCCGTGTTTTCAACCTTTCCACTGCTGTCTCAACCCGGAGCTCTTATGCCCGGTCATGCCCACGGTAGAAGTATCCCGTGATGTCAATATTGATTCTGTGGTTGAAGTATCCCACAACAAGCAATGCAATGAGATGGAAACGAAGTTTCTCCAGTTGAAAGAATCTGCTCTCAAGTATGTTGCCCTCAGAGGAGGTGGAAATGGCGAAGCGGGCTATATCCCCTTCGAACCAGAAAATGAATACGATGACATTCCGTCAAACGACCGACTGCTTTTGGAAACAGTTGATGACTACATACGCCGTATGGCGGAGACATATACTTTTGATGACACAGTGTTCGGACTAACTGGATTCTATGGAATCTTTGGACAGCGAGGAGCTGCTGATCTTTTTACAAGTGGCAAGTTCCAAATCGAAGACTTAAGTGAAGACATGGCCTTTGTTGCCTTGAATGATTCCTTCAGAAGGACAGCCAAAAGGATACTTCTACCTGTTTACCAGGATGAACATTATTGGTTTGCAGAGTATCATAAGGACAGCAACAGTGTTACGATTGCTGATTCAATTTACAACGTGTACAACGTTGCCTGTTTTCCTGGAAGCATTATGCAAATTACACTCCATATGCTTATAAAGCACGTGTTTCCAGGCACTCCTATGCCCACTTTCAAGTGGGAATCAGTTGCACAGCAAGAGGACGGTACCAACTGTGGTGTTTTCATGTCCAGATTTTATGAATGTGCCATGAAAGGCATAGATAAAGAGAGACACCACTTTGATTGGAAGTCCTACAGACTTGTTATGCTGAATAGGCTGACTAAAGCCTCAAATCAAGAGTCCACTTCTGCGGCAAAGGTTGTTGCAAAGCCAACACAAGCTCAAAGTGAGGAATGGACTCAAGTGAAGCCCAGAAGAAGCCAGAGATCGAGAAATGAAGGCTTTAAAAAGCCTCGCACTCCGCCTTGGCGGAAAGATTCTTGGAAAGGTAAAGGGATCAAGCCAGATGTTGTTCCCGAAATTGAGATAAGCAGACCATACAATGTGCTTGAAGAGGTAAATCTTGACGATGACGTCTTCGCAGATGTGGAGGCACCATTCTGTGAGGTTCAAGATCCTCAACGAAGATTGATGCAGCGCACAGTACAGAGCGCTTTCGAGAATATTGTCGATTTGTATGGCAATGGAAAGACTATTCTTTTGAACGTCTCTGCATCCGAATCTCTGAGGCATGCTGATGCCAATCACAAGTATGACGCAAAGACTGTGCGATCATTCATTCACAAGTATTCAGCTGAGAAATGCAAAGTAATGGAGAGAATGCTGCTCCCATTGGTTGATGATAAGAGGAACGGACATTTCCTCTCTGCACTATTTGAAAAGAGTAGTAACACTCTTACGATATATGATTCCCTTTGGAGTTCAGCAAAGACATATGAGTGGATTCGAACATCAGTTCGGAGACTAATTGCTCACGTTATGAAGATTAAGAATGACATAACCGTAAAGACGGCCACCTGTACAGAACAGAAACGTGAAGTTGACTCTGGTGTTCACGCAATCCGATTTGCCATGAACGCTTGCAGTAATGGCAAGGACATAGAAGATGACTTTGATGCATCTGAATTCCGGAAGGAAATCTCTGAATTGGTTATGCATCATGAAAGGTTCAAAACCAATTTTACGAAGCATAATGAGATTGTTAAAAACAGTCAATCTGTCAAAGCAAAAACTCCACAAGCGAATAATATTGTGTCAGCTGAGCAAATATCATTTGATGTTGCCAAGATCAAGTCGCAGTTGAATGCGAAATTGAAAGCACCAGATGTTGAAGTTGTGGAAGCATGCATTCTAAGAATTGCTCAAGATCAGCCCGCAAGAAAGGCAGTAGTTTGTAAGTACTCTCTATTGAAGGGTAACACAAATGTGTCTATTGACAATGCTTTAATGAAATCCTATGAAGGAGAGATAAATGAATGTCAGCTTGCTCAATTTGTAATAGTTGATGATAATCGCAAGAAGCATTTCTTCTACTCTGACTTCTCTTGGAGCACTGGAATTATGAGAATTTGTGACTCAGATAAACATGTATCTCTTGATGCATACACTGACGTTATAGATAACGTACGAAAGTTTGTTTCCAGAATAAAAGCGACGAGTTCATTCGAGTGTATTCTGGAAGATTGCAAACAGCAAAGCAAGGGCGCGAAGCAATGCTCGTGGTTTTTCGCATGCAAATATGCAGAGTGCGCTCTGAACAGACTCTTATTTTCAATTGACTGCTTTAGCTGGGTGTTGTACAAGCAAACCTTGTTGTCATTGTTCGTACATAAAGACGAACGCAAACTGAAAGCATCTGATACAAGATCAAACCTCCGAAAATCGCTTGAAAACTCAAGCAATATCTCTCCAGGATGCGCTCACAATGAATCAGATTTGAATGTTCGCATAACTAGAAGTAGAAGCAGAAGCTCAAATTCTGACAATGATTCGAATTTGTTTCGAACTCCAATCAAGCATCAAGTGCCCAGCGCACGCCAAACTTCTCTGACAAAGAGAGGAAATCAGACACCTAAGCGTAAAAGTGATGTCACTGACACCTCCATTTCTTTAAAGAAAAACAGAAGGGAAGTCATTACTGAGAGCCCGTCTGTTTTGTTATCTCAAATGAATGATTTGCATTTATTGCAAAGCCCATTGATTCATACTTCCGGGAGGAAACGGAAAGCTGAGAAGGATGTAGCTCCATCACCATCAACCATTTTATCTGGGATGAGTGAGATGAACGTTAGCACTCCAAAGCGAGTTTCTACGAGACAGCCGAAAAAACTGTTTGTGCCCTATCAGGCTGAATTTCCCACTGCGAATTCCGATGCTCCAATCGCAACGATGTCATACGACAGTTTAAACAAGCTGGACGGCAACCAGTGGTTGAATGATGAAGTTGTGCTCTGTGCTATACAAGCAGTTTGCTACGGCAAGAAGATTTTCCTGATTGATCCGGTTCAGTATGAAAGATACTGTAGAAATCCAGAAAGCATGCAAAAGTTGAGAACAGACAACTTTAGCAATTATGACATGATTCTGTTTCCGTTGGTCAATGATAACCACTTTATGCTAAGTGTCATAGACATGTCGTCGCCACGCTTTGTCATGGTTTACGACTCGCTGAATAAAGTTGACAGGAATGAATTAAACAGAATTCAAAAATGTATTCATCACTTAACCGGACTTCATGTAATGGCCGCCCCATCGGGTGCTAATCTTACCACTCTGCAAAGTGATGGTTTTAATTGTGGTCCAATCACTATTTTCCACGCTCTGCAAATTGTTAATGATCGGCCGACAGTTGTGCCGAATTTTGATGCTGCTTCATTCAGAAAGCAGTTGAAGCACTATTTGCAAACATGCAAGTTGATAAAGATAATTGGAGGCGCAGAAGTCTGTATTACTCCTGATTCTACTCCAAGAACTCGAAGATCGAGCTCGAGTTCATCTATTGGTTCTGTAGCATCAATGAGAAGTGTGGCATCGTCCACAATGTCAGTTCGGTCAAACGAAAGCGACTATTCAAGTGAATCACTTGAAATGCTTAAAAAGTTTGGCTGGACACATCAGCCTCGAAGAGGTAAACCATGTAAGACCTCAGTGTCAGCAATAGCACTTTATGCTGCGTATGCCGGTGGACATTTTGACAGCTCTATTATTGAAGCAATGTTAAAAGTCCTGGTTGCCGAGTCAAAGCAAAGCATTTTTGTGCTTTCGCATTCCGTTGTTATGGATTGCATTGCAAGGAGCATAGCTCCTGAGAGCAAATCTACTATAAAGCAGAAGATTATCTTCGTTCCATTGAAGGATCAAAACGAATGGATCCTTGGAGTGATAGAGACAAAGCCTGACATTACAATTCGACTCTATGACAAAGAGCGAAGAGAAACCGTCATGGCACAACTATCACAATTTGTGGAGATATCATTTGGCAAGCCAGTTGTAATGGACAAGAAGAGGTCCAATCAAGTATGCAAATACTCTTCTCCAGAAGATTCTGCTTCTGCTCTATTTTTTAATGCGGAACAATACTTGTGCGAATTGACAAAGCAGAGAAAGAAGAGATTTGACGAGTTTAAATCTGCAGAATACCGCGAAATAATCACCAAGATGTTGATTGACACAACGATGGTCAGAATATGTGCACAAAGTGATACTGCGGCCAATAAAGTTGTGCAGATAATTCCTTTCAAGTGTCCGGATTTGAAGGATTGCGATATTTCTTTGCTATCACAAGAAAACGATCAATTGAGTGATATAATTATAAGCAAATTTGCAATCGCTCTAAATTCAAATAAGCGATATGTTGTATTGCCACTTGATGCTTATGAAAGCAATGGAAGACTTGAAGGCTTTAATGTTGGAAAAAGACAGGGCATATTAATGCCTATCAAGAAAAATGCAGACGAATATGCACTGGTGGTCATTAAGGCCCAAAAAGCATATGTCTATGATCCGTACTTGCCAGCTATTGGTAGCGCATTTTCTGAGAAAATTAAGCAAGTTGCATCGTACTACAATCGAAACAGAGCAAGTTGCGAGTTGAAGAAAATGTATCCGGTCATTAAAAGTCCGTCATCTACCGGAATATATGTCTGTGCACTAATGCACGTATTGTCTGTTGACAACAAAGATATGCCTAAGAATGTTGAGTCGAAGGCTGTGAAGAGAATTATTTGTCAACTTCTCAAACTAAACGAACATATTTCTGTCTCACAAGACTTAACTGATACTGCAGTTGTTGATAATGAAAGCACAGTTGTGACAACCCCACAGTCGGGTACAAGAGAATATTTCGCAAATTATAGGCAACAAGCTCGAAAGGTTCAGCCGCAACTTATGCGTGCCCAGATTAATTACAGTACCCTACCTGAGCCTTATGTGCTTCCACCACAGACCAAATGTGTGCACTGCCAAGCATGGCGTTGGCCTGGAGAACCTGATTCCATTTGCTGTAAAGGCGGCCAGGTTAAGATCCAAGATGACTTTCCACTATTCGTGGACATTGAAGAAGTGAGAAAAATTAAAGAGTACATCCTTTCACCAGCTGGAAAAGCTACCTATGACACTGTGAGAATGATAAATTCTCCCCTATCATTTGTGTGCACCAGTATGAACACGAAAAAGAAATCAGACTTTCCCAAAGGAGGCCCAGTGCCCTTGGTCGTTAACGGGAAAATAGAGGCAACAATTGTCTCCCTCCAACAAAGCACCGCGAAGTCGAATCCTTCGTTTACTTCACTTATCCTTTGCAAAGATTCTGCTCGCGCAGAAAAGGCTTGTGCCGACTTTATGAAGAAGTACAATGTAAAGTACAATCTTGATATTTTCATGCGAGTTCGAAATGTGTTACAGGAGCACAATCATCTCGCAAAATGCTATATGCTCCTGGAAGAAGTAATCCAGGAAGAGAAAAAGAAAGCTGAGACTAGAAATAGACAGCCTAATCAAGTCATGTTGAACATTCTCGATAGAGAGGAGGCTGTGAAACAGTTCTCTCCGAATACACGCGCTGGTGGACAACTAATTCATGTGAATCGTCCGGTCCATCCTGGGCGATTGAATGCGCCACAAGGCGACAAGTTCATGTCAGCAATATATGTCTACCCATATGGGCAGTGTCCGAGCCACGAGGATTTGAATCGTGGAGTAAGAATTTTCCAGAAATCCTCTTGGACAAATAAGAAGCTTGTGCACTTTAGCCAGCTGTGGGATGCCATGAGTTATACACTTTTGTTGCCACGCGGAAACCGCACTTATAAGCTTGGAATGCCAAAGTTTACAACAATGAGCAAGAGAAATCCCCTTCCTGGGGTAAAGCCACGCGAGTTCCTCTCGCGATCTGAATATTACAATTTCACATTCGCAGATAAAGGTAATACACCTGAAGAAAGGCGAATGCATTGGTGCAGATACTGGGGTATGCTTACCCAGCAATTCCAACTAGACGTTTATTTGCGAATTCAAGCAGACCGACTGGCTGCAATAAAGAGAGAACGTGAGGAACAAGTCAATAAGATTGCCAAAGTGTCAGCAAATGCAAAATATGTTCAGATGAAGCTTGAAGAAAAGGGATACGCACTTGGCAACTATGTCACACTCCCTGAAAGCTTTTATGGAGGTCCGAAATACTTCCGAAGACTGTACTACCAATGTGTAGCACTTTCAAAGAGATATGGCAAACCATCTCGATTCATAACATTTACCGGAAATCCAGAATGGCCGGAGATTACTAAAATTTTGAAACTCATCTCGCCTAATATGACATGGCATGACATTGCCGATGATGTTTGCCGAATCTTTTGGCTCAAGGCAAAAGAATTTTTGAAAGACGTCACTGAACGTGGTGTACTTGGAGAAGTGGTTGCCAACGTCTGGAACGTTGAATATCAACAGAGAGGAATGCCTCATATTCACCTGTTGATCTGGTTTAAGAAAGGCCATGTTGACACTCCAGAGATCATTGATCAGACAATCTGTGCTGAGATTCCGCCTGAACCGGCCCAGGATGACCCTTATTATGAGGAGAAAATGAGACATCGTGAACTCATTCAAAAGTGTATGATTCATGGTCCCTGCGAAGGTAAACTTGATATGACGTGCCGTAAGAGGCGACCCAATGCATTCTTATGCGCGAAAAGTTACCCAAAAGGCTATCGCGATGAAACAGAAATGATTGAAAACGATTATCCGTTGTATAGACGGAGAGATAACGGAGCAAACATTGTCTACTCAAAAGGAAAGAATGCACGAGTTGCAACGAATCGACATGTTGTTCCGCACAATCCATATCTCCTGATGAAGTATGGCTGTCACATTAATGTAGAGGCCTCTACGAGTATCTCTACATTCAAGTACATTTTCAAGTACATTTTCAAGGGCGTTGATCTCCTTGCTTTGGAAATTGATGATATGGAAGAAGATGAGATGAATGCCAAAGGCATCGTACTCAGAAATGAATACGAGAAAAAAAATGGAAAAGTCAGGCAATTGGTTGACCTTGACGAAACAAAGACTTTCCAGAATGCGAGAAGCATATCCTCAATTGAGGCTTCATTCTGCAGACTTGGCCTGCCACTGCATGGTATATCTCATTGCGTTACAGCATTGTACATTCATCTGGAAGGTGAGCAACATATGGTTGTCAAAGCTGATGATACTGCCGCCCAGAGAGAACAAAGAGCTGAGAGAGCCACCTCCAGATTCATGGCTTTCATGGAGCTAAACATACGTGACGAAGATGCAAGAAAACTGACTTATCTTGAAGTTGAAGAAAGATACAGATGGGATCAGAAGGCAAAGATGTACAAGCCATATGTACGTACTGGACAGATTGAGCGTAATATTGCGTACCTGTCTCCCATCAGCCCCCGAAACAGGGAACTTTACGGCCTTCACTGTCTGGTGAGAAGCCTTACTGGCTACACTTGCTTTGCTGATTTGCTTAAATCAGAAGATGGAAGCACCACATATGCAACCTTTGATGAGTCTTCTCGGGCAAGAGGCCTTTTGAGAGATGACAAGGAGTGGGACGCATGTCTTAACCTTGCAAGCGAGTCTATACCGAATCCAAGAGCATTCCTCAGACTCTTCTGCGTCATTCTGATGAATTGTCAGCCACCCAGTCCGGCAGAACTCTTTGAAAAGTACAAGGCAGACATGTTTGACCGCGATAAGCAACATAAATACTCTGAAGAAGAGAAAGTGCAGAGAGTCCTCAGGCACATTCAGTCGATCATAAGACACTCTAACATGACGCTCAAGCAGTTTGGATTGCCGGAGCTTAGAAGGAATGAAGCTCTTGAGCGAAAGTTCATGTCTGAAGACAAGAGAGAGGCTCAAAAGAGAGCAGATGAAATGCAACCCATGCTAAATGAGGGCCAGAAGTCAATTTCGGAGCAAATCATTGCTGCCATCTCTGACACAAGTGCCGAAAAGCGTTGCTTCTTTGTGACTGGAAGTGGTGGTTGTGGAAAGACATTCCTCTACGAGTACTTAATCAATTGGTGCATTGCACACGAAAAGGTTGTTTTACCTGTTGCCTCAACCGGCATTGCAGCAACTCTATTGAAGAATGGTACGACCGCTCACAGTGGTTTTGGAATTCCGCTCGAATATGATGAGCTGGACAAGACAAACCTTGACATCACCTCAGACAAGGGTCAGTTCTTGAGACAAGTTGAAGTCATCATTTGGGATGAGGCCCCAATGCAGTCGAATGCAATCTTGAGTTTTGTTGACAGAACAATGAGGGTCGCTGCGCCCAGAGACCAGAAAGATAAGCCATTTGGTGGACGTGTCGTTCTCCTCGGTGGAGACTGGAAGCAAATTTTGCCCGTTATACCAAGTGCTCGAGATAAGCAGATCTTGAATTACACACTGAACAATGCACCTATTTACGACAAGTTTGAGCAGTGCAAACTGACTGTTAACATGAGGGTCGACAAGGACCAACAAGTATTTCTGAAATATCAGACTGAAGTTGGAGAAGGAACTGCAAACTTTGACGGATTGCACATTCGTGTACCTGAAAGAATGCTATGCGCCGATGAGGACGCACTAATAGACTCCGTGTATCCGGAGGAAGTCCTATGCAACGGTGAAGAGATGAGCAAAAGAGCAATCCTCGCAGTTCGAAATGATGCAGTACTCAAACTAAATGAGAAAATTATGAACTTGCTACCTGGCGAAGCAGAAGAGTTTATAGGAATCACTGAGATTCCTGAAGAAGCAGAGCATATGGGCATGCCCGTAGATTTGATCTCAACCTTGGAGGCGATGACGCCCAATGGAATGCCTGCTCATAAGCTGGTTTTGAAACCGCAAACACCCGTCATGCTTCTGCGGAACATTGACATTGAGAACAAATTGTGCAATGGCACTAAACTTGTGTTCTTGAACGCAGTGAAAGTAAACTCAGCGGACAGAAATGTCATACTACTAAGATGCAGAAATGTGACTGTGAATCCACCAGAAGAGGTATTCCTGCCGAGAATCGTGTTGAATTATCTCGATCGTAACAGTGGCGTACAATTCACACGAAGACAGTTCCCGATAAGGGCGTGCTTTGCTTGCACGATTAACAAGAGTCAAGGCCAGACGCTGGTAAGAGTCGGACTCGATCTGAGAACTCCGACATTTTCCCACGGGCACTTCTATGTGGCCATCTCGAGAGTTAAGAATGAGGCACATCTCAAACTTTTGATACCAAAAGAATTTGTCATAGAAGACAAAGTGAACGGAAAGCATGCCGTTGTCAGAAATATTGTTTTCCGAGAACTGTACCCGATGGTAAATTATGAGATCACAAACAGTCCTCCTGCACTGGCTGACGAACCAGATGTTGACCCGTTTGAGGGCTTGAATCTTGATGACGATGAAGGGGCAGAGAATGACCCCGAACAGCATGAAGAAGATAATCAAGTTGAAGAGATTGATCAAGAACAGCTCGAAAAAGAGCTTGATGACTTAACTTATCAGTTGCAGCAAGAGTTTGCCGCAAAGCAGAATGGCGATGTAGCTGAGAACAAGACAACGGATGAGAATGCCGTTGATAACAATGATATCATACAGGCAATGCCTGAAATCGATGAAGATATTCACTTCTTTAGTGATGACGAAGAAGGCGACCTTCAGTACGTCGTATCTTCCGATGAGGAGGAAAATCCCCAAGATGAGGAAGAAAAGAACTGAATAAAGATGTGAGTCTAATTGCTCAGTAAGCAAGCATTTGTGAATAACTTGCAAGAAGCAAATAAATAACAAGATTGCGCAAAGTTAACGCTTTGTTTCAATATGAAATCTTACTGATTGTGAAATAATTGAAAGAAGCAAATGGCGGGTAACTGCATTGTTTGAATGAGAAGTTACATACTCTCAACAAAAAAATCCCGTCGCGAGATTAATGGGGCGAAACGGGTTTACATGCTCGAAAATTGCCAGGTTCTCGCTTGACGAGTTCCCCGCCTGGTTTAAGCAGTCTAACACAATATATCTCAACTTATAACAGCACTTAATTTTTATATTTTATTTAAAATTCATGTTTTTAAACAAAATAAAAATATAATTCATATATACACTCTAAATTATTTTCTCATTTCTATTTATTACATTCTCGACATTTCCAATTGTTACTTGTTATCGTTCAATCAATTATTTGCATTTTCTTAGTTTATTCTATGGACTATTTAAAATAATGCATAATAACCTAATTTTGTGAAACAGAGAGAGGGAGAGAGAAACGGAGTAAGAGACCTGTCGAGCAGTTGTTCACAGAGCTACTCTTAATCCTCACACCTAATTAGTCCTTTTCCTTCTTTCGTATCACTCTCCACTGCTTTGGAGACTCGTTTGTTTTGCCCTCTATTTTATCTCTGATTTTAATATTTCGCCTATTTATTCGCTCTCACACTTCCCTCTGTCTCTCTGTCTCTCTCTCTGTCTCTCTCTGTCTCTCTCTGTCTCTGTCTCTCTTCTCTCTCTCTCTTTCGCCATCTCTCTCTCTCTCTGTGTTTCTCTCTCTCTATCTCTTGCTCTTTATCATTGATTGGTCATCAAAGCCATCTCACCTGTTGCCTTGCACCTAGGAATTGCGTTTGCCAGGTAAATCTATCGCAGGGATTCTAAAGACATAATCACAAATTTTCTCCTCACGGCATAAATCTTTGACACACGTCGCTAAATTTATTTTAATAAAGCTCCCGCCATCTTGAATTTAAACCAGGCGGGTTGCGGACGCGCGTCTGCGGCCGGCGTTCTGATATTTTTTCAAACGGCCTGGAATTCCGCGTGGCTCGAATTTTGTCTGATTTATGTTATGATGGTATGTTGTCAATATCTCTTTGTTTCTTAAACACTCTCTGTCTTCAATTAAATTAAAACAACTTTGTTCTGCTTCAAAATAGGTAAAGTAAGAAATAGAGAGAAAGCGATCGGAAGGGATAACACTTAGAAAGAGAGAGAGAGAGAGAGAGAGAGAATGAATAATTATTAAATAATACCGATAATTAATTTATGTTTTGAATGAAGTTTGGCTGTTTTGTGCTATTGAATAAGGAATATAGCATTTAAAATGTATTAAAACAAAACAATTGGCTAATTTTATTCGCGAAAATAAAAATAAATAGTAATTGGCAAAGAGAATAAATTTTGTTTGGTGCATACTTACTTACTTGTGTGGTGTACTTCACTCTAAAAAAGTATTTTTTTTTTCAAAAGTGGACTTATAGTGAACCATTTCAGCTTCTCTTTTTTTTTATTTGATTATCGTGGCGAAATAAATATAGAATAACCTTAAACGTAGTAGAAAATGTCAAAGAGTATTTTTGCGGACATATGCACATTGATACCTGGTGCTCTTTTTAAAAACACCTTTTACTTTCAAAGGCGCGAATAATTTGTGGCCACATTTTGCGGCTCGAACCATATGGTCGGCCAACCTATTTTGGGCGGCTGCATTTTTTTCTTCTTATTCTTGTTTTCCTTACTTCGTTCTATCTCAGTTCATTTGCTATGAAGCTTTCCAAAACACTGTGAATACTAAACGTTCACCCTCAGTGCTCATCTTTTATGATATTTATGTCATATTGTTAATATTTCATGTTCATGTGTCCGGTTGCTAATGGGGATGACCCTTGGTACTACTCGGTTAGTCCTGCCCCAAAATTTTCGAAAAAAATATAAATAAATTTTTCTCTGAAATCGCCCCTATGGGTTCCTCAATGCGAAGAACAACGAATAACAGCTTAATGTTTGATTCTGACGTCATTTTAAGAAGATACCGTAATAACGGTTAAAAAATTA
Source organism: Allodiplogaster sudhausi (assembly GCA_945643635.1). Classification (NCBI taxonomy): domain Eukaryota; kingdom Metazoa; phylum Nematoda; class Chromadorea; order Rhabditida; family Diplogasteridae; genus Allodiplogaster; species Allodiplogaster sudhausi. The sequence continues at coordinate 17,405 of CALZFC010000263.1, read as the reverse complement.
TCGCTTCTAATAGTCTGTAACTAATTTTTCCGAGGTTCGCCGATCGTTTTTCATGCAATTTTTTCCAAATACCTACCCCATCTTTTGAAAATTAATTCAATACCAAAAATAGAGTTGAATTTCGCGTTCCTCGCATTAAATGACCTCGGAGAGATGATTTAGAGACTATTGTAATAATCCGGCCATATCTTGTTATAATGACGTCAAAACCAAAAATAAAATTGATATTCGTCTTCCTCGCATCAAAGAACCTCCTCTGTCGATTTTGGAGAATTTTTTTTAATTTTGAGGCAGGACTAACCGAATAGTACCTAGATTGGTAATTTATGTTAATATTTTGGATTCCGGAAAGGATCGAAGAGCCCCCTTCCCCCTCCTTCTCCATAATTTCTTTGTTTCTAATTGTGGGGTGCGACAAATGCTCATTATTTCTTTCCTAACCTCAAAAGCATTGGGTTTTCGTGCATATTCTTACAATTAATTTTTTAAAAAATTGCTATATTTTCATCCTGGTAGGGATCGGAAAGGCCCTCTCTCCCACATACTCTTGTTGATTCTTATCATGTTAAACAAACTGTTTTCGGTCCTCTTCTGTGATTGAAAAACCTTATTTTGTTAAATGTTTGACAATTCATTTCTAAATTATATGCTCTTTAGCCTTCCTGTAGATAGTGGAGAGGCCGAATCTTTCCCAGATGTTTTGTGTTTATACTTATCGTGTAATGTGAATTTGTTGATTCGAGGTGATCTCGAAGTAGTAGAAGCCGACTCGAGGTGCGGCCAAATTTTTCATTCCAAACACGAGAAAAATCGTGTCGATTGGCAATGTTGCATACCGTTTGGGATAAAAATCGTGTCGATTGGCAATGTTGCATACCGTTTGGGACCTTCTTCCGCTAATATGTAATATTGTAAAATCACTTACTCGGAAGTATTGGATTTTTGAGCAAATGCTGAAGATTGATGTAGACAAATGATCCCTGTATGTTTTCTAATCTCAAAAGCCTTATAGTTTTTGATGCATATTCTTACGATTCATTTGAAGAAAAAAATGTTCACCTTTTCATCTCGGTAGGGAGCGGAGAGGCCCCCTTCTTTCCCAATTTCTCTTTGTTCCTACTTGTTGATACCACAAAGTGCGTTTTTTTTTCTAAATATTGTTGATATTGCATCTTAATTTCCCCCTCCAATATAGTTCCCTGCTGTTACTTTTAATTCACACGGAATATTCTGATCACATTTCGATCTTTAAAATTCCTCATAACTTCCCTTTTCCCCTTCCTTCGTCTATTTAATTTTCTTGTTTGCATCTCTCTTTGCTCTCCCTCGAATAACGTTATTCAGAACGATTTGTAGGTGGTGAGTCGTACTCTCTTTTAATAACTTCCGCGAAGAAAATCTATCTCAAATATAAAATAACGCTTTTAGTTTAAAAAAAAAACCTTTTTATACATTTTAATTGAGCTACGACCGAATTGGAGTCTTCTTGTGGCCGACATCTTCCCTCCGAATCTCGTGCTAATTTGGTTAGCAATTTTGCTTACCTGTGGGACTTAAGATTTCGCATTCGCACGTTAAAAGGGGAATGTTGTAACATGTTAAGCAAACATTGACGTTATAAATAATGCGATTAATTGCATTTCGGAAGGAAGCGGAAAAAATGTTCAATTTTGAATTCCGGTGTGTTTCAAAGAGGTCCCATTGTTCCTCAGATTCTCTTGATAATTGTCGGCTTTCCAAAAAGTACTCCCGATCTGATCTTTCCTCAGATGCAATAAATCACCATCATGAAACCCTGGTTCCTTTCTGCAGAACAAGCATGGCCGAGCAAGAGCCTCCTACTAAGATGGCGAAGAACACTGCTTCTAATACGACATCCGACACATCTCAGCCATCCAACCCGCGTTTTGAACGTCTATTCCATCAAAACCGAGAGGGACAAGTACAGGATGGGATCCGAGACCTCTTTGTGTCTTTTCACACTGGTAATTTTTTTTTTGCAATTTAACTTTTGATTTGAAGTGTTTCCTCCCACATGTGTTTAAAGGAACATATGGGTACTTGCAGAACTTTTAAAATGTTAGCACCCGAAAAAGTAGAATTAGATTAAAATCCGTTTATTTTGCTTGATTTGTTTGTCGCACGTAAGGCCCGACATGGGCCTTGACAAACTAAAAAAAAAACATTAAAAACGGATATGGCTTAATTGATAACCAAGAAACAAGAACAAGCACATTAAACTTTTAATTACTGCACGCAGTTTTAATAATTGATTCGACATAGGAGACCCCAGCGTGTCTGCCGTGAAGACTGCTGTTCTTGATGTTGTCAAGACGCACTACAACCAGTGCCAATCTCTGCCGATTACTCTTCTCACTCCAGACATCTATCGAGTGGCGTCCACGCAGATAGAGGAAGGGAAAAACTTTCGCCTGCGATTCATAAATGGATCTGTACGAGAAATGATTCAATCAATCCTGCTGAGGTAGTATCTTTTCAGTCATCGTAGCCTTAAATATTACTGGAAAAGAGTTGATATCATGAGAATCATCCTTGATCATAGACATGGCCATTCCGCGTATTTTGACGCGATTGGCTACCCCATCCACTATACCCCAAATGGACTCGTCCTCGAACACGTGTATCGAGCGCCGGGGAAGAAATTCTTCGGAAACCCGGAACTCGAACTCAAGTACCACAAGAGGAGTTAGTGAGACTAACGTTGACTGACTACAAATAGTTTTGAATTTGTAGACTTTATACGTGACCTCCCACTCGCGCAACAGAAGGCGGTGAGAGAAAGCCGCTTTAACACCAAATATGGAACTGAGAATCGATTCATCAAGGACTTTGGAGCGGGTTAGTACCAGAAGATAAGCAAATTCTATTTTTCCTTTACTTTTTTTATGTGCATCGATCTGTTATGAATTATAGTCATTTTAGTACCTTCTATTTCAATTTGGCATATTTTCCTTATTATTAATCATTTAGTGAAGAGAGAGCTACCAGTGGAAGAGTACGAGCCGCCGAATGAGGAAAACAAGAAAACGGACTGGCCTCATGTTTCCGCTGCCTCCACAGGAATTGGTCATTATTTTCTTATATCTAATTATTTCGCCAACCTTGACTTTTGTTTAAGGTGTTGATAATTTATGATTTATTTAACAAGACAACTTTAACAAGTATATTGGAGTATCCCGAATACACCTCCAGTGAATCCTCATTTAAATTATTAAACTTCCACCTTAGTCTTTTTTTATTAAAAATTATCACATCAATTAATTTTGTCATATTAGTATTATATTTAAATCTAACATATTTTCATCTGTTTTAATCGTTTATGCAATAACATTGTAGCTGCCGTGACCACTGCGCCATCTATTGCTTCGGACTTGGCTGATCACAAAGGAGAAGGTCATCATTTTATTATACATATTACTACTTTTGTCCATACTTATTAGGTATAATATAAATTATTATTTTTAAATTTTTGCACTACGAGGCTTTTCGAATTGTGATGCCTCAACTCCCTACCTTTAATTAAGCGAACATCCGTACTTAAAAGTTTCGATATAACACCGACATGTAATTAACGTTATAATCCGCATTTTCTAATATATAGCTTTTAGATGAGAATGAGAAGACGAAGGAAGAAGCAGCAGCAGAAGCGAAGAAACAAGAGGAAAAGAAGAAAAGAAAGGAAGAACGTAAGAAGAAAAAAGAAGAGGAGAGGAAGAAGGAAAACGGTAATTCTCTCATATTTTTTTAAATATATTTTTTGCATTATTTTACAGTTTGAAATCATGAAACAAAGTATTCGCATTTTTATTTTAAAAAAACTTTTTACTGACAATTTGAAGTACTTCTTACAGAAAACCTCTTCCAAGACGCTGCCTTTGTTCGTTTTGTCCAGACGATCGCGTCAAGCTCTCCGTCTATGCCTCTTAATGTGGTCAAGAAACTGTTCTACCTCTTCAAAAATGGTTTGTGACACGTTAAATTATTTTCGTTGTCAATTATGCATATAACATATCGTTAAACGAGTTTAAAGACATTTTGTAAATATTGCAAATAAAAATATAAGAAAATATTTGTCTTTACACGCTGCTTAGTTTTAGTTTAAAAAAACATTTTTTATAGAATGCATAGCTTTACGCATTTCTTATAGAGGAGGAAATCGGAGATTCAACGTTCGTTCGGTTCATGGAACTGACCTGCACCTTCGCTCCCGACATGCCATCGAAGGAAGTCAAAGTGCTCTTCGAACACTTGAAGAACTTGGAGAAGGACGAGTAAGGAGCTAAAAGGCTCGACAATTCATCCAGCCCGCTCGCGAATTCTTTTAATTTTTTTTATCCCCGGAAGTTTTGAACGCTTTATTTCTTGTGGGGGGCTGGCATTAAATCTCCTTTCTCTTCCTCCTTTCTCAGCATCGACTCATGAATAAAATTGCATTCTCTTGTTGACTTTTTTTGTTAATTCTAAGAATTCTAATTCCGTCATTTACTTTTATTTATGGCCATTTTTAATTTCTTGTTGTTAGTGGGGACCGCTAACTCTTACCTGTTTTCTCCACTATTCTTCGACTACTTTTCCCTCTAACATTTTTGTAAGCTACTTATGTTTTTAGTCGAGTATAAGGATCCTTATTTATTAAATATTTTTTTTAAGTGAATGCTACTCTTAATTTATATTCAGTATTGGTGCAGTAAAATAACACAAGTATAATTCATAATTTAATTCGTGCACCGCTTATTTTCTTCTTCGATGTTCTTTTTTTATTTGGATGTTCTTTTTTTATTTCCCGGTTTGAATAAACATGAATTAGAAGTTCTTGGGTTAAAGAAAACGGGCGATGTTCTAAGCGTCGAAATATCTTATATATTTGTTCAAAATTACAATATTTATTTACTTCTTATTAAAGGCTTTTTATTGTTATGTTTGGTAATGATTGGTAAAAAAAAATTATAAGATTGTCCCAAAACCGCACTAGGGTACTGTAGTTGTTTATTTGTCTGATTACAGTAAGTAGATTCGCATCGAGGATGTCAGAAGAAGGCGCTGAAGGGGCTACCTCGCACTCCACCTTGGAGAAGACTCCCAGCAGTAGAAGGTACAATCTCAATTTGTTAAACTTTCCCATATGCTGAATCCAGTTTTATTCCTTAATCTTCCTTCCGTTTTTTCCTTGGGGAAAAATGGGATTTTTTATTTTTATTTCACAAGATTATTTAATAAAGGTTTTGGGTTTTTATTTTCTACTTGCTTACTGTTCATTTTCGATACGAGAGTATAGGAATTTTTTCACACTTCCGATCCCTTTTCTTTCTCTCTCTCTCTCTTTCTTTCTCTCTCTCTCTCTCTCTCTCTCTCTCTCGCTTTGTAGAATCGCCTTTCTCTCTGTGTCTCTCTTTATCTTACTCTATAATTCTTTTTCTTGAATGGAATCTCCCTTTCTAATGTAAAATTGCAGATCATAATTATAATAATTTTTTATTGATTTTTTAAAACCTAATTTTCTCTCTTAAAAAAATTATAAATATGGTATCTGTTCAGGCTGCTTACCACTGAAGAAGAAGAGAAGAGAGTCAGACGCGAAGGGGAGGAGAGCATCAAGAAGACAGGGTTAGCACTATTTTTGCATTGGAAGAATACATGGAGCAATAGCTTGCTTCAATACACCCATAGGTTATTTTTCTTTTATCGTGGGCTGTGGAGCATGTGAATTTTTTAAAAGGATACTGTAATTATTACATTTTTGCAAAGAGATTGTTTTTATCTAATATAACTGCTCACGATTAGCCATTTTATGTTATTTTCTCTTTCCTTTTTTTGCACTGTATCTTCATTTCTACTATTAACTTGTAGCTCATAATTACACTTTAGTTTCTGTTTAATTTTTTTAAATAATTTCATTTTTTAATAATTTTTTCCACATTACTTTCTCTCTTTAAATTGTCTAAATCTGGAATCTGTTCAGAACGGGTACGACAAGAGTGGAAGAGAACCGAAGCAACTGCGAAACGGACGAGAACAGCAGCAACACTGGAGGGTTAGCACTCTTTTACCATTCAAAGATTACAGGGGCTATAGCTTGCTTCCGCATATCCATACATTATTTTATTATTATTTTTTAATTTTAAAATCCTGGGCAATGGAGCATGCGTATCATGCAAGGTAGTTCTTTTAGATCATAAGTGCTTAACTCAGATGGTAATAGTGTGGACTGGTAAGCAGATGATCATGGTTCAAGTCTAATGAGAACATGTTCTTTTTTTTTCAAAATTTTTTTTAAAACTTATTTTAAAGACCTTTCTTTTCCTCCCACTAATTCTTTTGAGTAAACTCAGCATTCTCTCTCTCTCTCTGTATCTGTCTCTCCTCTTCGCTCCTACTCTCATTCTTTCTTCCACTCTCTGTCTCCCTCCTTCGACCCGGCTCTCTTTTTCTCCCCTCTACCATGCTGGTCGTTTACGTTCAGTGTATTGATTTTCTTATCTTAAAGGTCGGTGTTTCGATTCTCTTTCAATTTTCACGAATTCATATCCATACTCCCTATATTTAGACATTTTATGACCTTTAATTTTTTTCTCTTTTTATCTTAATCTGGATTCTCTGCAGGAGTAAGGCTGCGCTTGCTGAGAACACGCTGGCCCCTGAGGAGTCGGAAGTGGGCCACGAAGAACACAACAGGTATGTAGTTTCAAATAAAGCAGTAAATTACATTTAATTAAAAGTAAGGAAATAAACGAGTAAGAATCCACTCTTGCTTTCCCTTATTTTTAATAGTCGTGTAGTATATTAGGGTTGTTTACGAAGCATCGTCTTACAAGACGATTCTACTTTAACTTTAACTTCGTAGCGAAAGACGGTTGTGGGTTTGCCTGGTAATCAAATGGTCGGGATTCTATCATCCTTTGAGGATTATGTATTGCGTTTTTTAAACTTGTTTACTAATCACATTTTGATATTTTTTTATAAATTTTAAATATTTTGAGGATCTTCTATTCCACTTTACTTTCCTTACTTTGCTTTACTTTTCTTTATTATCTTAATCTTGACTCACTGCACTGCAGGATTGATGATGTCACTTCCGTGGCCAGCGAAGCTTCTTCTGAAGCGAGAATCGAAGATGGAAGGTAAGCGATCTCTTTCTTTTCTTGCTCTTCTACTATTAAGTTACCGCTCATCATTAAACTTTTGTTTTTCCTTAATTTTTAGTATTCATTTACCAATTTCCTTTTAAGGATAAACATAAACATAAAAATAAATTTGCAACTGTTCAAACCAAAATGTCTTACAAGACTGTTCTTTGAGATTTTAAAAGTTTGTAGCTCAAGTGGTAGAGGGATTGATTGGCAAGGAGATGGTCGGGGTACGATCATCTGCTGAAGATTTTTTGAACTATTTCCCATTACAAGTCTGTTTTATTAATAAACACACTTAACAGTCTAAATAATAGGAATTCTATTCCTTTAATCTTTTCTTTTAATCTTATTTTGAACTCACTGCAGGAGTGACAATGGGATCTTGAAGAAGAAGACTGACGCAGTTTCGGAGGCGCCAGCGGGCCTCGATGGATGCAAAGGCTTCGATGGATCCTACAGGTATGCAGTTGACAACTTTGTTTGATTTTCAATAGTAGAGCAGTATATTAGAGCCGTTCCGGAATCACCGTCTTCCGAACTTAAAAGTTCTTAGCTAAGTCGGCAGTGGGTTAGGCTGACAGGCAGATGGTACGGGTTCGAACTTCTGATGAGAATCTTGTTGTGAATTTTTTTATAAACTCATTCCAATCATCTTATATAATATTTTTAATGTAATTTTATTTCCTCTTTCGTCCTTTGCAGGTTTTCACTGTCTAATTATAAAAAAATTTCTACAATCTCCTCTTTGTTCCAATTACTTTTTCTCTCTCTCTCTCTTTCTCGCTCTCTCTCTCTCTCTCTCTCTCTCTCTCTCTCTTCCCTCTCTCTTTCTCTTATTCAATCTCGCATTTTCGGTTTTTAGGTGCCTAGCGACATTTTTTAGAAGAAACAAACATGTGATAATGTTCACATAAAATAAGAAACAGCTGGACTAATTCTATCTAATTTAGAACGAAAGATTGCCAACATAAGTAAATTATCATAGAATAATTGCAACTAATGTCTTATTTACTGATATTTGTAACAATGTTGAATTAAATTGAATTAAAAAGTGATCACAGTTTTAGATTCTCGATGGGAGACGGTCAATCCTCAACTGGGCGAAAAAGACTTCATTCGTCTCAGGAGATAGAGACTCGGGAGTCCCTTCTAATGGTTTGTGATGTTACAGATTTTCTTGTCTATGGAACTTAAAAGCTACAGTACTCTACTATCTACGTCTCTCGTATTGCGTATACTCTACCGTCTGGGTTTTCGTATCGCATACGCACTTCTTGGTTACAGTAGTTTTTAAGATCCCTGGATACTACATATTATTACTCTTCACTCTTCGATTCCTTAATCAAAAATTTAGTTTTACTGTTTTATTTCGCTTTTTGAAAATAATTTAGCAATGAAGTTTTAATATTTATATCAGTTCTTTAAACTGAAGTTAATAATTCATAGAGCACTAACGAGTCTCGAAGGTGTTAAGGACCAATAAGCTGTAAGCAATTTACTATAAATTCCATTCAGTAACAATACAATAAAAATGATGTATTTTCGTTTGCAGTATGAGAACGAAACTCTGAAGAGATCCCTCGAAGAAATGGAGAAAAGGATGGTTCTCAAGGAGACCTCTCGGCTCACTACCTACAACAGGATGAGGGATAAGTCAGCGAAGGAGAGAGTAAGTTAAACCTATTGTGATATTTTAACTGTAAATTTATTGCATCATTCCGTAATAATTTAGAAACAACTATTATTAAAGAAGAACCTAAATTCTGAAAACACTTACATGGAGAATATTGAAATCAACGAATTTAATAAGTATGCAAACAATACATTCAATTTAAAGATTTACTGATTTTGCAGAGAGTAAGCAAAGAATTCGACGACTTCAAAAAGACCTTCGCAGCTACCTCAAGAGTGGTATGTCAAACATTCTGCCCACTTAAGAAACAGTTTTAGCAGGAACATAGGATATTGTTAAAAATGTCATAAAACACACAGTTCTAATATTATAAAAGTAGTTTTTGTGGTCAGTGTATTGCAGTCCTTCATCAAGATCACCAAGCTGCACAACACACCACCACTCATCAAGGCCCTCCATGAAAGACTGTACGACCATAAGGTCTTCGACAGTATGTTAGCGAAGGATCCCATTGGACTCTACAAGGGTCTAAGCTTCAAGGGAGCCCCTCTGGTAGGACTCTTTTCAAAGCCCTCAAATGATCTTACTCTCTGGGATGAGAATGTTGATTTTTTTGTGGAGATCTGAAACAACAATTGATTACATTTTAAAATATGTGAGTTTACTTAGCTGTAGGTCCTTTGTTTTAGTATTGGGAATTCAATTATATTGCATAATATCAGTGTCAGTGGCATTTTTGTTGCAGTATGAATAAGTGTTTGATTTATATGTTTATTTTTTTCCGAAACATATTAGATTTTTCTTTCTTTAATTAATTTTTAGAATTGAATGCTTTAAGAGTCAAAAGGGTTAATTTGATTTAAACAAAATATTTCGTATAATATTGATTTGTCTGTACTGGGCCGTTGATTTCGAAAGAATTTTTTTTTTATCTCAATCCTTAACACTGTGAAATGTTGTCGTGTTCTTTTGTTTCCATGTCTGAAGCGAATAATAAAATTTATATCACAATAAAGGACAAGTTCTTTACCAATTTTATGAAACATACCGATTTCAAAATAGCAGCTTGCAAATATATATATAACAAGTACGATGATACGATGATATGACATATGAACATATGAATTAAACAAATAAAATTAAACAAAACCTATGCTAGGACATAGAAAAGAATCCAAGGGAGATAATGGGCAAAGGTACTGAAACCAGGTCCCCCCATAGCTCCGCTAGTTAGAGAGTATACTTAGAAACGCTTGTTCAATATTTACTGGGTTTGCGCGGAGCGGCGTGGTGGGCGGGGGAGTTGAGATTTTCGAGTGGGGTTTTTTTAGGATGGTAAATGAATATTGGGGCTACGATTTGGTATTGGTTTGGATTTTTGGGATTTGGGTTTGGGGGTGGCGCCAGCGGCCAAAGTTGCAACTTTTCGGCGCGCGCTTGCGCTGGGTTGGCCACTTTGAGCGTTTGTATCTTTTGAACGGAGAGGAATTGTGGAACGAAAAAAATATGAGTCGATAGCCCATCTCTTCAATTATTAAGATTCACAAATTGGATAGTTGATAGTGCCTCAGGGTGGCCAGGGGGCGTGGCCAAAATTTGACCCCCTTTTTTGGCCCTTTTTTACTCTGTATTTGCTCACTTTCTCAAAATCTGTTGTACGATTTTCGATTTTCGAACATATATGATGTAGTTTTTCAAGGCGCATCGACTGATCTATTGATCTGCTCCATAGCCCACCCAGATCGATAGATAAGGGCAAAAACAGGCGGACCCATTTTGTTAGGAGCGAACCTTTGAAAAATCAATACTCGGAGATTTGGGACCGGAGCGGGATGGGACATTCAGAATATTGTTTAGTTTTTAGAGAGCTTTGAAATGAGCCTACTCCCGTTTGGCTGGGATTCCAGGAAAGTACCCTGAGGGGGCCGTGAAATGTCAAATTTTTGGAGGCCGTTTCCGCGGCTGTTTTTTTCTCGGGGATTGGACTTATGGCAACGTGTTATATATCATTCTGTAGCTTTCGAGAAGGCGAACAAATCTCTCATACAAAACGTTTTCATACAACGACGTTTTTGATCTACTTTTGGTCCGAGAATGTTTAGGCCACTTTTTCGACCATAGCTATCACTGACACTTTTTGGGGCATATTTTTATTCGATAGAGCCTAAATTAGCTATCGAATGGTATGTCAATCGTCGCAATTGATCAGGCATATTCGAGATATGAATTATTTTGTGGCTTTTTGGTGCATTTTCATCGCACGCAGATTTTCTTACGACCCAGGTTCGGAGTCGCGCGCGGGCAAACCCTTTTGCGCGCTTTTATATGATCTAAAACTAAACTAATTCAATGCTAGGACATAGCGCGCACTCCAAGGGAGATAATGGGCGGCGATACTGAAACCAGGTCCCCCCATAGCTCCGCTAGTTAGAGTGTATACTTAGAAACGCTTGTCCATAATTTACTGGGTTTGCGCGGAGCGGCGTGGTGGGCGGGGGAGTTGAATTTTCGAGTGGGGTTTTTTTAGGATGGTAAATGAATATTGGGGCTACGTTTTGGTATTGGTTTGGGATTTTTGGGATTTGGTTTTGGGGTGGCGCCAGCGGCCAAAGTTGCAACTTTTCGGCGCGCGCTTGCGCTGGGTTGGCCACTTTGAGCGTTTGGATCTTTTGAACGGAGAGAATTGGGAACGAAAAAAATATGAGTCGATAGCCCATGTCTTCATTATTAAGATTCCTGGTTGGATAGCGAATAGTGCCTCAGGCGTGGCCCTGGGGCGTGGCCAAAATTTTACCCCCTTTTTTGGCCCTTTTTTACTCTGTATTTGCTCACTTTCTCAAAATCTGTTTGTACGATTTTCGATTTTCGAACATATATGATGTAGTTTTTCAAGGCGCATCGACTGATCTATTGATCTGCTCCATAGCCACCCATATCGATAGATACGGGCAAAAACAGGCGGACCCATTTTGTTAGGAGCGAACCTTTGAAAAATCAATACTCGGAGATTTGGGACCGGAGCGGGATGGGACATTCAGAATATTCTTTAGTTTTTAGAGAGCTTTGAAATGAGCCTACTACCGTTTGGCTGGGATTCCGGGAAAGTACCCTGAGGGGCCGTGAAATGTCAATTTTTGGGAGGCCATTTCCGCGGCTGTTTTTTCTCGGGATTGGACTTATGGCAACGTGTTATATATCATTCTGTAGCTTTTGAGAAGGCGAACAAATGTCTCATACAAACGTTTTCATATTTTGGCATTTTTGATCTACTTTTGGTCCAGAATGTTTAGGCCACTTTTTCGACCTTAGCTATCACTGACACTTTTTGGGGCATATTTTTATTCAGATAGAGCCTAAAATTAGCTATCGAATGGTATGTCAATCGTCGCAATTGATCCAGGCATATTCGAGATATGAATTATTTTGTGGCTTTTTGGTGCATTTTCATCGCACGCAGATTTTCTTAACGACCCAGGTTCGGAGTCGCGCGCGGCAAACCCTTTTGCGCGCTTTTATATGATCTAAAACTAAACTAATTCAATGCTAGGACATAGCGCGCACTCCAAGGGAGATAATGGGCGGCGATACTGAAACCAGGTCCCCCCATAGCTCCGCTAGTTAGAGTATGTACTTAGAAACGCTTGTTCAATATTGACTGGGTTTGCGCGGAGCGGCGTGGTGGGCGGTGGGAGTGAGATTTTGGAGTGGGGTTTTTTTTAGGATGGAAAATGAATATTGGGGCTACGATATGGTATGGGTTTGGGATTTTTGGATTTGGGTTTGGGGGTGGCGCCAGCGGTCAAAGTTGCAACTTTTCAGCGCGCGCTTGCGCTGGGTTGGCCACTTTGAGCGTTTGGATCTTTTGAACGGAGAGGAATTGTGGAACGAAAAAAATATGAGTCGATAGCCCATGTCTTAATTATTAAGATTCCTGGTTGGATAGTTGATAGTGCCTCAGGCGTGGCCGGGGGCGTGGCCAAAGTTTTACCCCGTTTTTTGGCCCTTTTTTGCTCTGTTTTGCTCACTATCGAAAAATCTGTACCCGGATTTTCGATTTTCGAACATATATGATGTAGTTTTTCAAGGCGCATCTCCTGATCTATTGATCTGCTCCATAGCCCACCTAGATCGATAGATACAGGGCAAAAACAGGCGGACCCATTTTGTTAGGAGCGAACCTTTGAAAAATCAATACTCGAAGATTTAGGATCGGAGCGGGACGGGACATTCAGAATATTGTACAGTTTTTGGAGAGCTTTGAAATGAGCCTACTCACGTTTTTCTGGGTTTCGGAAAAGGTGTCCTGAGGGGGCCGTGAAATGTCGAATTTTTGGGAGCCCTTTCCGTGGCTGTTTTTTCTCGGAGATTGGTATAATGCCTACATGTTATATATCATTCTGTAGCTCTCGAGAAGCGAACAACTGTCTCATACAAAAGGTTTTGATATTTCGATGTTTTTGATCTACTTTTGGGGTCAGAATGTTTAGGCCACTTTTTCGACCTTAGCTATCACTGACACTTTTTGGGGCATATTTTTATTCGAATAGAGCCTAAAATTAGCTATCGAATGATAGGTTGATCATCGGTATTGGTTCAGGCATATTCGAGATATGAATTATTTTGTGGCTTTTTGGTTCATTTTATGTGCACGCAGATTTTCTACCGACCCAGGTTCGGAGTCGCGCGCGGGCAAACCCTTTTGCGCGTTTTAATATTACCCCAATGCAAATATAAAAGGCTAGGACATAGCGGAGACTCCAAGGGAGATAATGGGCAAAGATACTGAAACCAGGTCCCCCCATAGCTCCGCTAGTTAGAGAATGTACTTAGAAACGCTTGTTCAATATTTACTGGGTTTGCGCGGAGCGGCGTGGTGGGCGGGGGAGTTGAGATTTTCGAGTGGGGTTTTTTTAGGATGGTAAATGAATATTGGGGCTACGTTTTGGTATGGGTTTGGTTTTTTTGGGATTTGGGTTTGGGTCGGCGCAAGCGGCCAAAGTTGCAACTTTTGGCGCGCGCTTGCGCTGGGTTGGCGAGTTTGAGCGATTGGATCTTTTGAACGGAGAAGAATTGGGAACGAAAAAATATGAGTCGATAGCCCATGTCTTAATTATTAAGATTCCTGGTTGGTTTGATGATAGTGCCTCAGGGGTATCCAGGGGGCGTGGCCAAATTTTGACCCCCTTTTTGCTCTGTTTTTGCTCACTAACTTGAATTTTCAAATTAACTTTTTCTCTTTCCGACATATATGATGTAGTTTTTCAAGGCGCATGTAATGACATATAGATAATGGGGCTAAATACATTGGGTCTATCGATCGGGGGCAAAAACTGGCGGACCCATTTTGTTAGGAGCAAACCTTTGAAAAATCAATACTCGGAGATTTGGGACCGGAGCGGGATGGGACATACAGAATATTGTTCAGTTTTTGGAGAGCATTGAAATGAGCCTACTCCCGCTTGGCTGGGATTCCGGGAAAGTACAATAAGGGGGCCGTGAAATGTCAAATTTTTGGGAGGCCCTTTCCGCGGCTGTTTTTTCTCGGGGATTGGTATTATGCCTACATGTTATATATCATTATGTAGCTCTGGAGATGGCGAACAAATGTGTCATACAAAAGGTTTTGATATTTCGATGTTTTTGATCTACTTTTGGGGTCAGAATGTTCAGGCCACTTTTTCGACCTTAGCTATCACTGACACTTTTTGGGGCATATTTTTATTCGAATAGAGCCTAAAATTAGCTATCGAATGATAGGTTGATCATCGGTATTGGTTCAGGCATATTCGAAATATGAATTATTTTGTGGCTTTTTGGTACATTTTCATCACACACAGATTTTCTAACGACCCAGGTTCGGAGTCGCGCGCGGGCAAACCCTTTTGCGCGCTTTTGTGTGAAACCTAATTAACAAAACCAATGCTAGGACATAGCGAAGACTCCAAGGGAGATAATGGGCAAAGATACTGAAACCAGGTCCCCCCATAGCTCCGCTAGTTAGAGAGTATACTTAGAACGCTTGATGATTATTGCCGGGGTTGCGCGGAGCGGCGTCGTGGGCGGGGGAGTTGAGATTTTCGAGTGGGGTTTTTTTAGGATGGAAAATGAATATTTGGGGCTACGTTTTGGTATTGGTTTGGGATTTTTGGGTTTTGGTTTGGGGGTGACGCAAGCGGCCAAAGTTTCACCTTTTCGGCGCGCGCTTGCGCTGGGTTGGCTACTTTGAGCGTTTGCATCTTTTGAACGGAGAGGAGTTGGTGAATGAAAAAAATATGAGTCGATAGCCCATGTCTTAATTATTAAGTTTCCTGGTTGGTTTGTGATAGTGCCTCAGGGGTGGCCAGGGGGCGTGGCCAAATTTGACCCCTTTTTTTGGCCCTTTTTTGCTCTGTATTTGCTCACTATCTCGAAAACGCTATATGAAACATGTCGATTTTTTGTCCTTATTCGAAAGAACTCCTCGAAATACACCATCTGACATGCTTTTCTCTCCCTCCTCAGGGCAATAGTTTTCCGGCAGCGATCGATAATGTAGCGAACCCATTTTGTTAGGAGCGAACCTTTGAAAAATCAATACTCGGAGATTCGGGATCGGAGCGGGTTGTGACATTCATAACATTGAACAGTTTTTACGAGAGCTTTGAAATGAGCCTACTCCCGTTTGGCTGGATTTCGGGAAAGTACCCTGAGGGGGCCGTGAATGTCGAATTTTTGGGAGGCTCTTTCCGCGGCTGTTTTCTTCTCGGGAATTGGCATTATGGCAACGTGTTATATATCATTCTGTAGCTCTCGAGAAGGCGAACCAAATACTCGGAGATTTGGGAACCGGAGCGGGAATGGGACATACAGAGAGTATCATTCTGTAGCTCTCGAGAAGCGAACAAATACTCGGAGATTTGGGACCGGAGCGGGATGGGACATACAGAATATTGTTCAGTTTTTGGAGAGCATTGAATGAGCCTACTCCCGCTTGGCTGGGATTCCGGAAAGTACAATAAGGGGCCGTGAAATGTCAAATTTTTGGGAGGCCCTTTCCGCGGCTGTTTTTTCTCGGGGATTGGTATTATGCCTACATGTTATATATCATTATGTAGCTCTGGAGATGGCGAACAAATGTGTCATACAAAAGGTTTTGATATTTCGATGTTTTTGATCTACTTTTGGGTCAGAATGTTCAGGCCACTTTTTCGACCTTAGCTATCACTGACACTTTTTGGGGCATTTTTTTATTCGAATAGAGCCTAAAATTAGCTATCGAATGATAGGTTGATCATCGGTATTGGTTCAGGCATATTCGAATATGAATTATTTTGTGGCTTTTTGGTACATTTTCATCACACACAGATTTTCTAACGACCCAGGTTCGGAGTCGCGCGCGGGCAAACCCTTTTGCGCGCTTTTGTGTGAAACCTAATTAACAAAACCAATGCTAGGACATAGCGAAGACTCCAAGGGAGATAATGGGCAAAGATACTGAAACCAGGTCCCCCCATAGCTCCGCTAGTTAGAGAGTATACTTAGAACGCTTGATGATTATTGCCGGGGGTTGCGCGGAGCGGCGTCGTGGGCGGGGGAGTTGAGATTTTCGAGTGGGGTTTTTTAGGATGGAAAATGAATATTTGGGCTACGTTTTGGTATTGGTTTGGGATTTTTGGGTTTTGGTTTTGGGGGTGACGCAAGCGGCCAAAGTTTCACCTTTTCGGCGCGCGCTTGCGCTGGGTTGGCTACTTTGAGCGTTTGCATCTTTTGACGGAGAGGAGTTTGTGAATGAAAAAAATATGAGTCGATAGCCCATGTCTTAATTATTAGGTTTCCTGGTTGGTTTGTTGATAGTGCCTCAGGGGTGGCCAGGGGGCGTGGCCAAAATTTGACCCCCTTTTTTGGCCCTTTTTTGCTCTGTATTTGCTCACTATCTCGAAAACGCTATATGAAACATGTCGATTTTTTGTCCTTATTCGAAAGAACTCCTCGAAATACACCATCTGACATGCTTTTCCTCCCTCCTCAGGGCAATAGTTTTCCGGCAGCGATCGATAATGTAGCGAACCCATTTTGTTAGGAGCGAACCTTTGAAAAATCAATACTCGGAGATTCGGGATCGGAGCGGGTTGTGACATTCTAACATTGAACAGTTTTAACGAGAGCTTTGAAATGAGCCTACTCCCGTTTTGGCTGGGATTTCGGAAAGTACCCTGAGGGGGCCGTGAAATGTCGAATTTTTTGGAGGCTCTTTCCGCGGCTGTTTCTTCTCGGGAATTGGCATTATGGCAACGTGTTATATATCATTCTGTAGCTCTCGAGAAGGCGAACAAATGTCTCATACAAACGTTTTCATTAACGACATTTTTGATCTACTTTTGGTCCGAGAATGTTTAGGCCACTTTTTCGACCTTAGCTATCACTGACACTTTTTGGCGCATATTTTTATTCGAATAGAGCTAAAATTAGCTATCGAATGTTGGTGATACTTCTCATTTCATCCAGGCATATTCGAGATATGAATTATTTTGTGGCTTTTTGGTGCATTTTCATGGCACGCAGATTTTCTAACGACCCAGGTTCGGATCGGCGCGCGCGGCAAACCCTTTTGCGCGTTTTATATGACCCCCAAAGCAAAGTTCTTA
>CALZFC010000262.1:2600000-2817987 GCA_945643635.1 Allodiplogaster sudhausi | reverse complement strand
TGATCACATCTTTTTAACATTGCTAACATTGTAAACATTGATAACACGGCTCATGCAACACTGATAAGGCCACCGAGATATAATCGTGTGAAGTTCCACGTTGAAAGACCCATGAGCAGGCATTTATCCGTTGCATGAGTTTTCACTGCACTGCACCGCACACGGCTCACGGCCTACTGATAATGGCCAAAAGTTGAAGCCTCTGAAGAGGATAAAGAGTCCGAAGGACTAAGAATTAAGTAATGGCCCAGATCGATGACGTGAGTCGTACATACACTTACCATATTGCATTGTACTGGCTTAGAGAATTGTTGTGTTCTTGCATTTTGTATTACTCCGTTGAGAGTAACCGGCTTGACGGCGATTGAATGCCCGCTTTGCGGGACTAAAACGGCTTTGCCGTAATGTCTAATCTAGCAGTTGATGGAGAGTCGTGGTGAGGATGTGTTTCAACATACCTTGTTCTTCTGGGACTAAAAGCGACTATGTCGTAAGCTAAGACTGCTATGCAGTATCAAATGCCCTAAAAAGGAGAAACCATGTTTGCACATGTTCTTATTATGGCCATCTGTTCTGTTGGATCTTGCATTCTCATACGTCTCCATTCCGAGTTATTACCGGCTTGACGGCGATTGACTGCCCGCTGTGCGGACTAAAACGGCTTTGCTGTAATGTCTAATCTTGCAGTTGATGGAGAGTCGTGGTGAGGATGTGTGTTTAACATACCTTGTTTTTCTGGGACTAAAGCGACTATGTCGTAATCTAAGACTGCTGTACAGTAACGCATGCCCGAAAAAGAACAAACCATGTTGCACATGTTCTTATCATGACTATCTGACTTCTGTTGGATCTTGCATTTTTGTGTTTCTCCTCTCCCAGTTATTACCGGTTTGACCGGCGATTGAATGCCCGCTACGTGGGACTTAAACGGCTTTGCCGTGATCAATGTATTCAACCTAAATGCTGATCTAGCAGTTGATGGAGAGTTCTGGTGGGGATGTGTGTTCAACATACCTTGTTCTTCTGGGACTAAAGCGACTATGTCGTAATCTAAGACAGCTGTGCAGTAATGCATGCCCGAAAAAGAACAAACCATGTTGCACATGTTCTTATCATGGCTATCTGCCATTTGTTGGATCTTGCATTCACATATGTCTCCATTCCGAGTTATTACCGGCTTGACCGGCGATTGACTGCCCGCTGTGCGGGACTAAAACGGCTTTGCCGTAATGTCTAATCTAGCAGTTGATGGAGAGTCGTGGTGAGGATGTGTGTTCAACATACCTTGTTCTTCTGGGACTAAAGCGACTATGTCGTAAGCTAAGACTGCTATGCAGTATCAAATGCCCTAAAAAGGAGAAACCATGTTGCACATGTTCTTATTATGGCCATCTGTCTGCTGTTGGATCTTGTATTCTCATATGTCTCCATTCCGAGTTATTACCGGCTTGACCGGCGATTGACTGCCCGCTGTGCGGGACTAAAACGGCTTTGCTGTAATGTCAATCTAGCAGTTGATGGAGAGTCGTGGTGAGGATGTGTGTTTAACATACCTTGTTTTTCTGGGACTAAAGCGACTATGTCGTAATCTAAGACTGCTGTGCAGTAACGCATGCCCGAAAAAGAATAAACCATGTTGCACATGTTCTTATCATGACTATCTAACTTCTGTTGGATCTTGCATTCTCATATGTCTCCATTCCGAGTTATTACCGGCTTGACCGGCGAATGACTGCCCGCTGTGCGGGACTAAAACGGCTTTGCCGCACTCAATGCTTACAAGCTAATGCTGATATAGCAGTTGATGGAGAGTCGTGGTGAGGATGTGTGTTAACATACCTTGTTCTTCTGGGACTAAAGCGACTATGTCGTAATTTAAGACTGCTCTGCAGTAACTCATGCCCGAAAAAGAACAAACCATGTTGCACATGTTCTTATCATGACTATCTGACTTCTGTTGGATCTTGCATTTTTGTGTTTCTCCTCTCCCAGTTATTACCGGTTTGACCGGCGATTGAATGCCCGCTACGCGGGACTTAAACGGCTTTGCCGTGTTCAATGTATTCAACCTAAATGCTGATCTAGCAGTTGATGGAGAGTTCTGGTGGGGATGTGTGTTCAACATACCTTGTTCTTCTGGGACTAAAGCGACTATGTCGTAATCTAAGACAGCTGTGCAGTAATGCATGCCCGAAAAAGACACAAACATGTTGCACATGTTCTTATCATGGCTATCTGCCATTTGTTGGATCTTACATTTTTGCGTTCTCCCTTCCCAGTTATTACCGGCTTGACCGAAGATTGACTGCCCGCTCTGCGGGACTAAAACAGCTGTGCTGATGACGAATGGACCACCATGTCTAAAAACTGTAAAGAAAAATCCCGTAATGAGATTAATGGGACGAAACGGGTATAAGTGTAATTGAAACAGGTTCTCATCTGATGAGTCCCGCCTGTTAGTTTGTTAGCACTACAATCAGTTACTATGTTGATGGTTGGAACAGCAAATAGCTACAGTCTAAAAAACTGTGCTGATCATTGGACCACCAAGTCTAAAAACTGTGTTGATGATTGGACCACCAAGTCTAAAACTGACAGAATTATTGCTATTATCTCTCAGTGTATTTGTAACACATTTTGCGATTCTATCGTTTTATATCGTTATGCATTTTCGAGGCGCGTTTACTTTTGTAAATACGCATGCATGGTTCGAATCATATTACATTCGTGAAATGGCACTTTGAAAGTCTCTCGGAGATTGCTTTTAATTTGCATATTACTTTAAAACATTCCTCTGAGAACGGTTAAAGTGCCATTCGGTACAAGAAGAATATGTGAAATGCTTCAAATTGTGTATGCGTATTTGATCGCATATTTTGATTGAATAATTCGCGGCGCATTTGAAATGCATAGCGGAGAACAAAACATTTGGTTAATCAACTCCTTTTTGTAGGAGGTAAGCTGATCGATCTGGTTGAGTGGCCTAAGTGACTTCTATTCCAGATGGTTTTTCGTGTGACGCGAAAGGGCGACAGGGTCGACCTGCGGCCCGGCCGCCGTCAACACTACGCAGGTGGCAATGACCCAGTGATTGAGGGGGCACCATCACTGGGAGAGCCGTTCTTCTGCCCCCACACACGCACGGTTGTCACTGAGACAGCGGGACTTCCGTGTTTTCAACCTTTCCACTGCTGTCTCAACCCGGAGCTCTTATGCCCGGTCATGCCCACGGTAGAAGTATCCCGTGATGTCAATATTGATTCTGTGGTTGAAGTATCCCACAACAAGCAATGCAATGAGATGGAAACGAAGTTTCTCCAGTTGAAAGAATCTGCTCTCAAGTATGTTGCCCTCAGAGGAGGTGGAAATGGCGAAGCGGGCTATATCCCCTTCGAACCAGAAAATGAATACGATGACATTCCGTCAAACGACCGACTGCTTTTGGAAACAGTTGATGACTACATACGCCGTATGGCGGAGACATATACTTTTGATGACACAGTGTTCGGACTAACTGGATTCTATGGAATCTTTGGACAGCGAGGAGCTGCTGATCTTTTTACAAGTGGCAAGTTCCAAATCGAAGACTTAAGTGAAGACATGGCCTTTGTTGCCTTGAATGATTCCTTCAGAAGGACAGCCAAAAGGATACTTCTACCTGTTTACCAGGATGAACATTATTGGTTTGCAGAGTATCATAAGGACAGCAACAGTGTTACGATTGCTGATTCAATTTACAACGTGTACAACGTTGCCTGTTTTCCTGGAAGCATTATGCAAATTACACTCCATATGCTTATAAAGCACGTGTTTCCAGGCACTCCTATGCCCACTTTCAAGTGGGAATCAGTTGCACAGCAAGAGGACGGTACCAACTGTGGTGTTTTCATGTCCAGATTTTATGAATGTGCCATGAAAGGCATAGATAAAGAGAGACACCACTTTGATTGGAAGTCCTACAGACTTGTTATGCTGAATAGGCTGACTAAAGCCTCAAATCAAGAGTCCACTTCTGCGGCAAAGGTTGTTGCAAAGCCAACACAAGCTCAAAGTGAGGAATGGACTCAAGTGAAGCCCAGAAGAAGCCAGAGATCGAGAAATGAAGGCTTTAAAAAGCCTCGCACTCCGCCTTGGCGGAAAGATTCTTGGAAAGGTAAAGGGATCAAGCCAGATGTTGTTCCCGAAATTGAGATAAGCAGACCATACAATGTGCTTGAAGAGGTAAATCTTGACGATGACGTCTTCGCAGATGTGGAGGCACCATTCTGTGAGGTTCAAGATCCTCAACGAAGATTGATGCAGCGCACAGTACAGAGCGCTTTCGAGAATATTGTCGATTTGTATGGCAATGGAAAGACTATTCTTTTGAACGTCTCTGCATCCGAATCTCTGAGGCATGCTGATGCCAATCACAAGTATGACGCAAAGACTGTGCGATCATTCATTCACAAGTATTCAGCTGAGAAATGCAAAGTAATGGAGAGAATGCTGCTCCATTGGTTGATGATAAGAGGAACGGACATTTCCTCTCTGCACTATTTGAAAAGAGTAGTAACACTCTTACGATATATGATTCCCTTTGGAGTTCAGCAAAGACATATGAGTGGATTCGAACATCAGTTCGGAGACTAATTGCTCACGTTATGAAGATTAAGAATGACATAACCGTAAAGACGGCCACCTGTACAGAACAGAAACGTGAAGTTGACTCTGGTGTTCACGCAATCCGATTTGCCATGAACGCTTGCAGTAATGGCAAGGACATAGAAGATGACTTTGATGCATCTGAATTCCGGAAGGAAATCTCTGAATTGGTTATGCATCATGAAAGGTTCAAAACCAATTTTACGAAGCATAATGAGATTGTTAAAAACAGTCAATCTGTCAAAGCAAAAACTCCACAAGCGAATAATATTGTGTCAGCTGAGCAAATATCATTTGATGTTGCCAAGATCAAGTCGCAGTTGAATGCGAAATTGAAAGCACCAGATGTTGAAGTTGTGGAAGCATGCATTCTAAGAATTGCTCAAGATCAGCCCGCAAGAAAGGCAGTAGTTTGTAAGTACTCTCTATTGAAGGGTAACACAAATGTGTCTATTGACAATGCTTTAATGAAATCCTATGAAGGAGAGATAAATGAATGTCAGCTTGCTCAATTTGTAATAGTTGATGATAATCGCAAGAAGCATTTCTTCTACTCTGACTTCTCTTGGAGCACTGGAATTATGAGAATTTGTGACTCAGATAAACATGTATCTCTTGATGCATACACTGACGTTATAGATAACGTACGAAAGTTTGTTTCCAGAATAAAAGCGACGAGTTCATTCGAGTGTATTCTGGAAGATTGCAAACAGCAAAGCAAGGGCGCGAAGCAATGCTCGTGGTTTTTCGCATGCAAATATGCAGAGTGCGCTCTGAACAGACTCTTATTTTCAATTGACTGCTTTAGCTGGGTGTTGTACAAGCAAACCTTGTTGTCATTGTTCGTACATAAAGACGAACGCAAACTGAAAGCATCTGATACAAGATCAAACCTCCGAAAATCGCTTGAAAACTCAAGCAATATCTCTCCAGGATGCGCTCACAATGAATCAGATTTGAATGTTCGCATAACTAGAAGTAGAAGCAGAAGCTCAAATTCTGACAATGATTCGAATTTGTTTCGAACTCCAATCAAGCATCAAGTGCCCAGCGCACGCCAAACTTCTCTGACAAAGAGAGGAAATCAGACACCTAAGCGTAAAAGTGATGTCACTGACACCTCCATTTCTTTAAAGAAAAACAGAAGGGAAGTCATTACTGAGAGCCCGTCTGTTTTGTTATCTCAAATGAATGATTTGCATTTATTGCAAAGCCCATTGATTCATACTTCCGGGAGGAAACGGAAAGCTGAGAAGGATGTAGC
Source organism: Allodiplogaster sudhausi (assembly GCA_945643635.1). NCBI lineage: Eukaryota > Metazoa > Nematoda > Chromadorea > Rhabditida > Diplogasteridae > Allodiplogaster > Allodiplogaster sudhausi. Next base: position 2,812,079 of record CALZFC010000262.1, on the reverse strand, counting down.
TCCATCACCATCAACCATTTTATCTGGGATGAGTGAGATGAACGTTAGCACTCCAAAGCGAGTTTCTACGAGACAGCCGAAAAAACTGTTTGTGCCCTATCAGGCTGAATTTCCCACTGCGAATTCCGATGCTCCAATCGCAACGATGTCATACGACAGTTTAAACAAGCTGGACGGCAACCAGTGGTTGAATGATGAAGTTGTGCTCTGTGCTATACAAGCAGTTTGCTACGGCAAGAAGATTTTCCTGATTGATCCGGTTCAGTATGAAAGATACTGTAGAAATCCAGAAAGCATGCAAAAGTTGAGAACAGACAACTTTAGCAATTATGACATGATTCTGTTTCCGTTGGTCAATGATAACCACTTTATGCTAAGTGTCATAGACATGTCGTCGCCACGCTTTGTCATGGTTTACGACTCGCTGAATAAAGTTGACAGGAATGAATTAAACAGAATTCAAAAATGTATTCATCACTTAACCGGACTTCATGTAATGGCCGCCCCATCGGGTGCTAATCTTACCACTCTGCAAAGTGATGGTTTTAATTGTGGTCCAATCACTATTTTCCACGCTCTGCAAATTGTTAATGATCGGCCGACAGTTGTGCCGAATTTTGATGCTGCTTCATTCAGAAAGCAGTTGAAGCACTATTTGCAAACATGCAAGTTGATAAAGATAATTGGAGGCGCAGAAGTCTGTATTACTCCTGATTCTACTCCAAGAACTCGAAGATCGAGCTCGAGTTCATCTATTGGTTCTGTAGCATCAATGAGAAGTGTGGCATCGTCCACAATGTCAGTTCGGTCAAACGAAAGCGACTATTCAAGTGAATCACTTGAAATGCTTAAAAAGTTTGGCTGGACACATCAGCCTCGAAGAGGTAAACCATGTAAGACCTCAGTGTCAGCAATAGCACTTTATGCTGCGTATGCCGGTGGACATTTTGACAGCTCTATTATTGAAGCAATGTTAAAAGTCCTGGTTGCCGAGTCAAAGCAAAGCATTTTTGTGCTTTCGCATTCCGTTGTTATGGATTGCATTGCAAGGAGCATAGCTCCTGAGAGCAAATCTACTATAAAGCAGAAGATTATCTTCGTTCCATTGAAGGATCAAAACGAATGGATCCTTGGAGTGATAGAGACAAAGCCTGACATTACAATTCGACTCTATGACAAAGAGCGAAGAGAAACCGTCATGGCACAACTATCACAATTTGTGGAGATATCATTTGGCAAGCCAGTTGTAATGGACAAGAAGAGGTCCAATCAAGTATGCAAATACTCTTCTCCAGAAGATTCTGCTTCTGCTCTATTTTTTAATGCGGAACAATACTTGTGCGAATTGACAAAGCAGAGAAAGAAGAGATTTGACGAGTTTAAATCTGCAGAATACCGCGAAATAATCACCAAGATGTTGATTGACACAACGATGGTCAGAATATGTGCACAAAGTGATACTGCGGCCAATAAAGTTGTGCAGATAATTCCTTTCAAGTGTCCGGATTTGAAGGATTGCGATATTTCTTTGCTATCACAAGAAAACGATCAATTGAGTGATATAATTATAAGCAAATTTGCAATCGCTCTAAATTCAAATAAGCGATATGTTGTATTGCCACTTGATGCTTATGAAAGCAATGGAAGACTTGAAGGCTTTAATGTTGGAAAAAGACAGGGCATATTAATGCCTATCAAGAAAAATGCAGACGAATATGCACTGGTGGTCATTAAGGCCCAAAAAGCATATGTCTATGATCCGTACTTGCCAGCTATTGGTAGCGCATTTTCTGAGAAAATTAAGCAAGTTGCATCGTACTACAATCGAAACAGAGCAAGTTGCGAGTTGAAGAAAATGTATCCGGTCATTAAAAGTCCGTCATCTACCGGAATATATGTCTGTGCACTAATGCACGTATTGTCTGTTGACAACAAAGATATGCCTAAGAATGTTGAGTCGAAGGCTGTGAAGAGAATTATTTGTCAACTTCTCAAACTAAACGAACATATTTCTGTCTCACAAGACTTAACTGATACTGCAGTTGTTGATAATGAAAGCACAGTTGTGACAACCCCACAGTCGGGTACAAGAGAATATTTCGCAAATTATAGGCAACAAGCTCGAAAGGTTCAGCCGCAACTTATGCGTGCCCAGATTAATTACAGTACCCTACCTGAGCCTTATGTGCTTCCACCACAGACCAAATGTGTGCACTGCCAAGCATGGCGTTGGCCTGGAGAACCTGATTCCATTTGCTGTAAAGGCGGCCAGGTTAAGATCCAAGATGACTTTCCACTATTCGTGGACATTGAAGAAGTGAGAAAAATTAAAGAGTACATCCTTTCACCAGCTGGAAAAGCTACCTATGACACTGTGAGAATGATAAATTCTCCCCTATCATTTGTGTGCACCAGTATGAACACGAAAAAGAAATCAGACTTTCCCAAAGGAGGCCCAGTGCCCTTGGTCGTTAACGGGAAAATAGAGGCAACAATTGTCTCCCTCCAACAAAGCACCGCGAAGTCGAATCCTTCGTTTACTTCACTTATCCTTTGCAAAGATTCTGCTCGCGCAGAAAAGGCTTGTGCCGACTTTATGAAGAAGTACAATGTAAAGTACAATCTTGATATTTTCATGCGAGTTCGAAATGTGTTACAGGAGCACAATCATCTCGCAAAATGCTATATGCTCCTGGAAGAAGTAATCCAGGAAGAGAAAAAGAAAGCTGAGACTAGAAATAGACAGCCTAATCAAGTCATGTTGAACATTCTCGATAGAGAGGAGGCTGTGAAACAGTTCTCTCCGAATACACGCGCTGGTGGACAACTAATTCATGTGAATCGTCCGGTCCATCCTGGGCGATTGAATGCGCCACAAGGCGACAAGTTCATGTCAGCAATATATGTCTACCCATATGGGCAGTGTCCGAGCCACGAGGATTTGAATCGTGGAGTAAGAATTTTCCAGAAATCCTCTTGGACAAATAAGAAGCTTGTGCACTTTAGCCAGCTGTGGGATGCCATGAGTTATACACTTTTGTTGCCACGCGGAAACCGCACTTATAAGCTTGGAATGCCAAAGTTTACAACAATGAGCAAGAGAAATCCCCTTCCTGGGGTAAAGCCACGCGAGTTCCTCTCGCGATCTGAATATTACAATTTCACATTCGCAGATAAAGGTAATACACCTGAAGAAAGGCGAATGCATTGGTGCAGATACTGGGGTATGCTTACCCAGCAATTCCAACTAGACGTTTATTTGCGAATTCAAGCAGACCGACTGGCTGCAATAAAGAGAGAACGTGAGGAACAAGTCAATAAGATTGCCAAAGTGTCAGCAAATGCAAAATATGTTCAGATGAAGCTTGAAGAAAAGGGATACGCACTTGGCAACTATGTCACACTCCCTGAAAGCTTTTATGGAGGTCCGAAATACTTCCGAAGACTGTACTACCAATGTGTAGCACTTTCAAAGAGATATGGCAAACCATCTCGATTCATAACATTTACCGGAAATCCAGAATGGCCGGAGATTACTAAAATTTTGAAACTCATCTCGCCTAATATGACATGGCATGACATTGCCGATGATGTTTGCCGAATCTTTTGGCTCAAGGCAAAAGAATTTTTGAAAGACGTCACTGAACGTGGTGTACTTGGAGAAGTGGTTGCCAACGTCTGGAACGTTGAATATCAACAGAGAGGAATGCCTCATATTCACCTGTTGATCTGGTTTAAGAAAGGCCATGTTGACACTCCAGAGATCATTGATCAGACAATCTGTGCTGAGATTCCGCCTGAACCGGCCCAGGATGACCCTTATTATGAGGAGAAAATGAGACATCGTGAACTCATTCAAAAGTGTATGATTCATGGTCCCTGCGAAGGTAAACTTGATATGACGTGCCGTAAGAGGCGACCCAATGCATTCTTATGCGCGAAAAGTTACCCAAAAGGCTATCGCGATGAAACAGAAATGATTGAAAACGATTATCCGTTGTATAGACGGAGAGATAACGGAGCAAACATTGTCTACTCAAAAGGAAAGAATGCACGAGTTGCAACGAATCGACATGTTGTTCCGCACAATCCATATCTCCTGATGAAGTATGGCTGTCACATTAATGTAGAGGCCTCTACGAGTATCTCTACATTCAAGTACATTTTCAAGTACATTTTCAAGGGCGTTGATCTCCTTGCTTTGGAAATTGATGATATGGAAGAAGATGAGATGAATGCCAAAGGCATCGTACTCAGAAATGAATACGAGAAAAAAAATGGAAAAGTCAGGCAATTGGTTGACCTTGACGAAACAAAGACTTTCCAGAATGCGAGAAGCATATCCTCAATTGAGGCTTCATTCTGCAGACTTGGCCTGCCACTGCATGGTATATCTCATTGCGTTACAGCATTGTACATTCATCTGGAAGGTGAGCAACATATGGTTGTCAAAGCTGATGATACTGCCGCCCAGAGAGAACAAAGAGCTGAGAGAGCCACCTCCAGATTCATGGCTTTCATGGAGCTAAACATACGTGACGAAGATGCAAGAAAACTGACTTATCTTGAAGTTGAAGAAAGATACAGATGGGATCAGAAGGCAAAGATGTACAAGCCATATGTACGTACTGGACAGATTGAGCGTAATATTGCGTACCTGTCTCCCATCAGCCCCCGAAACAGGGAACTTTACGGCCTTCACTGTCTGGTGAGAAGCCTTACTGGCTACACTTGCTTTGCTGATTTGCTTAAATCAGAAGATGGAAGCACCACATATGCAACCTTTGATGAGTCTTCTCGGGCAAGAGGCCTTTTGAGAGATGACAAGGAGTGGGACGCATGTCTTAACCTTGCAAGCGAGTCTATACCGAATCCAAGAGCATTCCTCAGACTCTTCTGCGTCATTCTGATGAATTGTCAGCCACCCAGTCCGGCAGAACTCTTTGAAAAGTACAAGGCAGACATGTTTGACCGCGATAAGCAACATAAATACTCTGAAGAAGAGAAAGTGCAGAGAGTCCTCAGGCACATTCAGTCGATCATAAGACACTCTAACATGACGCTCAAGCAGTTTGGATTGCCGGAGCTTAGAAGGAATGAAGCTCTTGAGCGAAAGTTCATGTCTGAAGACAAGAGAGAGGCTCAAAAGAGAGCAGATGAAATGCAACCCATGCTAAATGAGGGCCAGAAGTCAATTTCGGAGCAAATCATTGCTGCCATCTCTGACACAAGTGCCGAAAAGCGTTGCTTCTTTGTGACTGGAAGTGGTGGTTGTGGAAAGACATTCCTCTACGAGTACTTAATCAATTGGTGCATTGCACACGAAAAGGTTGTTTTACCTGTTGCCTCAACCGGCATTGCAGCAACTCTATTGAAGAATGGTACGACCGCTCACAGTGGTTTTGGAATTCCGCTCGAATATGATGAGCTGGACAAGACAAACCTTGACATCACCTCAGACAAGGGTCAGTTCTTGAGACAAGTTGAAGTCATCATTTGGGATGAGGCCCCAATGCAGTCGAATGCAATCTTGAGTTTTGTTGACAGAACAATGAGGGTCGCTGCGCCCAGAGACCAGAAAGATAAGCCATTTGGTGGACGTGTCGTTCTCCTCGGTGGAGACTGGAAGCAAATTTTGCCCGTTATACCAAGTGCTCGAGATAAGCAGATCTTGAATTACACACTGAACAATGCACCTATTTACGACAAGTTTGAGCAGTGCAAACTGACTGTTAACATGAGGGTCGACAAGGACCAACAAGTATTTCTGAAATATCAGACTGAAGTTGGAGAAGGAACTGCAAACTTTGACGGATTGCACATTCGTGTACCTGAAAGAATGCTATGCGCCGATGAGGACGCACTAATAGACTCCGTGTATCCGGAGGAAGTCCTATGCAACGGTGAAGAGATGAGCAAAAGAGCAATCCTCGCAGTTCGAAATGATGCAGTACTCAAACTAAATGAGAAAATTATGAACTTGCTACCTGGCGAAGCAGAAGAGTTTATAGGAATCACTGAGATTCCTGAAGAAGCAGAGCATATGGGCATGCCCGTAGATTTGATCTCAACCTTGGAGGCGATGACGCCCAATGGAATGCCTGCTCATAAGCTGGTTTTGAAACCGCAAACACCCGTCATGCTTCTGCGGAACATTGACATTGAGAACAAATTGTGCAATGGCACTAAACTTGTGTTCTTGAACGCAGTGAAAGTAAACTCAGCGGACAGAAATGTCATACTACTAAGATGCAGAAATGTGACTGTGAATCCACCAGAAGAGGTATTCCTGCCGAGAATCGTGTTGAATTATCTCGATCGTAACAGTGGCGTACAATTCACACGAAGACAGTTCCCGATAAGGGCGTGCTTTGCTTGCACGATTAACAAGAGTCAAGGCCAGACGCTGGTAAGAGTCGGACTCGATCTGAGAACTCCGACATTTTCCCACGGGCACTTCTATGTGGCCATCTCGAGAGTTAAGAATGAGGCACATCTCAAACTTTTGATACCAAAAGAATTTGTCATAGAAGACAAAGTGAACGGAAAGCATGCCGTTGTCAGAAATATTGTTTTCCGAGAACTGTACCCGATGGTAAATTATGAGATCACAAACAGTCCTCCTGCACTGGCTGACGAACCAGATGTTGACCCGTTTGAGGGCTTGAATCTTGATGACGATGAAGGGGCAGAGAATGACCCCGAACAGCATGAAGAAGATAATCAAGTTGAAGAGATTGATCAAGAACAGCTCGAAAAAGAGCTTGATGACTTAACTTATCAGTTGCAGCAAGAGTTTGCCGCAAAGCAGAATGGCGATGTAGCTGAGAACAAGACAACGGATGAGAATGCCGTTGATAACAATGATATCATACAGGCAATGCCTGAAATCGATGAAGATATTCACTTCTTTAGTGATGACGAAGAAGGCGACCTTCAGTACGTCGTATCTTCCGATGAGGAGGAAAATCCCCAAGATGAGGAAGAAAAGAACTGAATAAAGATGTGAGTCTAATTGCTCAGTAAGCAAGCATTTGTGAATAACTTGCAAGAAGCAAATAAATAACAAGATTGCGCAAAGTTAACGCTTTGTTTCAATATGAAATCTTACTGATTGTGAAATAATTGAAAGAAGCAAATGGCGGGTAACTGCATTGTTTGAATGAGAAGTTACATACTCTCAACAAAAAAATCCCGTCGCGAGATTAATGGGGCGAAACGGGTTTACATGCTCGAAAATTGCCAGGTTCTCGCTTGACGAGTTCCCCGCCTGGTTTAAGCAGTCTAACACAATATATCTCAACTTATAACAGCACTTAATTTTTATATTTTATTTAAAATTCATGTTTTTAAACAAAATAAAAATATAATTCATATATACACTCTAAATTATTTTCTCATTTCTATTTATTACATTCTCGACATTTCCAATTGTTACTTGTTATCGTTCAATCAATTATTTGCATTTTCTTAGTTTATTCTATGGACTATTTAAAATAATGCATAATAACCTAATTTTGTGAAACAGAGAGAGGGAGAGAGAAACGGAGTAAGAGACCTGTCGAGCAGTTGTTCACAGAGCTACTCTTAATCCTCACACCTAATTAGTCCTTTTCCTTCTTTCGTATCACTCTCCACTGCTTTGGAGACTCGTTTGTTTTGCCCTCTATTTTATCTCTGATTTTAATATTTCGCCTATTTATTCGCTCTCACACTTCCCTCTGTCTCTCTGTCTCTCTCTCTGTCTCTCTCTGTCTCTCTCTGTCTCTGTCTCTCTTCTCTCTCTCTCTTTCGCCATCTCTCTCTCTCTCTGTGTTTCTCTCTCTCTATCTCTTGCTCTTTATCATTGATTGGTCATCAAAGCCATCTCACCTGTTGCCTTGCACCTAGGAATTGCGTTTGCCAGGTAAATCTATCGCAGGGATTCTAAAGACATAATCACAAATTTTCTCCTCACGGCATAAATCTTTGACACACGTCGCTAAATTTATTTTAATAAAGCTCCCGCCATCTTGAATTTAAACCAGGCGGGTTGCGGACGCGCGTCTGCGGCCGGCGTTCTGATATTTTTTCAAACGGCCTGGAATTCCGCGTGGCTCGAATTTTGTCTGATTTATGTTATGATGGTATGTTGTCAATATCTCTTTGTTTCTTAAACACTCTCTGTCTTCAATTAAATTAAAACAACTTTGTTCTGCTTCAAAATAGGTAAAGTAAGAAATAGAGAGAAAGCGATCGGAAGGGATAACACTTAGAAAGAGAGAGAGAGAGAGAGAGAGAGAATGAATAATTATTAAATAATACCGATAATTAATTTATGTTTTGAATGAAGTTTGGCTGTTTTGTGCTATTGAATAAGGAATATAGCATTTAAAATGTATTAAAACAAAACAATTGGCTAATTTTATTCGCGAAAATAAAAATAAATAGTAATTGGCAAAGAGAATAAATTTTGTTTGGTGCATACTTACTTACTTGTGTGGTGTACTTCACTCTAAAAAAGTATTTTTTTTTTCAAAAGTGGACTTATAGTGAACCATTTCAGCTTCTCTTTTTTTTTATTTGATTATCGTGGCGAAATAAATATAGAATAACCTTAAACGTAGTAGAAAATGTCAAAGAGTATTTTTGCGGACATATGCACATTGATACCTGGTGCTCTTTTTAAAAACACCTTTTACTTTCAAAGGCGCGAATAATTTGTGGCCACATTTTGCGGCTCGAACCATATGGTCGGCCAACCTATTTTGGGCGGCTGCATTTTTTTCTTCTTATTCTTGTTTTCCTTACTTCGTTCTATCTCAGTTCATTTGCTATGAAGCTTTCCAAAACACTGTGAATACTAAACGTTCACCCTCAGTGCTCATCTTTTATGATATTTATGTCATATTGTTAATATTTCATGTTCATGTGTCCGGTTGCTAATGGGGATGACCCTTGGTACTACTCGGTTAGTCCTGCCCCAAAATTTTCGAAAAAAATATAAATAAATTTTTCTCTGAAATCGCCCCTATGGGTTCCTCAATGCGAAGAACAACGAATAACAGCTTAATGTTTGATTCTGACGTCATTTTAAGAAGATACCGTAATAACGGTTAAAAAAATTATCGCTTCTAATAGTCTGTAACTAATTTTTCCGAGGTTCGCCGATCGTTTTTCATGCAATTTTTTCCAAATACCTACCCCATCTTTTGAAAATTAATTCAATACCAAAAATAGAGTTGAATTTCGCGTTCCTCGCATTAAATGACCTCGGAGAGATGATTTAGAGACTATTGTAATAATCCGGCCATATCTTGTTATAATGACGTCAAAACCAAAAATAAAATTGATATTCGTCTTCCTCGCATCAAAGAACCTCCTCTGTCGATTTTGGAGAATTTTTTTTAATTTTGAGGCAGGACTAACCGAATAGTACCTAGATTGGTAATTTATGTTAATATTTTGGATTCCGGAAAGGATCGAAGAGCCCCCTTCCCCCTCCTTCTCCATAATTTCTTTGTTTCTAATTGTGGGGTGCGACAAATGCTCATTATTTCTTTCCTAACCTCAAAAGCATTGGGTTTTCGTGCATATTCTTACAATTAATTTTTTAAAAAATTGCTATATTTTCATCCTGGTAGGGATCGGAAAGGCCCTCTCTCCCACATACTCTTGTTGATTCTTATCATGTTAAACAAACTGTTTTCGGTCCTCTTCTGTGATTGAAAAACCTTATTTTGTTAAATGTTTGACAATTCATTTCTAAATTATATGCTCTTTAGCCTTCCTGTAGATAGTGGAGAGGCCGAATCTTTCCCAGATGTTTTGTGTTTATACTTATCGTGTAATGTGAATTTGTTGATTCGAGGTGATCTCGAAGTAGTAGAAGCCGACTCGAGGTGCGGCCAAATTTTTCATTCCAAACACGAGAAAAATCGTGTCGATTGGCAATGTTGCATACCGTTTGGGATAAAAATCGTGTCGATTGGCAATGTTGCATACCGTTTGGGACCTTCTTCCGCTAATATGTAATATTGTAAAATCACTTACTCGGAAGTATTGGATTTTTGAGCAAATGCTGAAGATTGATGTAGACAAATGATCCCTGTATGTTTTCTAATCTCAAAAGCCTTATAGTTTTTGATGCATATTCTTACGATTCATTTGAAGAAAAAAAATGTTCACCTTTTCATCTCGGTAGGGAGCGGAGAGGCCCCCTTCTTTCCCAATTTCTCTTTGTTCCTACTTGTTGATACCACAAAGTGCGTTTTTTTTCTAAATATTGTTGATATTGCATCTTAATTTCCCCCTCCAATATAGTTCCCTGCTGTTACTTTTAATTCACACGGAATATTCTGATCACATTTCGATCTTTAAAATTCCTCATAACTTCCCTTTTCCCCTTCCTTCGTCTATTTAATTTTCTTGTTTGCATCTCTCTTTGCTCTCCCTCGAATAACGTTATTCAGAACGATTTGTAGGTGGTGAGTCGTACTCTCTTTTAATAACTTCCGCGAAGAAAATCTATCTCAAATATAAAATAACGCTTTTAGTTTAAAAAAAAAACCTTTTTATACATTTTAATTGAGCTACGACCGAATTGGAGTCTTCTTGTGGCCGACATCTTCCCTCCGAATCTCGTGCTAATTTGGTTAGCAATTTTGCTTACCTGTGGGACTTAAGATTTCGCATTCGCACGTTAAAAGGGGAATGTTGTAACATGTTAAGCAAACATTGACGTTATAAATAATGCGATTAATTGCATTTCGGAAGGAAGCGGAAAAAATGTTCAATTTTGAATTCCGGTGTGTTTCAAAGAGGTCCCATTGTTCCTCAGATTCTCTTGATAATTGTCGGCTTTCCAAAAAGTACTCCCGATCTGATCTTTCCTCAGATGCAATAAATCACCATCATGAAACCCTGGTTCCTTTCTGCAGAACAAGCATGGCCGAGCAAGAGCCTCCTACTAAGATGGCGAAGAACACTGCTTCTAATACGACATCCGACACATCTCAGCCATCCAACCCGCGTTTTGAACGTCTATTCCATCAAAACCGAGAGGGACAAGTACAGGATGGGATCCGAGACCTCTTTGTGTCTTTTCACACTGGTAATTTTTTTTTTGCAATTTAACTTTTGATTTGAAGTGTTTCCTCCCACATGTGTTTAAAGGAACATATGGGTACTTGCAGAACTTTTAAAATGTTAGCACCCGAAAAAGTAGAATTAGATTAAAATCCGTTTATTTTGCTTGATTTGTTTGTCGCACGTAAGGCCCGACATGGGCCTTGACAAACTAAAAAAAAAACATTAAAAACGGATATGGCTTAATTGATAACCAAGAAACAAGAACAAGCACATTAAACTTTTAATTACTGCACGCAGTTTTAATAATTGATTCGACATAGGAGACCCCAGCGTGTCTGCCGTGAAGACTGCTGTTCTTGATGTTGTCAAGACGCACTACAACCAGTGCCAATCTCTGCCGATTACTCTTCTCACTCCAGACATCTATCGAGTGGCGTCCACGCAGATAGAGGAAGGGAAAAACTTTCGCCTGCGATTCATAAATGGATCTGTACGAGAAATGATTCAATCAATCCTGCTGAGGTAGTATCTTTTCAGTCATCGTAGCCTTAAATATTACTGGAAAAGAGTTGATATCATGAGAATCATCCTTGATCATAGACATGGCCATTCCGCGTATTTTGACGCGATTGGCTACCCCATCCACTATACCCCAAATGGACTCGTCCTCGAACACGTGTATCGAGCGCCGGGGAAGAAATTCTTCGGAAACCCGGAACTCGAACTCAAGTACCACAAGAGGAGTTAGTGAGACTAACGTTGACTGACTACAAATAGTTTTGAATTTGTAGACTTTATACGTGACCTCCCACTCGCGCAACAGAAGGCGGTGAGAGAAAGCCGCTTTAACACCAAATATGGAACTGAGAATCGATTCATCAAGGACTTTGGAGCGGGTTAGTACCAGAAGATAAGCAAATTCTATTTTTCCTTTACTTTTTTTATGTGCATCGATCTGTTATGAATTATAGTCATTTTAGTACCTTCTATTTCAATTTGGCATATTTTCCTTATTATTAATCATTTAGTGAAGAGAGAGCTACCAGTGGAAGAGTACGAGCCGCCGAATGAGGAAAACAAGAAAACGGACTGGCCTCATGTTTCCGCTGCCTCCACAGGAATTGGTCATTATTTTCTTATATCTAATTATTTCGCCAACCTTGACTTTTGTTTAAGGTGTTGATAATTTATGATTTATTTAACAAGACAACTTTAACAAGTATATTGGAGTATCCCGAATACACCTCCAGTGAATCCTCATTTAAATTATTAAACTTCCACCTTAGTCTTTTTTTTATTAAAAATTATCACATCAATTAATTTTGTCATATTAGTATTATATTTAAATCTAACATATTTTCATCTGTTTTAATCGTTTATGCAATAACATTGTAGCTGCCGTGACCACTGCGCCATCTATTGCTTCGGACTTGGCTGATCACAAAGGAGAAGGTCATCATTTTATTATACATATTACTACTTTTGTCCATACTTATTAGGTATAAATATAAATTATTATTTTTAAATTTTTGCACTACGAGGCTTTTCGAATTGTGATGCCTCAACTCCCTACCTTTAATTAAGCGAACATCCGTACTTAAAAGTTTCGATATAACACCGACATGTAATTAACGTTATAATCCGCATTTTCTAATATATAGCTTTTAGATGAGAATGAGAAGACGAAGGAAGAAGCAGCAGCAGAAGCGAAGAAACAAGAGGAAAAGAAGAAAAGAAAGGAAGAACGTAAGAAGAAAAAAGAAGAGGAGAGGAAGAAGGAAAACGGTAATTCTCTCATATTTTTTTAAATATATTTTTTGCATTATTTTACAGTTTGAAATCATGAAACAAAGTATTCGCATTTTATTTTAAAAAAACTTTTTACTGACAATTTGAAGTACTTCTTACAGAAAACCTCTTCCAAGACGCTGCCTTTGTTCGTTTTGTCCAGACGATCGCGTCAAGCTCTCCGTCTATGCCTCTTAATGTGGTCAAGAAACTGTTCTACCTCTTCAAAAATGGTTTGTGACACGTTAAATTATTTTCGTTGTCAATTATGCATATAACATATCGTTAAACGAGTTTAAAGACATTTTGTAAATATTGCAAATAAAAATATAAGAAAATATTTGTCTTTACACGCTGCTTAGTTTTAGTTTAAAAAAAAACATTTTTTATAGAATGCATAGCTTTACGCATTTCTTATAGAGGAGGAAATCGGAGATTCAACGTTCGTTCGGTTCATGGAACTGACCTGCACCTTCGCTCCCGACATGCCATCGAAGGAAGTCAAAGTGCTCTTCGAACACTTGAAGAACTTGGAGAAGGACGAGTAAGGAGCTAAAAGGCTCGACAATTCATCCAGCCCGCTCGCGAATTCTTTTAATTTTTTTTATCCCCGGAAGTTTTGAACGCTTTATTTCTTGTGGGGGGCTGGCATTAAATCTCCTTTCTCTTCCTCCTTTCTCAGCATCGACTCATGAATAAAATTGCATTCTCTTGTTGACTTTTTTTGTTAATTCTAAGAATTCTAATTCCGTCATTTACTTTTATTTATGGCCATTTTTAATTTCTTGTTGTTAGTGGGGACCGCTAACTCTTACCTGTTTTCTCCACTATTCTTCGACTACTTTTCCCTCTAACATTTTTGTAAGCTACTTATGTTTTTAGTCGAGTATAAGGATCCTTATTTATTAAATATTTTTTTTAAGTGAATGCTACTCTTAATTTATATTCAGTATTGGTGCAGTAAAATAACACAAGTATAATTCATAATTTAATTCGTGCACCGCTTATTTTCTTCTTCGATGTTCTTTTTTTATTTGGATGTTCTTTTTTTATTTCCCGGTTTGAATAAACATGAATTAGAAGTTCTTGGGTTAAAGAAAACGGGCGATGTTCTAAGCGTCGAAATATCTTATATATTTGTTCAAAATTACAATATTTATTTACTTCTTATTAAAGGCTTTTTATTGTTATGTTTGGTAATGATTGGTAAAAAAAAATTATAAGATTGTCCCAAAACCGCACTAGGGTACTGTAGTTGTTTATTTGTCTGATTACAGTAAGTAGATTCGCATCGAGGATGTCAGAAGAAGGCGCTGAAGGGGCTACCTCGCACTCCACCTTGGAGAAGACTCCCAGCAGTAGAAGGTACAATCTCAATTTGTTAAACTTTCCCATATGCTGAATCCAGTTTTATTCCTTAATCTTCCTTCCGTTTTTTCCTTGGGGAAAAATGGGATTTTTTATTTTTATTTCACAAGATTATTTAATAAAGGTTTTGGGTTTTTATTTTCTACTTGCTTACTGTTCATTTTCGATACGAGAGTATAGGAATTTTTTCACACTTCCGATCCCTTTTCTTTCTCTCTCTCTCTCTTTTTCTTCTCTCTCTCTCTCTCTCTCTCTCTCTCTCTCGCTTTGTAGAATCGCCTTTCTCTCTGTGTCTCTCTTTATCTTACTCTATAATTCTTTTTCTTGAATGGAATCTCCCTTTCTAATGTAAAATTGCAGATCATAATTATAATAATTTTTTATTGATTTTTTAAAACCTAATTTTCTCTCTTAAAAAAATTATAAATATGGTATCTGTTCAGGCTGCTTACCACTGAAGAAGAAGAGAAGAGAGTCAGACGCGAAGGGGAGGAGAGCATCAAGAAGACAGGGTTAGCACTATTTTTGCATTGGAAGAATACATGGAGCAATAGCTTGCTTCAATACACCCATAGGTTATTTTTCTTTTATCGTGGGCTGTGGAGCATGTGAATTTTTTAAAAGGATACTGTAATTATTACATTTTTGCAAAGAGATTGTTTTTATCTAATATAACTGCTCACGATTAGCCATTTTATGTTATTTTCTCTTTCCTTTTTTTGCACTGTATCTTCATTTCTACTATTAACTTGTAGCTCATAATTACACTTTAGTTTCTGTTTAATTTTTTTAAATAATTTCATTTTTTAATAATTTTTTCCACATTACTTTCTCTCTTTAAATTGTCTAAATCTGGAATCTGTTCAGAACGGGTACGACAAGAGTGGAAGAGAACCGAAGCAACTGCGAAACGGACGAGAACAGCAGCAACACTGGAGGGTTAGCACTCTTTTACCATTCAAAGATTACAGGGGCTATAGCTTGCTTCCGCATATCCATACATTATTTTATTATTATTTTTTAATTTTAAAATCCTGGGCAATGGAGCATGCGTATCATGCAAGGTAGTTCTTTTAGATCATAAGTGCTTAACTCAGATGGTAATAGTGTGGACTGGTAAGCAGATGATCATGGTTCAAGTCTAATGAGAACATGTTCTTTTTTTTCAAAATTTTTTTTAAAACTTATTTTAAAGACCTTTCTTTTCCTCCCACTAATTCTTTTGAGTAAACTCAGCATTCTCTCTCTCTCTCTGTATCTGTCTCTCCTCTTCGCTCCTACTCTCATTCTTTCTTCCACTCTCTGTCTCCCTCCTTCGACCCGGCTCTCTTTTTCTCCCCTCTACCATGCTGGTCGTTTACGTTCAGTGTATTGATTTTCTTATCTTAAAGGTCGGTGTTTCGATTCTCTTTCAATTTTCACGAATTCATATCCATACTCCCTATATTTAGACATTTTATGACCTTTAATTTTTTCTCTTTTTATCTTAATCTGGATTCTCTGCAGGAGTAAGGCTGCGCTTGCTGAGAACACGCTGGCCCCTGAGGAGTCGGAAGTGGGCCACGAAGAACACAACAGGTATGTAGTTTCAAATAAAGCAGTAAATTACATTTAATTAAAAGTAAGGAAATAAACGAGTAAGAATCCACTCTTGCTTTCCCTTATTTTTAATAGTCGTGTAGTATATTAGGGTTGTTTACGAAGCATCGTCTTACAAGACGATTCTACTTTAACTTTAACTTCGTAGCGAAAGACGGTTGTGGGTTTGCCTGGTAATCAAATGGTCGGGATTCTATCATCCTTTGAGGATTATGTATTGCGTTTTTTAAACTTGTTTACTAATCACATTTTGATATTTTTTTATAAATTTTAAATATTTTGAGGATCTTCTATTCCACTTTACTTTCCTTACTTTGCTTTACTTTTCTTTATTATCTTAATCTTGACTCACTGCACTGCAGGATTGATGATGTCACTTCCGTGGCCAGCGAAGCTTCTTCTGAAGCGAGAATCGAAGATGGAAGGTAAGCGATCTCTTTCTTTTCTTGCTCTTCTACTATTAAGTTACCGCTCATCATTAAACTTTTGTTTTTCCTTAATTTTTAGTATTCATTTACCAATTTCCTTTTAAGGATAAACATAAACATAAAAATAAATTTGCAACTGTTCAAACCAAAATGTCTTACAAGACTGTTCTTTGAGATTTTAAAAGTTTGTAGCTCAAGTGGTAGAGGGATTGATTGGCAAGGAGATGGTCGGGGTACGATCATCTGCTGAAGATTTTTTGAACTATTTCCCATTACAAGTCTGTTTTATTAATAAACACACTTAACAGTCTAAATAATAGGAATTCTATTCCTTTAATCTTTTCTTTTAATCTTATTTTGAACTCACTGCAGGAGTGACAATGGGATCTTGAAGAAGAAGACTGACGCAGTTTCGGAGGCGCCAGCGGGCCTCGATGGATGCAAAGGCTTCGATGGATCCTACAGGTATGCAGTTGACAACTTTGTTTGATTTTCAATAGTAGAGCAGTATATTAGAGCCGTTCCGGAATCACCGTCTTCCGAACTTAAAAGTTCTTAGCTAAGTCGGCAGTGGGTTAGGCTGACAGGCAGATGGTACGGGTTCGAACTTCTGATGAGAATCTTGTTGTGAATTTTTTTATAAACTCATTCCAATCATCTTATATAATATTTTTAATGTAATTTTATTTCCTCTTTCGTCCTTTGCAGGTTTTCACTGTCTAATTATAAAAAAATTTCTACAATCTCCTCTTTGTTCCAATTACTTTTTCTCTCTCTCTCTCTTTCTCGCTCTCTCTCTCTCTCTCTCTCTCTCTCTCTCTCTTCCCTCTCTCTTTCTCTTATTCAATCTCGCATTTTCGGTTTTTAGGTGCCTAGCGACATTTTTTAGAAGAAACAAACATGTGATAATGTTCACATAAAATAAGAAACAGCTGGACTAATTCTATCTAATTTAGAACGAAAGATTGCCAACATAAGTAAATTATCATAGAATAATTGCAACTAATGTCTTATTTACTGATATTTGTAACAATGTTGAATTAAATTGAATTAAAAAGTGATCACAGTTTTAGATTCTCGATGGGAGACGGTCAATCCTCAACTGGGCGAAAAAGACTTCATTCGTCTCAGGAGATAGAGACTCGGGAGTCCCTTCTAATGGTTTGTGATGTTACAGATTTTCTTGTCTATGGAACTTAAAAGCTACAGTACTCTACTATCTACGTCTCTCGTATTGCGTATACTCTACCGTCTGGGTTTTCGTATCGCATACGCACTTCTTGGTTACAGTAGTTTTTAAGATCCCTGGATACTACATATTATTACTCTTCACTCTTCGATTCCTTAATCAAAAATTTAGTTTTACTGTTTTATTTCGCTTTTTGAAAATAATTTAGCAATGAAGTTTTAATATTTATATCAGTTCTTTAAACTGAAGTTAATAATTCATAGAGCACTAACGAGTCTCGAAGGTGTTAAGGACCAATAAGCTGTAAGCAATTTACTATAAATTCCATTCAGTAACAATACAATAAAAATGATGTATTTTCGTTTGCAGTATGAGAACGAAACTCTGAAGAGATCCCTCGAAGAAATGGAGAAAAGGATGGTTCTCAAGGAGACCTCTCGGCTCACTACCTACAACAGGATGAGGGATAAGTCAGCGAAGGAGAGAGTAAGTTAAACCTATTGTGATATTTTAACTGTAAATTTATTGCATCATTCCGTAATAATTTAGAAACAACTATTATTAAAGAAGAACCTAAATTCTGAAAACACTTACATGGAGAATATTGAAATCAACGAATTTAATAAGTATGCAAACAATACATTCAATTTAAAGATTTACTGATTTTGCAGAGAGTAAGCAAAGAATTCGACGACTTCAAAAAGACCTTCGCAGCTACCTCAAGAGTGGTATGTCAAACATTCTGCCCACTTAAGAAACAGTTTTAGCAGGAACATAGGATATTGTTAAAAATGTCATAAAACACACAGTTCTAATATTATAAAAGTAGTTTTTGTGGTCAGTGTATTGCAGTCCTTCATCAAGATCACCAAGCTGCACAACACACCACCACTCATCAAGGCCCTCCATGAAAGACTGTACGACCATAAGGTCTTCGACAGTATGTTAGCGAAGGATCCCATTGGACTCTACAAGGGTCTAAGCTTCAAGGGAGCCCCTCTGGTAGGACTCTTTTCAAAGCCCTCAAATGATCTTACTCTCTGGGATGAGAATGTTGATTTTTTTGTGGAGATCTGAAACAACAATTGATTACATTTTAAAATATGTGAGTTTACTTAGCTGTAGGTCCTTTGTTTTAGTATTGGGAATTCAATTATATTGCATAATATCAGTGTCAGTGGCATTTTTGTTGCAGTATGAATAAGTGTTTGATTTATATGTTTATTTTTTTCCGAAACATATTAGATTTTTCTTTCTTTAATTAATTTTTAGAATTGAATGCTTTAAGAGTCAAAAGGGTTAATTTGATTTAAACAAAATATTTCGTATAATATTGATTTGTCTGTACTGGGCCGTTGATTTCGAAAGAATTTTTTTTTTATCTCAATCCTTAACACTGTGAAATGTTGTCGTGTTCTTTTGTTTCCATGTCTGAAGCGAATAATAAAATTTATATCACAATAAAGGACAAGTTCTTTACCAATTTTATGAAACATACCGATTTCAAAATAGCAGCTTGCAAATATATATATAACAAGTACGATGATACGATGATATGACATATGAACATATGAATTAAACAAATAAAATTAAACAAAACCTATGCTAGGACATAGAAAAGAATCCAAGGGAGATAATGGGCAAAGGTACTGAAACCAGGTCCCCCCATAGCTCCGCTAGTTAGAGAGTATACTTAGAAACGCTTGTCCATAATTTACTGGGTTTGCGCGGAGCGGCGTGGTGGGCGGGGGAGTTGAAATTTTCGAGTGGGGTTTTTTTAGGATGGTAAATGAATATTGGGGCTACGTTTTGGTATTGGTTTGGAATTTTTGGGATTTGGGTTTGGGGGTGGCGCCAGCGATCAAAGTTGCAACTTTTCGGCGCGCGCTTACGCTGGGTTGGCCACTTTGAGCAATTGGATCTTTTGAACGGAGAGGAATTGTGGAACGAAAAAAATATGAGTCGATAGCCCATCTCTTAATTATTAAGATTCCTGGTTGGATAGTTGATAGTGCCTCAGGCGTGGCCAGGGGGCGTGACCAAAATTTGACCCCCTTTTTTGGCCCTTTTTTACTCTGTATTTGCTCACTTTCTCAAAATCTGTTTGTACGATTTTCGATTTTCGAACATATATGATGTAGTTTTTCAAGGCGCATCTCCTGATCTATTGATCTGCTCCATAGCCCACCCAGATCGATAGATAAAGGGCAAAAACAGGCGGACCCATTTTGTTAGGAGCGAACCTTTGAAAAATCAATACTCGGAGATTTGGGACCGGAGCGGGACGGGACATTCAGAATATTGTTTAGTTTTTAGAGAGCTTTGAAATGAGCCTACTACCGTTTGGCTGGGATTCCAGGAAAGTACCCTAAGGGGGCCGTGAAATGTCAAATTTTTGGGAGGTCGTTTCCGCGGCTGTTTTTTCTCGGGGATTGGACTTATGGCAACGTATTATATATCATTCTGTAGCTTTTGAGAAGGCGAACAAATCTCTCATACAAAACGTTTTCATATTTTGGCATTTTTGATCTACTTTTGGTCCGAGAATGTTTAGGCCACTTTTTCGACCATAGCTATCACTGACACTTTTTGGGGCATATTTTTATTCAGATAGAGCCTAATTTTAGCTATCGAATGGTATGTCAATCGTCGCAATTGATCAAGGCATATTTGAGATATGAATTATTTTGTGGCTTTTTGGTGCATTTTCATCGCACGCAGATTTTCTTAACGACCCAGGTTCGGAGTCGCGCGCGGGCAAACCCTTTTGCGCGCTTTTATATGATCTAAAACTAAACTAATTCAATGCTAGGACATAGCGCGCACTCCAAGGGAGATAATGGGCGGCGATACTGAAACCAGGTCCCCCCATAGCTCCGCTAGTTAGAGTGTATACTTAGAAACGCTTGTCCATAATTTACTGGGTTTGCGCGGAGCGGCGTGGTGGGCGGGGGAGTTGAAATTTTCGAGTGGGGTTTTTTTAGGATGGTAAATGAATATTGGGGCTACGTTTTGGTATTGGTTTGGAATTTTTGGGATTTGGGTTTGGGGGTGGCGCCAGCGATCAAAGTTGCAACTTTTCGGCGCGCGCTTACGCTGGGTTGGCCACTTTGAGCAATTGGATCTTTTGAACGGAGAGGAATTGTGGAACGAAAAAAATATGAGTCGATAGCCCATCTCTTAATTATTAAGATTCCTGGTTGGATAGTTGATAGTGCCTCAGGCGTGGCCAGGGGGCGTGACCAAAATTTGACCCCCTTTTTTGGCCCTTTTTTACTCTGTATTTGCTCACTTTCTCAAAATCTGTTTGTACGATTTTCGATTTTCGAACATATATGATGTAGTTTTTCAAGGCGCATCTCCTGATCTATTGATCTGCTCCATAGCCCACCCATATCGATAGATAAAGGGCAAAAACAGGCGGACCCATTTTGTTAGGAGCGAACCTTTGAAAAATCAATACTCGGAGATTTGGGACCGGAGCGGGACGGGACATTCAGAATATTCTTTAGTTTTTAGAGAGCTTTGAAATGAGCCTACTACCGTTTGGCTGGGATTCCAGGAAAGTACCCTAAGGGGGCCGTGAAATGTCAAATTTTTGGGAGGTCGTTTCCGCGGCTGTTTTTTCTCGGGGATTGGACTTATGGCAACGTATTATATATCATTCTGTAGCTTTTGAGAAGGCGAACAAATCTCTCATACAAAACGTTTTCATATTTTGGCATTTTTGATCTACTTTTGGTCCGAGAATGTTTAGGCCACTTTTTCGACCATAGCTATCACTGACACTTTTTGGGGCATATTTTTATTCAGATAGAGCCTAATTTTAGCTATCGAATGGTATGTCAATCGTCGCAATTGATCAAGGCATATTTGAGATATGAATTATTTTGTGGCTTTTTGGTGCATTTTCATCGCACGCAGATTTTCTTAACGACCCAGGTTCGGAGTCGCGCGCGGGCAAACCCTTTTGCGCGCTTTTATATGATCTAAAACTAAACTAATTCAATGCTAGGACATAGCGCGCACTCCAAGGGAGATAATGGGCGGCGATACTGAAACCAGGTCCCCCCATAGCTCCGCTAGTTAGAGTATGTACTTAGAAACGCTTGTTCAATATTGACTGGGTTTGCGCGGAGCGGCGTCGTGGGCGGTGGGAGTGAGATTTTGGAGTGGGGTTTTTTTTAGGATGGAAAATGAATATTGGGGCTACGATATGGTATGGGTTTCGGATTTTTGGGATTTGGGTTTGGGGGTGGCGCCAGCGGTCAAAGTTGCAACGTTTCAGCGCGCGCTTACGCTGGGTTGGCCACTTTGAGCAATTGGATCTTTTGAACGGAGAGGAATTGTGGAACGAAAAAAATATGAGTCGATAGCCCATCTCTTAATTATTAAGATTCCTGGTTGGATAGTTGATAGTGCCTCAGGCGTGGCCGGGGGCGTGGCCAAAGTTTTACCCCGTTTTTTGGCCCTTTTTTGCTCTGTATTTGCTCACTATCGAAAAATCTGTTTGTAGGATTTTCGATTTTCGAACATATATGATGTAGTTTTTCAAGGCGCATCTCCTGATCTATTGATCTGCTCCATAGCCCACCCAGATCGATAGATACAGGGCAAAAACAGGCGGACCCATTTTGTTAGGAGCGAACCTTTGAAAAATCAATACTCGAAGATTTAGGATCGGAGCGGGACGGGACATTCAGAATATTGTTTAGTTTTTGGAGAGCTTTGAAATGAGCCTACTCACGTTTGTCTGGGTTTCGGAAAAGGTGTCCTGAGGGGGCCGTGAAATGTCGAATTTTTGGGAGGCCCTTTCCGTGGCTGTTTTTGCTCGGAGATTGGTATAATGCCTACATGTTATATATAATTCTGTAGCTCTCGAGAAGGCGAACAAATGTCTCATACAAAAGGTTTTGATATTTCGATGTTTTTGATCTACTTTTGGGGTCAGAATGTTTAGGCCACTTTTTCGACCTTAGCTATCACTGACACTTTTTGGGGCATATTTTTATTCGAATAGAGCCTAAAATTAGCTATCGAATGATAGGTTGATCATCGGTATTGGTTCAGGCATATTCGAGATATGAATTATTTTGTGGCTTTTTGGTTCATTTTATGTGCACGCAGATTTTCTACCGACCCAGGTTCGGAGTCGCGCGCGGGCAAACCCTTTTGCGCGTTTTAATATTACCCCAAATGCAAATATTAAAAGGCTAGGACATAGCGAAGACTCCAAGGGAGATAATGGGCAAAGATACTGAAACCAGGTCCCCCCATAGCTCCGCTAGTTAGAGAATGTACTTAGAAACGCTTGTTCAATATTTACTGGGTTTGCGCGGAGCGGCGTGGTGTGCGGGGGAGTTGAGATTTTCGAGTGGGGTTTTTTTAGGATGGTAAATGAATGTTGGGGCTACGTTTTGGTATGGGTTTGGTTTTTTTGGGATTTGGGTTTGGGGTCGGCGCAAGCGGCCAAAGTTGCAACGTTTTGGCGCGCGCTTGCGTTGGGTTGGCGAGTTTGAGCGATTGGATCTTTTGAACGGAGAAGAATTGGGGAACGAAAAAAATATGAGTCGATAGCCCATGTCTTAATTATTAAGATTCCTGGTTGGTTTGATGATAGTGCCTCAGGGGTATCCAGGGGGCGTGGCCAAATTTTGACCCCCTTTTTTGCTCTGTTTTTGCTCACTAACTTGAATTTTCAAAATTAACTTTTTCTCTTTCCGACATATATGATGTAGTTTTTCAAGGCGCATGTAATGACATATAGATAATGGGGCTAAATACATTGGGTCATATCGATCGGGGGCAAAAACTGGCGGACCCATTTTGTTAGGAGCAAACCTTTGAAAAATCAATACTCGGAGATTTGGGACCGGAGCGGGATGGGACATACAGAATATTGTTCAGTTTTTGGAGAGCATTGAAATGAGCCTACTCCCGCTTGGCTGGGATTCCGGGAAAGTACAATAAGGGGGCCGTGAAATGTCAAATTTTTGGGAGGCCCTTTCCGCGGCTGTTTTTTCTCGGGGATTGGTATTATGCCTACATGTTATATATCATTATGTAGCTCTGGAGATGGCGAACAAATGTGTCATACAAAAGGTTTTGATATTTCGATGTTTTTGATCTACTTTTGGGGTCAGAATGTTCAGGCCACTTTTTCGACCTTAGCTATCACTGACACTTTTTGGGGCATATTTTTATTCGAATAGAGCCTAAAATTAGCTATCGAATGATAGGTTGATCATCGGTATTGGTTCAGGCATATTCGAAATATGAATTATTTTGTGGCTTTTTGGTACATTTTCATCACACACAGATTTTCTAACGACCCAGGTTCGGAGTCGCGCGCGGGCAAACCCTTTTGCGCGCTTTTGTGTGAAACCTAATTAACAAAACCAATGCTAGGACATAGCGAAGACTCCAAGGGAGATAATGGGCAAAGATACTGAAACCAGGTCCCCCCATAGCTCCGCTAGTTAGAGAGTATACTTAGGAACGCTTGATGATTATTGCCGGGGGTTGCGCGGAGCGGCGTCGTGGGCGGGGGAGTTGAGATTTTCGAGTGGGGTTTTTTTAGGATGGAAAATGAATATTTGGGCTACGTTTTGGTATTGGTTTGGGATTTTTGGGTTTTGGTTTTGGGGGTGACGCAAGCGGCCAAAGTTTCACCTTTTCGGCGCGCGCTTGCGCTGGGTTGGCTACTTTGAGCGTTTGCATCTTTTGAACGGAGAGGAGTTGGTGAATGAAAAAAATATGAGTCGATAGCCCATGTCTTAATTATTAAGTTTCCTGGTTGGTTTGTTGATAGTGCCTCAGGGGTGGCCAGGGGGCGTGGCCAAAATTTGACCCCCTTTTTTGGCCCTTTTTTGCTCTGTATTTGCTCACTATCTCGAAAACGCTATATGAAACATGTCGATTTTTTGTCCTTATTCGAAAGAACTCCTCGAAATACACCATCTGACATGCTTTTCTCCCTCCTCAGGGCAATAGTTTTCCGGCAGCGATCGATAATGTAGCGAACCCATTTTGTTAGGAGCGAACCTTTGAAAAATCAATACTCGGAGATTCGGGATCGGAGCGGGTTGTGACATTCATAACATTGAACAGTTTTACGAGAGCTTTGAAATGAGCCTACTCCCGTTTGGCTGGGATTTCGGGAAAGTACCCTGAGGGGGCCGTGAAATGTCGAATTTTTGGGAGGCTCTTTCCGCGGCTGTTTCTTCTCGGGAATTGGCATTATGGCAACGTGTTATATATCATTCTGTAGCTCTCGAGAAGGCGAACAAAATACTCGGAGATTTGGGACCGGAGCGGGATGGGACATACAGAGAGTATCATTCTGTAGCTCTCGAGAAGGCGAACAAAATACTCGGAGATTTGGGACCGGAGCGGGATGGGACATACAGAATATTGTTCAGTTTTTGGAGAGCATTGAAATGAGCCTACTCCCGCTTGGCTGGGATTCCGGGAAAGTACAATAAGGGGGCCGTGAAATGTCAAATTTTTGGGAGGCCCTTTCCGCGGCTGTTTTTTCTCGGGGATTGGTATTATGCCTACATGTTATATATCATTATGTAGCTCTGGAGATGGCGAACAAATGTGTCATACAAAAGGTTTTGATATTTCGATGTTTTTGATCTACTTTTGGGGTCAGAATGTTCAGGCCACTTTTTCGACCTTAGCTATCACTGACACTTTTTGGGGCATATTTTTATTCGAATAGAGCCTAAAATTAGCTATCGAATGATAGGTTGATCATCGGTATTGGTTCAGGCATATTCGAAATATGAATTATTTTGTGGCTTTTTGGTACATTTTCATCACACACAGATTTTCTAACGACCCAGGTTCGGAGTCGCGCGCGGGCAAACCCTTTTGCGCGCTTTTGTGTGAAACCTAATTAACAAAACCAATGCTAGGACATAGCGAAGACTCCAAGGGAGATAATGGGCAAAGATACTGAAACCAGGTCCCCCCATAGCTCCGCTAGTTAGAGAGTATACTTAGGAACGCTTGATGATTATTGCCGGGGGTTGCGCGGAGCGGCGTCGTGGGCGGGGGAGTTGAGATTTTCGAGTGGGGTTTTTTTAGGATGGAAAATGAATATTTGGGCTACGTTTTGGTATTGGTTTGGGATTTTTGGGTTTTGGTTTTGGGGGTGACGCAAGCGGCCAAAGTTTCACCTTTTCGGCGCGCGCTTGCGCTGGGTTGGCTACTTTGAGCGTTTGCATCTTTTGAACGGAGAGGAGTTGGTGAATGAAAAAAATATGAGTCGATAGCCCATGTCTTAATTATTAAGTTTCCTGGTTGGTTTGTTGATAGTGCCTCAGGGGTGGCCAGGGGGCGTGGCCAAAATTTGACCCCCTTTTTTGGCCCTTTTTTGCTCTGTATTTGCTCACTATCTCGAAAACGCTATATGAAACATGTCGATTTTTTGTCCTTATTCGAAAGAACTCCTCGAAATACACCATCTGACATGCTTTTCTCCCTCCTCAGGGCAATAGTTTTCCGGCAGCGATCGATAATGTAGCGAACCCATTTTGTTAGGAGCGAACCTTTGAAAAATCAATACTCGGAGATTCGGGATCGGAGCGGGTTGTGACATTCATAACATTGAACAGTTTTACGAGAGCTTTGAAATGAGCCTACTCCCGTTTGGCTGGGATTTCGGGAAAGTACCCTGAGGGGGCCGTGAAATGTCGAATTTTTGGGAGGCTCTTTCCGCGGCTGTTTCTTCTCGGGAATTGGCATTATGGCAACGTGTTATATATCATTCTGTAGCTCTCGAGAAGGCGAACAAATGTCTCATACAAAACGTTTTCATATAACGACATTTTTGATCTACTTTTGGTCCGAGAATGTTTAGGCCACTTTTTCGACCTTAGCTATCACTGACACTTTTTGGCGCATATTTTTATTCGAATAGAGCATAAAATTAGCTATCGATTGTTGGGTGATACTTCTCATTTCATCCAGGCATATTCGAGATATGAATTATTTTGTGGCTTTTTGGTGCATTTTCATGGCACGCAGATTTTCTAACGACCCAGGTTCGGAGTCGCGCGCGGGCAAACCCTTTTGCGCGTTTTTATATGACCCCCAAAGCAAAGTTCTTAATGCTAGGACATAGCGGAGACTCCAAGGGAGATAATGAACAAAGATACTGAAACCAGGTCCCCCCATAGCTCCGCTAGTTAGAGAGTATACTTAGAAACGCTTGTCGATTATTTACCGGGTTTGCGCGGAGCAGCGTAGTGGGCGGGGGAGTTGAGATTTTCGAGTGGGGTTTTTTTAGGATGGTAAATGAATGTTGGGGCTACGGTTTGGTGTTGGTTTGGGATTTTTGGGTTTTGGGTATTGGGGTGGAGCCAGCGGTCAAAGTTGCAACTTTTCGTCGCGCGCTTGCGCTGGGTTGGCCACTTTGAGCGTTTGTATCTTTTTAACGGAGAGGATTTGGGGAATGAAAAAAATATGAGTCGATAGCCCATGTCTTATTTATTAAGATTCCTGGTTGGTTTGTTGATAGTGCCTCAGGGGTGGCCAGGGGGCGTGGCCAAAGTTTTACCCCGTTTTTTGGCCCTTTTTTGCTCTGTTTTTTCTCACTATCGAAAATTCTGTAGGTACGATTTTCTGTTCTCGAACATATATGATGTAGTTTTTCAAGGCGCATCTTCTGATCTATTGATCTGCTCCTTAGCCTACCTAGATCGATAGATACAGGGCAAAAACTGGCGGACCCATTTTGTTAGGAGCGAACTTTTGAAAAATCAATACTCGGAGATTTGGTATTGGAGCGAGACGGGACATTCAGAATATTATACAGTTTTAGGAGAGCTTTGAAATGAGCCTACTCCCGTTTGGCTGGGGTTCTGGGAAAGTACCCTGAGAGGGCCGTGAAATCTCAAATTTTTGGGGGTCCATTTCCGCGGCTGTTTTTTCTCGGGGATTGGCCTTATGGCACCATGTTATATATGATTCTGTAGCTCTCGAGAAGGCGAACAAATGTCTCATACAAAATGTTTTCATATCACGACATTTTTGATCTACTTTTGGTCCGAGAATGTTTAGGCCACTTTTTCGACCTTAGCTATCACTGACACTTTTTGGGGCATATTTTTATTCGTATAGAGCGTAAAATTAGCTTTCGAATGGTAGGTCAAGCTTTGCATTTGACCCAGGAATATTCGAGATATGAATTATTTTGTGGCTTTTTGGTGCATTTTCATGGCAGGCAGATTTTCTAACGACCCAGGTTCGGAGTCGCGCGCGGGCAAACCCTTTTGCCTGCTTTTATATTACCCCCAAGTAAACAAATCCTATGCTAGGACATAGCGCGCACTCCAAGGGACATAATGGGCAAAGATACTGAAACCAGGTCCCCCCATAGCTCCGCTAGTTAGAGAGTATACTTAGGAACGCTTGATGATTATTGCCATCTGACATGGTTTCCTCCCTCCTCAGGGCAATAGTTTTCCGACAGCGATCGATAATGTAGCGAACACATTTTGTTAGGAGCGAACCTTTGAAAAATCAATACTCGGAGAATAGAGATTGCAGCGGGACGGGACATTCAGAATATTGAACAGTTTTACGAGGGCTTTCAAATGAGCCTACTCTTGTTTTGCTGGGTTTCGGAAAAGGTGCCCTGAGGGGGCCGTGAAATGTCGAATTTTTGGGAGGCTCTTTCTGCGGCTGTTTCTTCTCGGGAATTGGCATTATCGCAACATGTTATATATCATTCGGTAGCTTTTGAGAAGGCGAACAACTTTCTCATACAAAACTTTTTCATACAACGACATTTTTGATCTACTTTTGGGGTCAGAATGTTTAGACCACTTTTTCGACCTTAGCTATCACTGACACTTTTTGGGGCATATTTTTATTCAGATAGAGCCTAAAATTAGCTATCGAATGATAGGTTGTTGGTCAGTAGTCGTTCAGGCATATTCGAGATATGAATTATTTTGTGGCTTTTTGGTGCATTTTATGTGCACGCAGATTTTCTAACGACCCAGGTTCGAAGTCGCGCGCGGGCAAACCCTTTTGCGCGTTTTTATATCACCCCTAATGCAAAGATTAAAATGCTAGGACATAGCGCGCACTCCAAGGGAGATAATGGGCAAAGATACTGAAACCAGGTCCCCCCATAGCTACGCTAGTTAGAGTATGTACTTAGAAACGCTTGTCCATTATTGACTGGGTTTGCGCGGAGCGGCGTAGTGGCCGGCGGGGTTGAGATTTTCGAGTGGGGTTTTTTTAGGATGGTAAATGAATATTGGGGCTACGTTTTGGTATTGGTTTGGGATTTTTGGGATTTGGGTTTGGGGGTGACGCAAGCGGTCAAAGTTGCAACTTTTTGGCGCGCGGTTGCGCTGGGTTGGCGGGTTTGAGCTATTGCAGCATTTGAACGGAGCGGAGTTGGTGAATGGAAAAAATATGAGTCGATAGCCCATGTCTTAATTATTAAGATTCCTGGTTGGTTTGTTGAGAGTGCCTCAGGGGTGGCCAGGGGGCGTGGCCAAATTTTGACCCCCTTTTTTGGCCCTTTTTTACTATGTTTTTTCTCACTAACTCAAATTTTCAAAAGGCGCATTTTTTGCTTTCGACATATATGATGTAGTTTTTCACGGCGCATGTTTTGATATATACATTGTGAAAAAAAAGACATTCGGTCATATCGATCGAGGGCAAAAACCGGCGGACCCATTTTGTTAGGGCCGAACCTTTGAAAAATCAATACTCGGAGATTTGGGACCGGAGCGGGATGGGACATTCAGAATATTGTTTAATTTTTAGAGAGCTTTGAAATGAGCCTACTCCCGTTTGGCTGGGTTTCGGAAAAGGTGTCCTGAGGGGGCCGTGAAATGTCGAATTTTTGGGAGGCCTTTTCCGTGGCTGTTTTTTCTCGGGGATTGGCCTTATGGCAACAAGTTATATATCATTCTGTAGCTCTCGATAAGGCGAACAAATGTCTCATACAAAACGTTTTCATACAATGACGTTTTTGATCTACTTTTGGTCCGAGAATGTTTAGGCCACTTTTTCGACCTTAGCTATCACTGACACTTTTTGGGGCATATTTTTATTCGAATAGAGCCTAAAATTAGCTATCGAATGGTGGGTAATACTTCTCATTTAATCCAGGCATATTCGAGATATGAATTATTTTGTGGCTTTTTGGTACATTTTCATCGCACGCAGATATTCTACCGACCCAGGTTCGGAGTCGCGCGCGATCACACCCTTTTGCGCGCTTTTATATGAGTTAAAACTAAACAAATTCAATGCTAGGACATAGCGGACACTCCAAGGGAGAGAATGGGCAAAGATACTGAAACCAGGTCCCCCCATAGCTCCGCTAGTTAGAGTATGTACTTAGAAACGCTTGTCCATTATTGCCGGGGTTTGCGCGGAGCGGCGTAGCGGGCGGTGGGAGTGAGATTTTCGAGTGCGGTTTTTTTAGGATGGAAAATGAATATTGGGGCTACGTTTTAGTATTGGTTTGGGATTTTTTGGTTTGGGGTTTGGGGTCGGCGCCGGCGGCCAAAGTTGAACCTTTTTGGCGCGAGCTTGCGCCGGGTTGGCCACTTTGAGCGTTTGCATCTTTTGAACGGAGAGGAACTGGCGAACGAAAAAAATATGAGTCGATAGCCCATCTCTTAATTATTAAGATTCCTGGTTGGTTTGTTGATAGTGCCTCAGGGGTGGCCAGGGGGTGTGGCCAAAATTTGACCCCCTTTTTTGGCCCTTTTTTACTCTGTTTTTTCTCACTAACTCAAATTTTCAAAAGGCGCATTTTCTGCTTTCGACATATATGATGTAGTTGTTCAAGGCGCATGTTTTGATATATACATTGTGGAAAAAAAGACATTGGGTCATATCGATCGGGGGCATAAACAGGCGGACCCATTTTGTTAGGAGCGTACCTTTGAAAAATCAATACTCTGAGATTTGGGATTGGAGCGAGACGGGACATTCAGAATATTGTTCAGTTTTAGGAGAGCTTTGGAATGAGCCTACTCCCGTTTGGCTGAGATTCCAGTAAAGTACCCTGAGGGGGCCGTGAAATGTCGAATTTTTGGGAGGCAGTTTCCGTGGCTGTTTTTTCTCGGGGATTGGCGTTATGGCTACATGTTATATATCATTCTGTAGCTCTCGAGCTGGTGAACAAATGTTTAATACAAACCATGTTCATATATTTACGTTTTTGACCTACTTTTGCGGTCAGAATGTTTAGGCCACTTTTTCGACCTTACCTATCACTGACACTTTTTGGCGCATATTTTCTTTATTGTAGAGCCTAAAATTAGCTATCGAATTATGGGTAGATCATGGGATTTGATAAAGGAATATTCGAGATATGAATTATTTTGTGGCTTTTTGGTGCATTTTATGTGCACGCAGATTTTCTTAACGACCCAGGTTCGGAGTCGCGCGCGGGCAAACCCTTTTGCGCGTTTTAATTCGACCCCCAATGCAAAGATTAAAATGCTAGGACATAGCGGAGACTCCAAGGGAGA
Organism: Allodiplogaster sudhausi; assembly: GCA_945643635.1. Taxonomy (NCBI): domain Eukaryota; kingdom Metazoa; phylum Nematoda; class Chromadorea; order Rhabditida; family Diplogasteridae; genus Allodiplogaster; species Allodiplogaster sudhausi. Next base: position 2,781,114 of record CALZFC010000262.1, on the reverse strand, counting down.
TAATGGGCAAAGATACTGAAAGCAGGTCCCCCCATAGCTCCGCTAGTTAGAGAATGTACTTAGAAACGCTTGTCCATAATTTACCGGGTTTGCGCGGAGCGGCGTAGTGGGCGGGGGAGTTGAGATTTTCGAGTGCGGTTTTTTTAGGATGGTAAATGAATGTTGGGGCTACGTTTTGGTATTGGATTGGAATTTTTGGGATTTGGGTTTAGGGGTGGCGCCAGCGGTCAAAGTTGCAACTTTTCGGCGCGCGCTTGCGCTGGGTTGGCGACTTTGAGCGTTTGTATCTTTTGAGCGGAGAAGAGTTGGGGAATGAAAAAAATTTGTGTCGATAGCCCATGTCTTAATTATTAAGATTCCTGGTCGGTGTGTTGATAGTGCCTCAGGGATGGCCAGGGGGCGTGGCCAAAATTTGACCCCCTTTTTTCGCCCTTTTTTGCTCTGTTTTTGCTCACTAACTTGAATTTTCAAAATTAACTTTTTCTCTTTCCGACATATATGATGTAGTTTTTCAAGGCGCATTCACTAATATATAGATTGTGGGGCTAAATACATTGGGTCATATCGATCATGGGCAAAAACTGGCGGACCCATTTTGTTAGGAACGAACTTTTAAAAATTCAATACTCGGAGATTTGGGACCGGAGCGGGATGGGACATTCAGAATGTTGTACAGTTTTAGGAGAGCTTTGAAATGAGCCTACTCCCGTTTGGCTGGGATTCCGGGAAAGTACCCTAAGGGCGCCGTGAAATGTCAAATTTTTGGGAGGTCATTTCCGCGGCTGTTTTTTCTCGGATGTTGGAGTTATGGCAACTTGTTATATATGATTCTGTAGCTCTCGCGAAGGCGAACAAATCTCTCATACAAAACTGTTTCATATTTTGGCATTTTTGATCTACTTTTGGTCCGAGAATGTTCAGGCCACTTTTTCGACCTTAGCTATCACTGACACTTTTTGGGGCATATTTTTATTCGAATAGAACCTAAAATTAGCTATCGAATGATAGGTTGATCGTCGGAATTCGTTAAGGCATATTCGAGATATGAATTATTTTGTGGCTTTTTGGTACATTTTCATCGTACGCAGATTTTCTACCGACCCTGGTTCGGAGTCGCGCGCGGTCAAACCCTTTTGCGCGCTTTTATATAAGCTAAAACTAAGCAAATTCAATGCTAGGACATAGCGAAGACTCCAAGGGACATAATGGGCAAAGATACTGAAACCAGGTCCCCCCATAGCTCCGCTAGTTAGAGTATGTACTTAGAAACGCTTGTCCATTATTGACTGGGTTTGCGCGGAGCGGCGTGGTGGGCGGGGGAGTTGAGATTTTCGAGTGCGGTTTTTTTAGGATGGAAAATGAATATTGGGGCTACGTTATGGTATGGGTTTGGTATTTTTGGGTTTTGGGTTTAGGGTCGGCGCCAGCGGCCAAAGTTGCAACTTTTCGGCGCGCGCTTGCGCTGGGTTGGCCACTTTGAGCGTTTGTATCTTTTGAACGGGGAGGAATTGGGGAATGAAAAAAATATGTGTCGATAGCCCATGTCTTAATGATTAAGATTCCTGGTTGGTTTGGTCATAGTGCCTCAGGGTTTTCCCAGGGGGCGTGGCCAAAATTTGACCCCCTTTTTTGGCCCTTTTTTGCTCTGTTTTTGCTCACTAACTTGAATTTTCAAAAGGCGCATTTTCTGCTTTCGACATATATGATGCAGTTTTTCAAGGCGCATGCAATGATATATACATTGTGGAAAAAAAGACATTGGGTCATATCGATCGTGGGCAAAAACAGGCGGACCCATTTTGTTAGGAGTGAACCTTTGAAAAATCAATACTCGGAGATTTGGGATTGGAGCGAGACGGGACATTCAGAATATTGTTCAGTTTTAGGAGAGCTTTGGAATGAGCCTACTCCCGTTTGGCTGAGATTCCAGTAAAGTACCCTGAGGGGGCCGTGAAATGTCGAATTTTTGGGAGGCCATTTCCGTGGCTGTTTTATCTCGGGGATTCGTGGTATGGCAACATGTTATATATGATTCTGTAGCTTTTGAGAAGGCGAACAAATTTCTCATACAAACTATGTTCATATATTTACGTTTTTGACCTACTTTTGGGGTCAGAATGTTTAGGCCACTTTTTCGACCTTACCTATCACTGACAGTTTTTGGGGCATATTTTTATTCGAATAGAGCCTAAAATTAGCTATCGAATGGTATCTCGAACGTCCGAATTCGTTTAGGCATATTCGAGATATGAATTATTTTGTGGCTTTTTGGTACATTTTCATCGCACGCAGATTTTCTTAACGACCCAGGTTCGGAGTCGCGCGCGGGCAAACCATTTTGCGCATTTTAATTCGACCCCCAATGCAAAGTTCTTAATGCTAGGACATAGCGAAGACTCCAAGGGAGATAATGGGCAAAGATACTGAAACCAGGTCCCCCCATAGCTCCGCTAGTTAGAGAGTATACTTAGAAACGCTTGTCCATTATTGCCGGGGTTTGCGCGGAGCGGCGTAGTGGGCGGGGGAGTTGAGATTTTTGAGTGGGGTTTTTTTAGGATGGTAAATGAATATTGGGGCTACGATTTGGTATGGGTTTGGGATTTTTGGGTTTTGGGTTTGGGGTCGGCGCCAGCGGTCAAAGTTGCAACTTTTCGGCGCGCGCTCGCGCTGGGTTGGCGACTTTGAGCGTTTGTATCTTTTGAGCGGAGAAGAGTTGGGGAATGAAAAAAATTTGTGTCGATAGCCCATGTCTTAATTATTAAGATTCCTGGTCGGTTTGTTGATAGTGCCTCAGGGATTGCCAGGGGGCGTGGCCAAAATTTGACCCCCTTTTTTCGCCCTTTTTTGCTCTGTTTTTGCTCACTAACTTGAATTTTCAAAATTAACTTTTTCTCTTTCCGACATATATGATGTAGTTTTTCAAGGCGCATTCACTGATATATAGATTGTGGGGCTAAATACATTGGGTCATATCGATCATGGGCAAAAACAGGCGGACCCATTTTGTTAGGAACGAACTTTTAAAAATTCAATACTCGGAGATTTGGGACCGGAGCGGGATGGGACATTCAGAATTTTGTACAGTTTTAGGAGAGCTTTGAAATGAGCCTACTCCCGTTTGGCTGGGATTCCGGGAAAGTACCCTAAGGGCGCCGTGAAATGTCAAATTTTTGGGAGGTCATTTCCGCGGCTGTTTTTTCTCGGATGTTGGAGTTATGGCAACGTGTTATATATGATTCTGTAGCTCTCGCGAAGGCGAACAAATCTCTCATACAAAACTGTTTCATATTTTGGCATTTTTGATCTACTTTTGGTCCGAGAATGTTCAGGCCACTTTTTCGACCTTAGCTATCACTGACACTTTTTGGGGCATATTTTTATTCGAATAGAACCTAAAATTAGCTATCGAATGATAGGTTGATCGTCGGAATTCGTTAAGGCATATTCGAGATATGAATTATTTTGTGGCTTTTTGGTACATTTTCATCGTACGCAGATTTTCTACCGACCCTGGTTCGGAGTCGCGCGCGGTCAAACCCTTTTGCGCGCTTTTATATAAGCTAAAACTAAGCAAATTCAATGCTAGGACATAGCGAAGACTCCAAGGGACATAATGGGCAAAGATACTGAAACCAGGTCCCCCCATAGCTCCGCTAGTTAGAGTATGTACTTAGAAACGCTTGTCCATTATTGACTGGGTTTGCGCGGAGCGGCGTGGTGGGCGGGGGAGTTGAGATTTTCGAGTGCGGTTTTTTTAGGATGGAAAATGAATATTGGGGCTACGTTATGGTATGGGTTTGGTATTTTTGGGTTTTGGGTTTAGGGTCGGCGCCAGCGGCCAAAGTTGCAACTTTTCGGCGCGCGCTTGCGCTGGGTTGGCCACTTTGAGCGTTTGTATCTTTTGAACGGGGAGGAATTGGGGAATGAAAAAAATATGTGTCGATAGCCCATGTCTTAATGATTAAGATTCCTGGTTGGTTTGGTCATAGTGCCTCAGGGTTTTCCCAGGGGGCGTGGCCAAAATTTGACCCCCTTTTTTGGCCCTTTTTTGCTCTGTTTTTGCTCACTAACTTGAATTTTCAAAAGGCGCATTTTCTGCTTTCGACATATATGATGCAGTTTTTCAAGGCGCATGCAATGATATATACATTGTGGAAAAAAAGACATTGGGTCATATCGATCGTGGGCAAAAACAGGCGGACCCATTTTGTTAGGAGTGAACCTTTGAAAAATCAATACTCGGAGATTTGGGATTGGAGCGAGACGGGACATTCAGAATATTGTTCAGTTTTAGGAGAGCTTTGGAATGAGCCTACTCCCGTTTGGCTGAGATTCCAGTAAAGTACCCTGAGGGGGCCGTGAAATGTCGAATTTTTGGGAGGCCATTTCCGTGGCTGTTTTATCTCGGGGATTCGTGGTATGGCAACATGTTATATATGATTCTGTAGCTTTTGAGAAGGCGAACAAATTTCTCATACAAACTATGTTCATATATTTACGTTTTTGACCTACTTTTGGGGTCAGAATGTTTAGGCCACTTTTTCGACCTTACCTATCACTGACAGTTTTTGGGGCATATTTTTATTCGAATAGAGCCTAAAATTAGCTATCGAATGGTATCTCGAACGTCCGAATTCGTTTAGGCATATTCGAGATATGAATTATTTTGTGGCTTTTTGGTACATTTTCATCGCACGCAGATTTTCTTAACGACCCAGGTTCGGAGTCGCGCGCGGGCAAACCATTTTGCGCATTTTAATTCGACCCCAATGCAAAGTTCTTAATGCTAGGACATAGCGAAGACTCCAAGGGAGATAATGGGCAAAGATACTGAAACCAGGTCCCCCCATAGCTCCGCTAGTTAGAGAGTATACTTAGAAACGCTTGTCCATTATTGCCGGGGTTTGCGCGGAGCGGCGTAGTGGGCGGGGGAGTTGAGATTTTTGAGTGGGGTTTTTTTAGGATGGTAAATGAATATTGGGGCTACGATTTGGTATGGGTTTGGGATTTTTGGGTTTTGGGTTTGGGGTCGGCGCCAGCGGTCAAAGTTGCAACTTTTCGGCGCGCGCTCGCGCTGGGTTGGCGACTTTGAGCGTTTGTATCTTTTGAGCGGAGAAGAGTTGGGGAATGAAAAAAATTTGTGTCGATAGCCCATGTCTTAATTATTAAGATTCCTGGTCGGTTTGTTGATAGTGCCTCAGGGATTGCCAGGGGGCGTGGCCAAAATTTGACCCCCTTTTTTCGCCCTTTTTTGCTCTGTTTTTGCTCACTAACTTGAATTTTCAAAATTAACTTTTTCTCTTTCCGACATATATGATGTAGTTTTTCAAGGCGCATTCACTGATATATAGATTGTGGGGCTAAATACATTGGGTCATATCGATCATGGGCAAAAACAGGCGGACCCATTTTGTTAGGAACGAACTTTTAAAAATTCAATACTCGGAGATTTGGGACCGGAGCGGGATGGGACATTCAGAATTTTGTACAGTTTTAGGAGAGCTTTGAAATGAGCCTACTCCCGTTTGGCTGGGATTCCGGGAAAGTACCCTAAGGGCGCCGTGAAATGTCAAATTTTTGGGAGGTCATTTCCGCGGCTGTTTTTTCTCGGATGTTGGAGTTATGGCAACGTGTTATATATGATTCTGTAGCTCTCGCGAAGGCGAACAAATCTCTCATACAAAACTGTTTCATATTTTGGCATTTTTGATCTACTTTTGGTCCGAGAATGTTCAGGCCACTTTTTCGACCTTAGCTATCACTGACACTTTTTGGGGCATATTTTTATTCGAATAGAACCTAAAATTAGCTATCGAATGATAGGTTGATCGTCGGAATTCGTTAAGGCATATTCGAGATATGAATTATTTTGTGGCTTTTTGGTACATTTTCATCGTACGCAGATTTTCTACCGACCCTGGTTCGGAGTCGCGCGCGGTCAAACCCTTTTGCGCGCTTTTATATAAGCTAAAACTAAGCAAATTCAAAGCTAGGACATAGCGAAGACTCCAAGGGAGATAATGGGCAAAGAAACTGAAACCAGGTCCCCCCATAGCTCCGCTAGTTAGAGTGTATACTTAGAAACGCTTGTGGTTTATTGACTGGGTTTGCGCGGAGCGGCGTCGTGGGCGGTGGGAGTGAGATTTTCGAGTGCGGTTTTTTTTAGGATGGAAAATGAATATTGGGGCTACGATATGGTATTGGTTTGGGATTTTTGGGTTTTGGTTTTGGGGTCGGCGCCGGCGGCCAAAATTGCACCTTTTTGGCGCGAGCTTGCGGTGGGTTGGCGAGTTTGAGCGTTTGTATCTTTCGTTTGGGAGAAGATGGGAATCTGGAAAAAATAGTCACTGATAGGGAATGTCTTCAAGATTAATAGGACACAAATTGGGTGAATTCCGTCGAATGGTTTTTGAAGTGGGCGTGGCCAAACTTTTACCTCGTTTTTTGGCCGTTTTTTGCTCTGTTTTTTCTCACTAACTCAAATTTTCAAAAGGCGCATTTTCTGCTTTCGACATATATGATGTAGTTTTTCAAGGCGCATCTTTTGATATATACATTGTGGAAAAAAGACATTGGGTCATATCGATCGGGGGCAAAAACAGGCGGACCCATTTTGTTAGGACATTTGGAAAATCAATACTCGGAGATTTGGGATCGGAGCGTGATGGGACATTCAGAATATTGTTCAGTTTCACGAGGGCTTTCATATGATCCTACTCTCGTTTGGCTGGGATTCCGGAAAAGTACCCTGAGGGGGCCGTGAAATGTCGAATTTTTGGGAGGCCATTTCCGCGGCTGTTTTTTCTCGGGGATTGGCCTTATGGCAACATGTTATATATGATTCTGTAGCTTTTGCCAAGGCGAACAAAAGCCTCATACAAAACGTTTTCATACAATGACGTTTTTGATCTACTTTTGGGGTTAGAATGTTTAGGCCACTTTTTCGACCTTAGCTATCACTGACACTTTTTGGGGCATATTTTATTCGAATAGAGCCTAAAATTAGCTTTCGAATGATAGGTTGTTGGTCAGTATTCGTTCAGGAATATTCGCGATATGAATTATTTTGTGGCTTTTTGGTGCATTTTCGTCGTACGCAGAATTTCTAACGACCCAGGTTCGGAGTCGCGCGCGGGCAAACCCTTTTGCGCGTTTTAATTCGACCCCCAATGCAAAGTCCTAAATGCTAGGACATAGCGGAGACTCCAAGGGAGATAATGGGCAAAGATACTGAAACCAGGTCCCCCCATAGCTCCGCTAGTTTAACAAGAATTATGATTGCACCATTAGAAAGAGCATCTGCTAATGCATCGAATTTGAACCGTTTATTTCTCTTTCTAAACGAAGAACCATGTACTGACCATCTGATTATTGGCCGATTAATTGACTCGACGCGTCCGAAAACAGAGTTCTAAAAATAAATTTATGAAAAATGATAAGAGTGCAGGAGAAGAAAGGATTACGCAAGCAACTGAACAAGGAAAGTCAACAAAGAATAACAGAAGACTTCTCTTCATTGAACTGGAAATCATTTCGTGGCATCCGAGCCACTTCGGCCGCCTTCTTGCGTGCACCTTATTTAATCTCATTGCACTCTCTGACATCTAATTTTTTTATGAACGGTACAGATAAATATATGTTATATAGATATAAGAGTATGTAAATATGCATATAAGTATGCAGTCGTTCACATTTTGGAAAAGAAACCACGGTTAATTTTAATGAAATGGAATGCGAGAAGTGTAGAGAGAGGCGGGAATAGAGAGAGGGAGACAGAGAGAGAGAGAGGAGAGAGAGAAGTGAGAGAGAGAGAGAGACAGAGAGACAGAGAGGGACAGACGACAACTTTAAGGGTATTTGCCAGCTATGGGGCAATCTCTAGCATCCGGATTCTCTCAAGCTACTCTACTCTCTCGCAGCTCAGATTTGGCTTTCTTTTGGCATGAATGAGCTTGTGCGTGACTAGAAGCGAGGAGAGGCTAACAATCGGAGAGAGAGAGAGAGAGAGAGAGAGAGAGAGAGAGAGAGAGAGAGAGTACGAGTAAGTGAGAGAGAATGGGAGAGAGAGAGAGACGGGACAGTGAGATAAAGGAGAAAGAGACGGATAATGGGGATAGTGGAATAGATAATGTTTAGGAAGAGAGAGAGGTCTGGGAGAGAGAAAGATACAAATCTCTCCCCCTTTCCTCTCGTCGTCCTTGCTTCAGATTGCTCTTCTGGTCGTCTAGGTGACGCTGGTCCCCCATGCCGTTCTCCATTTTCTCCCTTTGCTCTTAAACCCTGGCCTGCTGCAACCTCTACCCAACTACTGTGTGAATAAATGTGACAATCCTATTTTATTCTTATTCAGAGTTACCGTAAAGTGTAAGAAGCACAAAATGAGAGTAATGAGTGACGCGTTGTTGGTCTATTAAACCGTCATCTGCTCAACAAAAGAACAAGTAATTCACAAATAAGAATGCTGCAGGTTAGGGACTATTCCATCTTGAACAAGCATCTACAGATATATCATGTAATCGTTTCATATTAATATATTCTTCAAGAATGTAAATCTGGCTTGAATTCCTCGTTCCATAATTTATGTACAAAACTCTAATCTAGCGTAGCGGCTGTTAGGAGCGAGAAGATGAAAAAAGGTTGGGAAAGCTCACCGAGAAACAGCCGGGGACCAAAGAAACTATCACAAATAATAAGCTGAAGGAGGATAAATATCAGGGCCAAATATGGCCCTAGCAATAAACTCTGTTTGGGTAGAAAGGGGAGAAGGGGTTAGTGGTAACATTATATTCGAATCTTAAAAAAAGAGAGTTAGTCGTATAGCCGCCAGGTATGAGGGATTCAATCGAGGGTAGAGGAAGTAGAATCATACTCTACGTTCGAAGGAAAAATTCTTGCAAAAGCATCTAAAGTATATCATGTAACAGTATAAAAACATTAGAATACTTTCACTAATCAGTGCTCTCTCTCACTCTCTTTTTTTTCTTTCTTTCTCTCTCACTCACACTATATCTCTAACTCCACTATATTGCACTTCAAAGAAACAGAAAAATTAGGAGGTTCTGTAATCCGAGCAGTATCTACAACAAGTATTTAAAGGAGTAATAAAAACGTCCAGTCCGTACATGTCACGTAGACGTCAAAACATGCAAACTTTCTCAAATCCCGGCCAAACAAAGCCGGTTTGGGAACCTCCCTGGATGCCTCTCAAATGCGAAGTCATTCATGATAATATAGAGAAGAAAAAATAAATGAAGAGACTGTGCAATGGGCGAAGAAAATAAACAATTAGTAGGTGTCAAAAAGTGAGGCAAGAAGAAGTAGTAAAAGTAATGAAAGTAAGAGGGAAGATGAGAAGAGACAGAGAGAAGACCCTCCTCTCCTTTACTCGTCTTCCGTAGCTATGCGCAGTCTCTTCTCTCCTGGGGAACCACTGCTCATGCTGCTCCGGTCATCCGCATCTCCATCTGTTGCATTGGAGCGAGGCCGCTTCGGTGGGGCAGGACTCACAGTCTCCGGGGAAGGAGCTGGCTGCACCACTGAAATCGACAGCTGCTTATTCTTCAAGTAGCCAAGAAATGGGCTACGTCAGAGGAAAGATAGTGCTAATCTTCTCTCTCTCTCTCTCTCTCTCTCTCTCTCTCTTCATTCACACATCCTCTTTATCGTTCTCTCCCTCTCTCTCTCTCTCTCTCTGACTGACAGGGTGTCTGGGTGTTCCCTCCATTGGCAGAGACAGCGAGGGTGTTGCCAGTGTCCTTGAATTCGCGTACTGAGTCGAGTTGCTGCCGGGCAGTCTTGAAGATTGGATCGACTGGCCGAGAAGAGTAGTCAACCTGGAGAGATGCTCATGCTTTCACTCACGGCTTTCTAAGGACACCAGCCAATACAGCATTCGCCAAACATAAATCTAAATTGGGATTTTTGTCATTATTTCCTTTCGGTCCTTTCCAAATGGATCAAATTCTCAGGAGTACTGCTTTGACCGGTTTCTAGACTAATTCACATTTATAAATTCTTTTTAGTCTACTGATTCGTGAGATAAAAATCAATAATCGATTTTTGGGAAACAGCATATTTTCGTTTTCGTAGCAATGAAAACTTGATTACTTTGCATTCTGTTCTTATTGTTTTTCCTTCTGAAGCATATGTGTAATAATATGCAAAATGTTTGAAAGCTGTATGCACTAGAAATTTAGTTAGTGACAACTTGAATATAAAAACGAACCGGTTTGCCATTGGCATCCAGGACTCCGATGGAAGCTCCGCGATTCTGCAGAGCAGTCTTGGCCTTTCCCATGCACGAGTTCAGGTAGGACATCATGAGAATCGGAGCCAGCTGAAGGCACATCTACTTCATGAGGATACTGTAGCAGAGAGAGTGGAGATGAAGTACGGTAATGACAAGGAGAAGAATGAATGAACGAACCGCAGGATGTTCAATTGTTCCCTCTTCGGCCTTGATGGTGGGAGTGATTGATTTGGGAGAGCCACCAGAGAGCGGGGAGCTGTCACTTCCATCTTCAATAAGAGAAAGGCATGAATTGACTCTCTTCCTGAATACAAGTGATAGCAATGAGACTCACCAAGACTTTTGCTCTTTCTTTCATCCGAGGAGTTCGAGAGCGCGATTCCGATGACAGAACTGAAACGAGTAACATTGATAGTGCACACCCAATCCAGTGAACAGTTGCAAGAGCAGGAGTTCAGAAGAAGAGCACCTCTTTGGACCGTGGGAGTCACCAGGAGACGATTTCGTCTGCTCCATCTCAAGACAGCAGATCACTCTCTCAGTCTCGCTCTCTCTCTCTCTCTCTCTCCCTGTCTCTCCTTCGAACTCACATGCTGTTTCTTGAATGCATCAGTGAAGTGTTGCTCGCTGAGATGAATGAGAGTGTTCTCAGCTGCAGAAGGGAGTGCAGTCCTGCTGGGGGAGGAGTGGGGGACCGTGCGGGGGGCGGGAGGAGGCAGTGAGAGGCTGGCAGCTCCAGGAGGGAGAGAACATGCGATCGCTATCACTTCGTCGCCACTTAATTCATCATTTCTCTCACCAAATATGGGAGAGATAAAAGGAAGAAAAACACGAAGTCATTAATTGATGCTCGTATGTTTTGAAGTTCGTTTGAAGTAAAACGAAGACATTCTTCTGACCGGCTCTCCTTTCGACTCGGTGAAGAGGATCCATTCGAGCTGCCAGAGGAAGGAGGAGCCGAGTTCATCGTTGTCTGCTGAAAAGGTAGAATTCCCTATCTTTGCCTTCTCTGTATCCCACTCTCTTTCCTCGAACGGTCTCCTTAACTTCTCTGCATCTCTCCTTTCTCTGTCTCGTTTTCTCTCACCGTCTCCACAACTCCGAATGGTCCTCGGTTGATCTGGCGAGCAATGATTTCGATGGCAGCCGCTCTGTCCGTCGGCTGATTCTGGGAGGAGGCGGCGGAGATTGCTGCTTGTTGTTGCTGAAGAGGGAAGAAGCAGAGATGAGAAGAAGTCAGAGGAAGAAACAAGAATCGTCTAACTGGCATATCATATCCACAATTCGAGCAGAAATACAGCTACAGTATAATCAGTTAAGGAAATACTTACAAAAGGGATTCGAGAAATAAGTAAGGAAGTATTTCAAAATGATATTAAATGTAAAATAAAGCTGGATTACGGAAATGATGAAAAGAAGTTCTAGTCTCTCGCTTTCTTGCCAACGCTCACCACAAGAGCCGTGCAAGTTTCCTCAGGCGATACGATCTCTCTCCCTTTTTATATTCATGTAGTTCTCCTTCCCCCGAAACTCGAATAAAGCTCCACTTTTTTTACCCATAATAATATAAAAGCCCCATCGGAATTTTTTTTATATATTTTTTTTTATCGGCGGGTTTCTTTTGCGCAAAAGAGATGTGGGCGAGCGAGAGCAAGAAAGAGCGAGTTGGAAAGGGGGGATAGTAGAGAATATAAGCGACAGCTTTGGAGAGAGAGAGAAATAGAAGAGAGTGAGAGATAGACAGACAGAGTGAGAGTGAGAATGAGGGGAGGGAGAGAGCGTGTGGAACAGAGAGAGGGAGAGAGATCGACGCCGAAAGAAGTGGCTACCTGCACAAGTCTTGCGAGCTCAGCGCGAGGAGCGGGGTCTACCGGGATGGGAGGGCGTGGGGAGGTAGAAGAGGAGTGGGCGGCAGGGTTCGAGCCGGAAGCAGTCACCGACGGGGCCGAGGCAGAGGCCATCGCAGCTGCTGTGCCCAGGCCACTCACGGCTGACAGGAAACCGAAGGGGTGAGGCTGAAAAGGAACGAGGCTATCAACAACAGAACATGCTTTCCTCCATACACAAGAAGATTACATCCCTTTTATATCCTATTTCTCATTCTTCTTCACTCATCACATTTCACATATCGAATGCAATGAGTGGGCGGGGCTTCTCAAGGGGAAAACATTGGAGTGATGCAGCAGCGGCGATTACGACACCTCGTGACAACGAATTTCAGAGATCACAGAAAAAGAGGGAGAATGTCGTAATATAGTCGATTTGAGGAGTAAACAAGAATTTCAATTTCTATAATTAATAAAGCCTACGTTTTAACAAGAATGTTATCCTCTTGGACATTCCGAGGGAGCTCTTTATGATCCAATCCACGTTGACGAACTCCGCCAAAACTTTCTACACGGCACATTTTAATTAAGATCGACACAAGTAAAGATAGCCCAGTCAATACGACAAAAATGTGATTGAATAACAAAAGTGGCAAAGCGCCTTCCCGAACAGAGCTGTCGGCTATCAGCCAGGGGTTGGAAACTTCGAAACAGCAGAAGCTTAACCTCCAGAAAGAGAACGAAGAGTACTCGCACCAAGGTACACCTTTTTAGAATACAAACAGAAATTGACTGCTTAATTTGAAGTCCACAGAAAAAGGGGAACGAAACTCGGAATTTGCCAGAAAGCAGCCCAAATAGTCGTGGTGATACTTGGTGAACTCCAGGAACTCAGATACGGGATAAGGGGGTAACCAGCTCTGATCGAGGAAGGACGCTAACCAGTCTCTTCATGACGCTGACCTGGTGCTGCTGGGAGTTCGCCAGCTGGAGTCGGAGATCATTCAGAGAGATCGCAGCACGTTGAGAGGCAGCTTCTGAAAATCATTGTGGATTACCATTCCGGAGGTGGGCCGACACCATGTTGGCATGCTGCCAGTTTTCGAATAGGGAAACCTCTTGAAGAGGTTTATTGTGTAAATTCTATTCTCGACCCAGTTGGGAGCACCTATGTCGATAAAGCGTTACTATTGTAAGGTACACATTCGGAAGGGTAATCGTGGTTATGTGGGAGATAGACGACCATATAATCCATATTCTCAATCGTCATTACTACTTTTTATCTTCGAAGTCGTTGTAATGTTGTATGAAAATCGGTATGGAAAATGCATGAACTGCTGAGATTAATTAAACGGTCTTGAACTAATGTGCTCACTAAAAGCTGGTTCCGACTTTATTATTTCGATGTAGAAGACCCAAAAATATTTGGAATGAGGAAGAATAAATAACCATTAGCATGCGTGGAAGCGAGGAGTGCTTGCTGCAGGAGAAGGGCTTCCATGTTTGCATGGGGAGCCACCACCGCCGCCGGCTTTCCCACCGCGGCTGCTGCAGCAGGCGACGGGGCGGGGCCAGCTGCAGCTACCGTACCCGTGGGAGTGGGGATGGCAGAGGCAGTGGGGACGGGAGGAACAGAAGAGGGGGCGGAGGGAGGGGGCTGAGAGGCCGCAGCCACAGCCGCAGCCAGCAGTTGTGCACGCTGTTGCTGCAGAAGTTGCTGCAAGAGTAAAAGACTTTGAATGGACGGAAAAACAATAAAGTGAATAAATAGAAATACTTTCCAGGCTGGAAAAGAAGGAAAGAAAAGATGAGGAAAGAGAAGAGAAGGAAAGAGGAGAGGAGGAAAGAGAATAACCTGCTGAGCAGCGACTCCGTTCTGCGCGGCAGCCGCGAGTGCCGCGCCCAAGCCGGACGCGTCTGCGGAGGGCGCAGCTCCAGTAGCGACTGCGATCTGCTGGGCGCGGAGACGAGCGACGAGTTCGATGTGCTGCTGGGCCATGGCATTGGCCTGCGCTTGTTGCTGAGCCTGTTGCTGAGCCTGCGCCTGCTGCACTGCTTGTGCCTGTTGCTGCTGTTGTTGGTGGTGTTGCTGAGCAGCCGACACCTGCTGCAGAGCGGCTGCTGCAGCCTGCTGCTGCTGGTGGCTCTGCAGTCTGCAAAAAACTCTTCCTTCTAATCAACCCCTCGCGCTTAGGATATAAGCAAGAAGTAACATACAATTTCCACTCTATAAAGGTAAGAACGAATAGTCAAATCTAATGAACACGAAACACAACTTCTGAAGTTGACTGTGGAATAGCAAACCCAAGTCTGATGAGCTGTTGTGGAGAGACGAATCCACTGTGGCCAGACTGGCTGCCGATGTCATGGGCCGTAGAGTTGGAAGGAGTGGAAGAGTGGACTGCCGACTGCTGGGTCTGCGGCTGCAGTGGCTGGCCACTCGCTGCGGCCATCGCCGCTTGCAGCTGCTGAAGTTTAATCTTCTCTTTCTTCTAACACTTTTTCCTGTTCCGAGTCTGATAGCACAAGAGTATAAATTGTTCCAGACGTGCTGATTCGGGCATTGCAACCAACATCAGGATAAAGCAGCAACATCATGCGAAAATGCTGCATTATGAGGATAATTAAAACATATTCTGTTTTCCTCCTGATATTCATTTAATAAGATAAAAAAATTTCCTCTGACCTGAATGTGCGCGAGCGAGAAGGCTCCATTGGTAGCATTCATGGCCACTAGTCCATTCTGCGATGGAGGGGGAGCGGCTGGGGGCGGCTGGAGGGCAGGGGCCGGGGTCTGGGGACCATTCTGGGACTGCTGGATCTGCGTGAGGTGCTGGGAGAGAAGAACCACTCGCGACTGCTGTACGCCAAGGTTGAAGAAGAATCTGCAACAACCACTCACTCCACACTTCATTTCAATATCTTATTTCCAGATTCCATCATTCCCCAAGTTTGTATTAGCAAAAAACCGCTCTACTATGGATTGAAAACCCGTTTCCATGTAAATACAACGAAACTAACAAAACAGAGGTCACAACCCGCAGATAAGATGGGAGAGAGTGCAAAGAAAAGAGAAAAATAAAGCGAAAAAACACAAGAAATGCATAAAAGAAAGCTAAGCTTTACGAGCACTTTATTAATATTTTACAAAATATTTTGTATATTTGTTTTCGTAAATTCGTAACCATTGTTTGGTTGCCATAAAGAACGGTACCGTAAAGTCGTGACATCATGGAGAGGGAGATCCAGTCCAGAAGGTTGTTCGGAAGGAGAGACATCTAAGTTGACATTCTTGTAGAGATTGACATCGAAGAAAGGGACGTTGACTGCGGGTTGATGCATTGGCCAAGGCATGTGAGCAGCGCCTCCTGCGAACATTCAACTTTATTTCTACTCGAAAGCTATGAAGTCAACGGTTGACAAATTGTCGGGGTTCGGCCAAAATTCCGTGGCAAACAGTGTTTAAATACCTTTTAGTTTCTGAGACTTTCGGAAGGATCCAAGAGTAAAAATCGGAAGGCTACAGCCTATTCCCATTAAAAAATGCCGCAAGTCTTGTGATTTTAAGGGCGTTTACATAATTTTCGGGAGGGTTCCCACTTTTCATGCCTATTTTCCGGAAGGCTGAGACCTATTTAAACACTGGTGGCAAATGTCATTTCTTTTAATCTTTAAATGTCGCTTCAGACTTTCTCAAATTCTAGACAGATGGCTTCCCCCATCCAAAGAGGATTTCGTCAATTATAACAGGACTTCAAAGTTGTAAACATTATAATGCAAAAGATGAAAAGAGCATAAGTCGGGGGAGATTGACGAGGCAAGTCACTGATGAAACATTGGCCGGAAGAGGCACACTCCAGGCAGCTAATCTGCCTCCCTCTATTTCTTTCTCTCTCGCTCAAGGCTATCACACGTAGATAGCCATTCTGAGAGACTCAGCGATTTAGTAAACCATCATGAGGGGGCAGAGAGAAGAGAAGGAGAAAGATAACGAGAAAGAGAGAGAGAGAGAGAGACGAACAGAGAGAGGGGGGGGGAGATAATCAAGTACGTGATATCGGGATAAAGCGTCTAACGAAACTGCTCAGGATGGAATGCCCTGCTTATGAATATCGTGTATGAGGATAGCCAGACACTCACTCGGGATGATTAAAACAGGAGAAAGGATAGAAGAACAGCTTGCCAGACGAGACAGGAGAAGAGGAACAAAGCAGATATCAAAAGAGGAGAGAGGGGCCTTGCAATCTGTCTCTGCTTTCTTTCTTATTCTCTCACGCAATCTGCTATTTTTACAAACTAAAGCAAAGATCTCCGCAGTCCAAAGGTCTCCTGCATCCCCATTCCATCAAAATAGGAAACCAACAAGGCAGATGAAAACGTAAAGAGGAATCGGCGACTCGAATAAGCGTTGCCGATTATTGCACCACGCAGAATCAAATTTCATACATAAGAGATTTTTTTCTTCATAAATATCATCATATACATTACCGTTAATCAAGAAATTGAAGCGTAAAAATAAGAAAAAGAGCAAGCACATGTACCCAGGAAATGGATTAGCACCGCTTTTTTTAAATTTGTATTTCCGGAACTTCGTTTTCGCTTCAGTTATAATCTGTTCTTGACATAGTATCATAGACAGGTTAAATCGGCATCATTCTTATACACTGTCACAAAATTCCCATAAGCACGCAAACTAGACTATGATTTCTGAGTTTAGAACAGCAGTCATGCAGAAATAATTTTCGCCGCAGAGAACCGAAGAGTGCAGAGAAGTAAAGTCACTCGACTTCTCTTTAAACTTCGCTCCCATTCTTCACTCTTTCCATGTGTTTATAAAGCTGCTGTTTGTCTCTTGCTTTCCATCATGTTCACTCCCTTTCCATGTTCTCCCTCTTTCTTCCTCACGCTCTCTCCCTCCTCGTCTTTTTCTCTCACCCTCTCTGAATGCACCTTCACTCTCAGCATCCCTCTCCCCACCACAACTTGCTCACTTCGCTCCTTATAGCGCATTTCGCTGAGTGGCGCGCAGAGGCGATCACAGATCAGACAAGAAGGACGACAAACAACTGTCCAGATAAGTAGAGAAGAAGTGAGTGAAAGGGCGATAGAGAAAGAAAGAGAGAGAGAGAGAGAGAGAGAGAGAGAGAGATACATTAAAGTTGGAAAAGCCGACAGAAGAGCAGTGCTCGAGATCGTGAGAAGAACAAACCCGTTTCAACCCAAAATCACCCAGGCTGTCTCAAAATCTCTCTGAATGACACACTCTTTCAGATCTGGAAAAATTCCTATCCGTTTTTCTCTCACCTCTTCTAGCCCACACCCTTCTCACCACTTCTTTCTCTTTCACTTCTCTCACATCCTCTCTCTCTCTCTCTCTCTCTCTCACTCACTCATTGCTCTCATCTTTCTCATCATCAGTAACAAACAACACCGAGTCCGCTGTCCTTATGTTGCGTAGAAAACAGATTCATACTTCCACTGCAGTTCAAACAAACGTCAAACTGCTCGAGGACAACCCAAGTGATCAATAAACATGGAAAGTTGAAGAAGAGGAAAGGGAAGGACAATGTACTTTGCATGACTAATTGGCAGCTAAGCAGAAAACAACCGCAGTCCTGACTCCAACAAATCCTCGGAATGCCGACTGTGAAATATTTGGCAATCTTATTATAACTTCTCTTTGTTAGTTACACGGCAGATCGAAGAGGACCGGATAAAAATATTTAAAAAAAAAAATTGAAATAAAAGAAAGGTATATCCAGGAGCATTCGAATGCGAATAGAAGGAGGAAACAGAAATGCAAGACACTGCAGGCATCGAAGGCGACAATAACATACTATCTTTACGCTATATTTCTATTAATCAAACTCCTTTCATTCGAGTACAAATGGCACACAACAAAAAATGGCCTCGAAACTGTCGATGCTCTAAAGATGACAAGAAAAGAGAAGAAGGAGGAAGAGTTGTTTGTGCAGACGACTCTTCCTTAACAACCAGGGGACTTCTACTCAGATAAACAGTAATTTCGTAGCAACATGAAATACAATACAAATAGAAAGCTTTCCTTCCAATTTGCCAACACGAAAAAGCAGTTGAAAAACCAAGTAATCAAAAATTAAGTGGAATTGTTAAGAGCAGCGAGAAATACGATCCAATTCGAAAAATGATGACATAATGATCAAATATTACGTAGCAATGACACACAACTAGGCGGAGCAAGCAAGCATAAAGAAAGACTGCTGCAACACAAGGATAGAACAAGAGGAGAGAAGGAGAAGAGAGAGAGAGGGCAGAGAAAGAGAGACGAGAGAGAGAGAAAGAGAGAAGAGAGAGAGAGAGAGAGAGAGAGAGAGAGAGAGAGAATAGGGCAGAGAAAGAGCATAACAAAAGGGGCGTGCCTTAAGCAAGGTAATATATCTTCGTCCTCCGTCAGCCGCAAACTCTTGAAGATGAACGAGAAACATTCTCAAGAAATACTCAGTGGAGTTCAGTCTGCAGAGTTGTGCAGACTACACTCTCTTTAGAGATGAGGAGACCCTCAAGGATTCCGCGACTCACTTTACACTTGTCCAGTCTGAGCAAGTCTCTCTCTAACTCTCTTCCTCTCGCTCTCTCTTCCTCTCGCTCTCTCTCCCTCTCTTTCGCTGTATCCTCTCTCTCACTCTCTCTTCCCCCTACGCAATGCCCTCATTTCAACACCCTTCGTATTCTCTTCTGAACTCCAGGACTCGAAAAAGAAGGGTGGTGCCCCACGCGTCTCTCCTAAAGGAGCAACGATCAGAGAACTCCTTGAGGAACACGAAGGAGAAAGGGGAGACGCCAACCAGAAGCTATGAGGGAAACCATTTCAAGTGTTCAGTGAGCAAGGTCTGGTAACTCGAGAATTGATGACTGAAGCGAGAGTTACAGTGTTCACCAGTATATAAAAAAAATAAAGGCAGAAAGGCAACAAAAAATGCTTAGAAGGGAGAAACAAAGGAAACATGAGTTAAAGTGGCGGCAAAGAGACATTACAAACAGGTTGGAGACTAATCGCAGGGAAAGGGAAAGAGCGGAATGAGAAGAGGGAAATCAACAAGTCGACAAGGAACGGAGAGCTAAAGATCGGAATGAGAAGAGGGGAAGCAAAAGGTCGAAGATACATTATAGCCAACAGAATAGGGACAATTATATCAGATTAAACTGACAAGGAAACTCAATCTAAAAGATAAGGAATAATTGGCCCATACAATTGAATATGCAAACAATACCACGCGCGAGTTCGCACTTTTTACTTCTCTGTGCTGTTGAAAAATGTATAGCGGAAGGGGGCAGAAAGACCTTCCTCTCGTTCCCAATCCATTCGTGCTAAGAGTGCACACGTGAGCGAAGCGAAATTGTATAGAGCACAGCAGAACACGCAAGTCACAGACATCACATTGAGAAGAGAACAAATAGATAGAAGGAGAGGGAGCAAGAGAGCTGAGGAAGAAAAAAGACAGAGAACTGGCCAAGAGAACAGCCAATCATCGTATGCTGCTCTTCCTAGAGACTCGCTACATTTTTGCCTTCACCAAAAAATGCTCATGACAACTACAGTGAGGGACAACTAGAATGGATGAGCATCGATAAGGAGAAGAGAGAAAGAGGGAGAAAGAGAGAGAGACAGAGAGAGAGAGAGACAGACAGACAGACAGAGAAAGGAAGCATGATATGCTGATCAAAGAAGGCTACGTGATGGAAGCTACAAGTCATAGTCTTACGGTTCACCATGACAAATGGAAGATAAAGCAGAGTGTCAAAGGAGTGATAAAGAAGGAAACTAGTTATAGTACTAGAGCAGAAAGATACAAGATAGAGGTTTGTAAACGAAAAGAGAAGGCGAAATCCCGGACTGAAGACGTAGCCTAAAGCCATTACCAACTACGTAAATGTCAAGGAAACAGCGAAGATTTTGGACATATTGCCAGTAATCGGGTAAATTCACACTGACGGAAGAAAATGTAAATCTCAAGCCTCACTCATTCTTCCATTTTCTTCCCCCAAAGTGTATTATAATTAGACATAAAGTGGAAAATGACGTATGGTCCATGGTCGGGGCTGTGACGTCAAAAAGCCAAGAATCACTAGGGAAGCGGAAAACGCAAAGGAAATTCACATAACTGTAAATAGGTTTCCAGTCCACAAAAAGGATTCGTCATTGAAATACCCGTAAAAATATAGAGAATATATGTTATGACATTCAAAAGAATACAAAATGAAAAGAATAAGGAAGAATCGAACCTCCAGCGAGTGCCTGAATCTGCGCGACGACGTTGGGATGGAGAACAACTCCGCCAACCGCAATGGCGCCTGCACCCGGAGGAATGGGTGCAACTGGGGCAATCGGAGTGTGTTGGGGCAACCCGCCTCCGGCAGACGATACGGCAACTGGCGTGGAAGATGACTGCGCCGTCGATGTCAGAACTGCTGAAATAGATTTTTGTATACTTCGAAGTATACTTTGAACATTTCACAAAATACGGTATACAGGCAGTATACATGAAATAAACATAGTGTTCGGAGAGAAAACATTAAGACAAAGAAAACTTTCTATATTCGTATAATAAAACAAAGAGAAAATAGAAAATGAAATAAAGAAGAACCAGGAATGGAAGAAGGGACGGATCCAACGAGTGCAGTGACAGCGGGAGCAGAATGCGAGCTACCGGGATGGGAGAAGGGGGGCGACTGGTTGAGTTGTTGTTGCTGCAGTTGCTGCAGTTGCATGTGCTGCTGCAACTGCAACTGGGCAGCCACTGCTTGCTGTTGCTGCTGTTGCAACTGCTGCAGGGAAGCCACAATGTTCACCGCCACAGGCTGCAAAGAATGCAAGTTAATTTGACAACTTCGAAATGAATCGATTTCCTATTATTACTTATCTTAATCATTCGAAAATGACCGGAAAGCCCAAGATTACTAGCCTAATAAAAGCAGCCAAAAAGAGGCTAAATGTGAACAGCTAATCTCAATATTCAAAACTGGAAATACGTGAGGGCGAGAGAAACAAGT
This sequence comes from Allodiplogaster sudhausi, assembly GCA_945643635.1. NCBI lineage: Eukaryota > Metazoa > Nematoda > Chromadorea > Rhabditida > Diplogasteridae > Allodiplogaster > Allodiplogaster sudhausi. The sequence goes on along the minus strand of CALZFC010000262.1, from coordinate 2,760,009 downwards.
TTAAAATGGACCTCTTAATGGCATGGCTTTCTACAAATATTTGAAGACGACTTCTACGAACACTGCATGATTAGTCCTAACACATTTTTTCGAAACAATAAATTTCGATTTTTCCAACTGCCCCGTACTCCCATCTATAAGTAAACTCGCAGTCTGAATCATTTGAATATCTGGCATGAACACATGCCAAGAGAGAGATTGTGCAGTTTCTTAGAAGTGTTCTGCAGAACAGGCAGATACATTCCTAGAAAGACAAGCCAGACCTGGCAACACATTCCACGATAGCACGAGCTATTCGCAGGCCTATGTCTTCAGTTTCTACGAGCCCATGGCGAGAATTGACAAAGGAGATATAACGGAGCAATAGATATAGAGAATATCAAGTAAATAAGAATAAGCAATACCACAAAGGCTCGTCAAAGTAAGAATTCATGTCTTAACAGTAAGATTAACATATTTTTCTATAGTCCCAGTTTCCATAGATCCTTCCTTTCAACTTTTCCAAACAGAAAGTCGGCAACTTTGTATAGCTTTGCAGATCAAATGAGTTACTTCTTGCTTATCAAATCTATTGTCATGGGCCTCGTTAACACACCAGTGTCGTGAATGGTTAAAGATTAAAGACGAGAGAGTGCGGGAGGGAAAGAGACGGCAGAGGCGAAGAGAGCTGTCAGTTGATACCTGCGGTTGTTGTTGTGCAGCTGCGGCGTGTGCGGCCGCTAGCAGCTGGGCGTGTTGATTATGGAGTGCCTCAATAGACATCACTCTCAATCTGTCTCTCTCTCTCTCTCTCGCTCTTTCTCTCTCCTCTCTTTCTCGACAGCTCTTTCTCTGGCGTATCTTCATTACAACTTGTCTATGGTGTCTCTAACTTGAAGATGAGCAGCAGTGACAGCGTCTGCATGAGCAGTGTTGACTCCTTGCGTGGCAATTCCGTTCGGGGCGCCACCACCACCGGCGCCATCCATTCTGCGAAAGAAAAAGCATCGCAATCGATGGACTATTCTTTACACTACTTATAATTTTACGTGAAATAAATAAAGCCAGCATGTTCAACGGATTCAACGAGGTTACATCGCGTCTTAAGAAACCAAAATACTGCGTGCTGTATAAGGAATAAAGTACAGCCCATTTCGCTGGTCCGATTAATGCAAATTAGATTGTTCAACCTCGGAAAAATAGAGAGAAGATAGAGAGAGAGAGAGCGAGAGAGAGAGAGAGAGAGAGAGAGAGAGAGAGAGATAGACAGATAAGAGAATGAGAACTGAGAGCCAGAGGTCAGAAAAAGTGAAGTAAAAAGAGTACAACAGGAGTGGAGATTAAAAGAATTGCATCTCTGATATTATTATGAGTGGGCATGAAACCAGCAACAAGGTCCAAGCATTCGTCGACAGAGCACATTGTACCAGAATATGCCACGGAGTCCAATTTCTCTCGCTCTCTCTCCCTCGTCATCTCCCCTCTCTCTCTCTCGCTCTCTCTCCCTCGTCATCTCCCCTCTCTCTCTCTCGCTCTCTCTCCCTCATTCCCTCTCACCATCTCGCTGAGTCCTTCTGCATAGCTCGATGTATTCTATGTTTCTGGCCCTCTCTTCCATTCTTTATCTCTCGCACTGGTCGCCACGGTATTTCAAAGGGCAAGAGTTCTCTGCTCTGGCGTGGAGCAATAATACTTCGGATGAAACAGGCAGCGAGAGAAAGAGAGAAGCAAATATTGACAAAACCACAAGGGAGCGAAACTAGAGGAGTGGGGGACATGGAAGTATGGAAAAGAGAGGGCGCGATCGAATGGTTTTGGAAGTATGCAGAGTGTAAAGAGTCGATAATGAGGAGAGCAGAACTACAGCACAAGAAGGGAAAATAGAGAGGAAGACAGAGAGAGAGAGACAGAGAGAAAGAGAGCGAGTGAGAGAGAGAGGAGATGAGGAATGGAGCTAGAGTCGAGTTCTCCTCTAACTATTCTCTCGCATGGGAACCTACCTTCCTCTTCTCCTCTACACTTAGCTTTTGCATCGTGAGAAGCACAACATCATTCTTGAATGTGCAAACTACTTTCAAAATTACTCGGCAGATCTGGATTTTTTTTCTCTCAACTAGAACGAAACGAATTTCCTTTGTCTATCTAGAACCAATCTAGCTTTCTCACCAATAATGAATAAAATAGAATGGTGAAATCAGCAAGAGTGTGCTCTAGTATTGGTTCGGAATATGGTGGGTATCCTCCAGTCATATAATTTCGATTCGTTTCAAGATACGACAGCTGCAAAAGCATCGGCCTGTCACCTGCGTCTCTGACGTCGCTACTTAGCGTGAGCGTTCTCTTGCTCCTTCTCCTTGCTCCCTCTCCCTGATCCCTCTCCTTCTCTCACGCTCCCTCTTACTCTCGCACAGTCTCATCCTCTCTACCTGGCTCTCATCCTTCTCATACCCAAGATCCTCCCACATTGGGGCGGGCAAATAGTAGAGCCGTCAAATCTTCTAGGGAAAGGCTTACTTTGCCGGAGGGCGCAGCAATCATTTCCATAAATGGGTGAGAGGGCTGAGATTTAAAGGGTTGGCTTCCTCGAACATGAGAAAATAGAGAGAGAGAGAGAGAGAGAGAGAGAGAGAGAGACTCTGGGATTGACTCGAAGACAGATAAAAAATGAAAGGGGAAGAGTGGGACGAGAGGGAGAGCAGAAAAAGACGAGGAAGAAGGAAGACAACTGCGATCTCTGAGACAGTCGATTACGACGGCTTTCAAACATGTTCGAGGCCATACGTGAATGTCTCAGAAAAGAACGCAGTCGACATTACAAAAACATCTTTCATCATGAATAAGTGAACACGTGGTGAGATGAAAGCGAAATTGAGGGAAGGAGAGAGAAGACAGAATGGAGAAGACAGAAGAAAGAAGAGAGAAGAGAGAAGAAAGAAAAGAGATGAGATGAGAGAAGAAAGAAAAGAGATGAGATGAGAGATGAGAGAAGAGAGAAGAGAGATGAGAGAATAGAGATGAGAGATGAGAGGAGAGAGATGAGAGAGGAGAGATGAGAGATGAGAGAGGAGGAAGAGAAGAGGAAGAAAAATCACTTAATAAATGTAAAAAAAATATAGAAATAAAGAAGTACAAAAACACGGTGCGACTAGAACACCCATATTCCAAATCTGAATAGGACAGGGCACCGTACTAGGTCCTCTTCTCTTCCTGATTTTTATTAATGATATTTGTGATAATTTTACTGATTCCAATAAATTAATTCCTTTCCTTTTTGCTGATGATCTGAAGGTTATCAGCATCTTTCCAACTAGGGATCCCACTTCCTCTCCCCTCGATTATGCCATATCTTGCATTGAAGACTGGGTCAAAATATGGCAGCTTTCCATCAATGCAGATAAATGTGCTCTCCTCCCTTTCGGAAGTACTAACCCAAGGCTACAGTTTTCCATATTTGGTTCTCCAATTTCAAACCCGCAATATGTTAGGGATCTAGGTGTACTTTTTGCAAGCAATCTTTCCTTTCGACCACATATTATGGATATTGTTAAGAAGGCAAATAAGCGCACCAATTTTCTTTTCCTCTGCATACGCTCTCGCAGTGCCAAAGCTCTTGTAGCTGCATATATTGCATATGTTAGATCAATTATAGAGTATGCATCTCCCGTTTATGACCCCCATCTGATTCGAGAAGTTAACTTGATCGAAAATGTCCAGAAATATTTCCTTAGACGTCTGTATGCACGCTGTCGATTTAAGTTCTTGTCATATGAAAATGCATGCTCCAAATTCTCCCTCCAATCGCTCACACTTCGCAGAGAAATAGCATGTTATAAAATTATGTTCTCGCTACAGTCCCGCCCAACATTTCAGGTACATAAATTAATTAGATTAATTAGATTAATTTAAATAATTTCAATTGGAATTTGAGCTATATTAGGCAGTTTTACGCAGTTTCTTGTGTTTGTTAGGGTGGTTTTTGACATGCTGAACAAGTGCATACAGTCAGATTTTAAAAAGAATCTCAAATGACTGTTTAAAAACGAATTCGGCCGGTTTTAGGAGGGTCATGGCCGTCTTTTAGGTGCTGTCGATCTTGTGTTATCGATGGCACCTAAAACACGGTCATGGTCCTCCTAAATCCGGCCGAATTCGTTTTTAAACGGTCATTTCAGATTCTTTTTAAAATCTGACTGTATGTACGTGTTCAGCATGTCAAAAACCACCCTAACAAACACCAGAAGCTGCGTAACAGTGCCTAATATCGCTCAAATTCCAATTGAAATTATTTAAATTAATCTAATTAATTTATGTACCTGAAATGTTGGGCGGGACTGTATGTTCTGGTCACTCTGACTTGCCATTGTCAACATTTTTCAACATTGTTCCCTCCCGAACCAGGGGTAGATCTTTCAAGCTATATCCAACTTTTAAGGCTAGTGACAATGCTCTTAAAAATTCAATTGTTCATAAAACATTCAAGGTGCTTAATGGTCTAGCCGATTGCGATTTTTCTCTCTCTTTTGATTCATTTAAAAACAACGCTCTAATGGTTCGCAAATAATTTGTTTGTCATCATACATTCGATTTGCCTATTTTTTCTCCTCCCTTTACTCTTTTCTCATTTTCCCTTTTCTTTCGTAATTTTCTTTTCTTTTCCTTCGTTTAGCATTTTTGTTCTGTCATTGTCTTTAGCTTTACATGTAAGTGCTTCTATGCCATTGTAATGTTCTCGCACTAAGTAACATCATGTATGCGAATAAAGATATATACTTCGAATGCGACCTGAACGATAAGATAGGAGAATAAAAGGGTCGCTGCGGGTCCTCGAAAATCGAGACGGGCTAGTTTTCCAAAATGCTAACGAAACTGGCATGGGAAGCCAAAATAAATTGTCGCCAATGGAAATACGATTGTTTAAAAATCATAATGTTTCACCATAAAATTGTTTCACTTTTCGACCTGGATGAACAAGGTGGGAAGGTCTCTCAAAAACAGAGTTAGTATCGAATTGCTCGTGGACAGACCAATTAATAGCCATGTAATAAACCAGTGCCTGGTACAATTCTCTATCACCCGACCACACATGAAATATCAACTTCAAATAATGTTGTTCTGCTAAATGGAACATGTTTGTCAGAAAGCAGGAAAACCCTTTTAACTAAAGAGATTCCCATTTCCAAGTACTCGACATAAACAATAAAAAATGAGAAAGGTTGCTTCAGCTTTCAGCTGGACAAGTGAAGAATAATGCGGGAAGGAAAAGAAACAAACTAGAGGGAAGGAATACAAGCGAAGAAAGACACATGGTTCGACTTACTTGGAATGAAAGAGACAGGGAAGGTACGCTCTGCTCAAATCGATGGTCACTTCTCCCTTCATCCTCTCTCATGCGTTTCACTCTTCACCAATACACACGCACGGAGGGTACCCCCTTCCGGTTTGAGAGAATTTTGGTGCGTCGAACTGTAAATTTCTTAAGTTTTCCACAATCGTATTGTGTGACACAAACGGAACGGAACTTCAAAATCATTTGCGAAGGTGAAATTGCTGGCAAATTGCCAGTTGCCAGAATTTTCAAATTAATGCCCACATATTACGGTAACTTTTGGAGGGAGGTGCCTAAATTTTCAAATTAATGACCACATATTACGGTAACTTTTGGAGGGAGTTTAAATCACTTCGATCGATGCATTTGGAGGAGAGCTATATGCTTTGCCTAGCCGCGACGCATGAAACGGGCGCAACGCGGATTTGGTGTGCTCTCAAACCGGAAGAATTTGTATGACCCGTACCCTCCGTGCACACGTACTATGGATTTTGCACTATTGCTTCCAAGTCACAAAGAAAGGGGGACCACAATAACTCCCTTCGTAATGAAATTGTCGAATCTTTTCAATTTCAAACTTCATTTTCAGAACAAACATATATGTTGGGGGGGGGGCAAGAATAACATTTATAAAGTCTCTATCTTTACCTCCAACTTCTCTTCCTTCTGCTCTCGACTTCACAAATCATAACTATTTAAATACTGATATTACAACCACCAGTAAATGGAGCTCATGAAAAGGATGCATAGCTTCCACTTAGTCGTTTCTAGTTCAAAGAAATTGAAGGACGATCAGATAAAACTGGACCAAACGACTTTAAGGGAGACGAAGAGATGGAGAGGGAGCAGAGAAAGAGACGGATCGTGTACTGAAGCCTAAAGGAAGAAGGGAAGGGCGGGACTGTAGACCCCTTCAAAGCAATATAGAGGCACAAATATACTCCATTATCACACAAAAGAGAGATGAATGGTGAGGTCACAGAAAAGGAAAGGCCAGAGCGTAGCTCCATTCATTCAACTAGACCCACTATAGCAAGACACTAAACCCATGAGGACACTAGCCTTATCTACTCCAACTTAAGCACCAGAGAACACGGGTGAGGCATGTGTAATCAGAGATTCAGAGAGAGCAGATAGAGAGCAGACAGAGAGGAAGAGGAAGAGAAAAAGAGAGAGAGAGAGAGAGAGAGAGAGAGAGAGAGAGAAAGAGAGAGAGAGAGAGAAACAGAGAGAGACAGAGAGAGAGAGAAAGAGAGAGAGAGAAATAACCATATAAGTGGAAATGGCAGCACGTCTTTGCCAAGTCAGAGGGTGTTTATCCATTCTCAAGATGATAATTCAGTAAAGCGGATATTCTTCGCTCCCACTCGAATAGGTCAATGTCTCTCCAACTATCTCAGTATCTTTCTGAAACCGTGATACATGAGACGATAAAGAGCTCGTTATTCACTAAAGCAGATGAAACACCGAAACCTCGCTGCGCAATATTTTTTGTGGGCTAAAATAGCTTTGAATTACTCTTGTTATCATCACTATTATCATTATTCTTCTTCTTACTACGTATATGATAATATATATGTACATAATATACATTATACATATACCACTCTACATTGTACTATTACTAATGAAATGAGAACAGCACCATACATATACAGAGAATATGCAACTCCATCAGAATGCCTTGATGCCTCTCTTCTAAATGCAGAATGAAAAGCATGTTACGCTGCAAGAATACACTCAATGATGATATAACTTTAAAATGTACCTTAAATAAGACTAGATAAGCTATCTTAAAAACACACAAACTCTGCGCGAGAAAATGGAACCTAGTGGGCAAGCTGAAGAGACTAGAGACCGAAAGCTAATGTAAGAAGATAAAGGCGCCTTGAGAACCTCTACTCAAGGCATCCAAACTAGATATGCAGATATGGACTCATAGCTTCTCATCGAGGAGATCAATTGTCTAGGGTTGGGCCACAAGGCTGAATGAAAAAGGGAAACGACGATGGAAGCAAACAGTGCCAGACGGCCAATCGGAAGTGGCTTCTCCGAACAGACTGAAATAGCTCGCTACTTCCTCTGTACCCACAGAGTGCAAGAGCATTCGATAGACACGCAGCAGTCGCACCCGACAGCCCACTTCTTCTACTTTCTCACGGCCTTTTCCAGCCTTCCTTCCTTCCCTACGAACTAGCACGATTCTCGCAACCACTACTTTCATCATTCACCAGTTATATCTTCCAGATCGAACCGCTTAAAAGGTTAGTGAAAACGCCAGCAAAGTAACTTTAGGACATAACTTCGATTGAACATTTGCTTGCTGAAATCTTTTACAAAACAATGCCGCAAATGTTCAGTCTTGACCGTCAAGAGCAACGGACCAAAGTCTAGTGCCTCAGTATCTCAGCAGACTCACCACGAATTATCGCTTACGCTCCATCGCTAGTCGATGTCCCTAACAGACGCAGGCGCAATATACACTAACCCCATTGCTTACGCAGAACCAGGAAAGTAGGGATAACCACCTTGACATGTAGCGAGGCTACGATGAATGAAGTAGCATGGCAGTATGCCTGCCATTATAGGGAAAGACTAACGAGACTATAGGCAGCACAGGAAGAACGAGTAGGGAAGGGGTTAAAGATAAGAATGAGGAGAAAGAGGTGAATAAGAAAAGAGAGGAAACTCTTGTGCTTACAGGAGGGAAGAAGATCGCGAGAGTCCAAAGGGCCCTGCGTGACTTCGTGCTCGTCAAGGATAACAGAAAAAGCACCCTTGCTAAGAGTGGATGTGAAAGAGTGGGAGCTACGAGTGAGAGAAAGAGACAGAGAGAGAGAGAGATATAAAGAAAGAGAGAGAGAGAGAGAGAAAGAGAGAGAGAGAGAGAGACGGCGAGAGAAAGGGAAAATGCGGAAGCAAATGATGAAAAAAAGGAAGAAGAGAACAAAAACATAATGGTTAATTGCAGTATGAGAATGTCTAGTAACTATAAAGGCGCAAGCTTTATTCTCATATAAGAAAATGGCAGAAAAATCTTAAGTAAAATATGGAAGCAAAAAAAAAAAAAGTTTGCCCAACAAGATCAATGTATTCCCAAAAAAGTATGACAAGAATAGGCAACAGTGTACATAACAGGTAAGGTCAACATGAAACGGGGAAACTGTGCAAGAGGTAAGAAAATTTGGTGTGGAGGAGACGATTGAGAAATTATGAATGAAAGGAAAAGAAGTGGGAGAAAGGAGAAAGAGAGAGAGAGAAAGAGAGAGAGAGAGAGAGAGAGAGAGAGAGAGAGAGGGAGAGAGAGAGAGGAGAGAGAGAGGAGAGAAGGAGAGAGAGAGAGAGAGAGAGAGAGAGAGAGGTGGAAGACATGGAGAGAGGTGGAAGACATGGAGATCCAGACATAAGGCCTAAGGGGCCACTAATCATAGAGAAAAGATGAATTGCTGCTAGAACAGGTCTCGCAAACGATAGGAAACAATAGGGGAGACGTGAACAGGAGCTGATGAGACCAGGAAAGAATGGCACGCAAGGAATAAATGAGTGGGATGGGAACATTGCAGTCAGTTCCCAACAGCAGCCAACAATTGGAATGCGAGGAAACACATATCACTTGCATACACAAAACAATAGGAAATAAATTAATTCTTCAACACCCAGTTCTTTGGTGCTTACCCTACCACACCAGAATAAAACTTATTTAAATCTAATTTTTGGAACAAATTGCAGCCATACTTCCGTTAGGATAACAATTCGCTTATGAATATGACATTTCGAATGCACGCACTCAAATGGCGAAAAGTTCAAACCCTTTGCAAGAAAGATGGAGCGAGAGAAGAGGAGAGTGAGTGAGAGATTACAGAGAAAGAAACGGCGTGAACGAGAGGGAAGAAAGAAGCTCGTACCCGGGAAGCAGCAGGAAGAAGTGCGACTGGTCGTTATGGACTACTGCATCAGAGAGAGATGGAGCCGGGTTCGGATCCACTGCGGCCAGCCATCGACGGAGGGACTCGTCCTCATTCCTCTCTCTCATCTCTCGTTCCGCTGTCGACGGGCGAGACATCCTCAACTCTTCTCTCTCTTACAACACACAAACACTTCTTCAACTGCATAACATACAAGGATTCATCGAATGCACTCCACACACGAAGAACAAGACAAATCGATGGGAAAGCGCACGCAAACTATCTTCCCGCTTCAGGCGCTTTCTCACGGCGTTTGCAGAGGCAGAGAAGACGCACTTCTGCAGAGAATGCAACAACGAGACAAGCAGAGCACCAGAAATGATTATGACGAGAAGTAGTCTGCGAGAGTAACAGACACAAAGAACGACATGATACAAACCAAATGGTTACTGTTCAATCATAGAGAATAAAGCAAAACCCTGGATAGGAACTAGATGATAAAGTTGACCAGCCTATCAAGGGAACGGACTTGACCTCTTCCTCTTCACATAACAGATTCGAATAAATATGGCAAAACACAAACGACACGCAAAACAAATGTTGCCAGGCATGGGCTTCAAGACAATCGACATTCAAGCAGGTATTGAATATGGCTCAACCACTCTCCCTTGCGCACTACATAATTCTTGCATTTAAATTGCTTTATTCATCAAAACCCGAGGAATACATTGATGATACACATAGGAAACATCACAAAAACACTGCATGACAGGTTTCTCCTGTCAGAAGTAGCTACTCGTAATCATGAAAGGGAGGCTGTCGAGGAGGCTGTCGAGGAGGCTGCCGAGGTGGTTGTTGCGGCGGAGTCTGCACGTATTGACGAGGCACGCCCGGCCGCGCTGATGAACTCCCCTGTGAGTTCCCTAAACACAGCACATAATATCAAATCTATGCATATTGAACTTCGAAATCCTGGTGCCAGGCACAGAAATATGATATCCGACCAACCACTCTGTGAAATTCAAGCGCAACGAGTTTCGCAAAAAAAAAAGCAACAAAATAAGACCTTAGCTTGTGGGTACTCCAAAATATTTTAGGGAACTCGGAAGAAATGCTGACCAGAAGTATAAGATGGCCGAAAAGTGGTGCCGCTGCCTCCCATTGCAATTCCTGGTAGAACTTGCCGTCTGTACACAACATTCGAAGTGGAACCGACGATACGGGAACCGTAGCCCATCTCAACTCATTCCACTTAGTATTCTCGACCCTTTTTTTATGAAATTATACCTGGGTTGGTGTCCTCTGAGAGACAAGCAATGGTCGAGAAACCGTTGGTGGTTGCGAGGAAGACAAAGAAGACCTTACGGGCATGTCAGTCGCAACCACTCTGTAGTAATCAAATTTATGGAATGAAAATAGCAAGAAAAGAAATACTGGCCTAATCATTGTGAACAATAAATACCTTCATTCACTAAGACACACTGAGAGCTACATGAGCAATGGTGGTACCGCACCTGTAAACTCCTTCCCCGAAGCCTCCGAACTGCTCTCTGTAATCTGCCATTTCCTTCAGACCAGAAGGACGATAAGATCGAACATAGTTGATAAGGACAGCCTAGATGCTGGCGATTATATGAGATGAAAAAATATAAGAAAAGTAAAAGTACAGTAAATGGTATATAGAAACACTTATTAACAAGCAGTGGAAATAGTGAAGCTTTTTTGAGATTCGAGCGAAAATAGAAGTTGAAATACGAACCGTAATGAGCTGGTCCATCTTGGAAGCAGCCTTCCTGTCCTCCCTGCCTCGCATGGCCTTCTCAGCATTCTCGACAGTCTCCTCTCCAACCTCCTCCTCTGACTTCTCCTCTTCTGCCATGGCAGATCTCATGACTTCGTAGAGTCTCGCTACTCTTGGCAGCAAAACCACTCGAATTGTCTCCATTCCAAGCTCATTCAGCGCAAATATCGATGCTCAAAATATAAATAAATATAATACGTCCAAAAAAACCCATCAATATTAGATATGTAAATCTGAGCATAGTGTCACAATATGTAAGACTAGGATAAAAAAAATGTCTATAAAAGAGAAACCATAAAGAGAGGTCATGGAGTGTTTCTGCTCGTCAGTCCATGTCCAGGCCAGGAGTCTCGTAATGCGAGCCCGGAGCAGACCCGCAGGGTATTTTCTAAACAAGCGAGAAAATGATTCGTCATTTAGCTCACTCTGTCACGGCCGATCGGAATAAAGGAAATAACGTGGAGATGTCGGCAAGAAGCCTGGCGGCATGCTCGCGGAGAGCCCAGTGGCCGTCGATATCTGGTCGGGGGGACAGACGACGGCTAACCACGCAAGTCACGACGGACGGCAGAAGGTCGTGCAACTCAATTATGGAACACAATGACAAATCACACTTAATTCTACAGCACTCAGTGGTTATTACATTAAGTTTTGTTTCCAATGTTATTCGCAAAAAAAGTGTACTTAGGTCCCCAGCAAAGCAAATAGCCAGTACGAGCCACAACCCTCGCTCATGACAATTCTCAACTAACGCATCCATGCAGGCTTAAACTTGAATTCTTGAGCAGAGCGCCCAGAAGCATAATCAGCCTCTTCAGTGCGTCCAATCGCCGCGTGAGAACGTTGGCACGCACCTGAACACAACCAAGCATGCTAGTACAATTTACAAATAAACAACGTAGAGCAATTAAAGAACAGGCAACTAAGCTCACCCCTTCAGTGATAAAGAGTGAAAAACGAGGAAGTAAAGATGTGAGACCACGATCAGTCTGAACACAGTGCAGTGCCTCCTGCAGAAAGAAAATCATGGTAAAAAGGATACTTCTCCACTAATAAGCAAGAAGATATGTATAAGATACTTCCTAACATTTCTCAACTCGGCGTCGTCTCCCACAACTGCATCCGTGACCTCTTTGAAGAAGACTTGTTGCTCCTAAACAGCGAGTGGATTCGGGATAAATCAAACCTCTTTTTTTTTGTTACGAAACAAACCAGCGAAAGCGTGTTCGTTGTAAGAGTTTTGCTGATGGATTGCTGTTGTTGTTCAGCCCTAAAAATTAATAAATTATAAGATCGTATTCAAATACTTGTGAACAATAGTATGCCGTGAAAGAATCTGACTTCTTATTAGCACCCATTTTATTGGGAGGAGAGATAGTCGATGCTCCTGCCGGGGCATCAGGCAGCTGAAAAATTTACCGCATTCTTAATAAGAAGTGAACTCCCCAGAAGTATCATATCATCAAAATCATTGACATTGATATACAAATTTAAGCAAAAGAAGAATAGAAAAAAAGGTTATAGGACCTCTCCGCACTGGGTGGCCATGAGAGAGTCAAAGGAAGTCTCTGGCAAAGGATTCTCGGGAACGGCCGGCTGCTCACCATCGATAACCAACCAATGAGCTGCAAGTCCTTTTCACTTCCACAAGAAAGTCAGAATGAACCAACTCTTAAGTGCAGGCTCGGGGGGCATTTTGGGAGGAGGGGCGTTGATAACGGGAGCCAGTTCCAGTTCTCCTTCTTCTCTCAACACGGTCTCCTTGCCAGCTGAACTAGCATAGCGAAGAGGGGCTCCCACCTCGCAGCTCATGCCGTACAATGGCTAAGCCATTCAGAAAATCAACAAGAAATCGCGGATATTCACGAAAACGAAGTTTTGATACCTGAAACTTATTGGCAACCAGGGCGGCATCAATATCCTGCGAAATCAATCGAAAGCGTCGGCAGTGCGCTGCAGTTGTCGCTGCTTCTTTGATCACACGGTAGAGAAACGCACTATAAATGAAAAAGAAAGGTGTTGAATACGGCCTATCGCACCGCAGCCTACCGACTATTACTTGTTCCTGGTTTCCGCTATTACTTGGTCTAACTCACACTGGAAAAATTGGTTCTATCGGGCCTACCTCAAGAGCATATTTAAGGAGAGGGGGGGACGAGCGGATCCAAAAGTGTCATGAACGGGCCCAAAGGAAGAAAACTGGACATGGGGTGGGAAACCAAGAAACCCCTCCCCCCAAGTGGTTCCCTTCCCTTTTTTCCTTTATTACTTACCGTACGCCATCCGCAATCACATCCACAGCAGTCTGCTCAAGCGGATCTTCCAATTCGCAAGTCGCAGCTACTCTGCGAACCTAAAATTATTTGGAATAGACATACTGTTAAACATTTGCACCTAATACTAACGTATCAACAACGTAAATTACTAACAAAATCTTCATCCGGAAAACGGGGGCCGATAACTCGAGCAATTGGATCATCTACAAGTACACGTGAATATCATAAACCACAGCAAGTTTAGCTAACCCGTTGATGTTTCCGGCCTGCTGCTGTCCAGTGCTCCTGGCCTGTTGTTATCCAATGACATCTAGTGAAGAATTACGAGAATACTGTAACGGATGATTACACCATGAAGTAAATCTCTTCAGCAAACAACTGTGAAACAACATGCGTATTTTTCAAAACTCATCATTTTTACTGATTGTACAATTTTAAACACGAGAGTTCACACTTGTTATATACATCAATACCTAACAGCAATAATATTACTGATCCGAAATTCGGTGATAGCTCCGCCGCATCACGGGCTCCACTTTCTGCAAGATAAAGAAGAGAGCATTAACTGCTAAGTTGTGTTGAATAAAATAAATTGGAAGAGTCGAAATTAATGGGAAACCACGTACAGTGAGGAGAGTGTGGACACGGTTGGCTTCCAATTTCGTTTCATTCGAGAACGAACTAATGGCCGATTCATGCGTTTCATTTAGAAGATCCACGAATCGTTCATGCATTTCATAACGCTACAAAAAGCACGATTATATTAGTTGAATGTTATGTTGGATTTTAGCTATAATTGAAAACTAATGCCAGTAACAAAAGAGACAACGAATGACCTCCAAATGCGTAGAAATGTCGTTGAGTGCCATGATCGTGCCGTAGATCATACTGTATGAAGATGCCTTGTCATCAAACACTTTCTTCAGAGCCCGATGAACTCTTCCACGAAGAGGAGCACTTTTGTCGTAGCTGATTTGTTCAATTCGATTAGCCAAATGGCAAAAATGGAAATCTCTGGAATCTAACCCTGAGATGATGATACAGAGAGTCTTGGCTGAGTAGTCACGCAATGCCCAGTGATTGTCAGATTCCGGCCGGAAACAAAGTCTTCTTCCCACCATGCAACTCAGCAGAGAAGGAATCATCTCGTGCAACTCAACCAATCTCATTTCACTATCGCAGACAGCAAAAGAAATGAAAGTCTGACCACGGGATCCAGATGGACACACTTATTCTGTGCAATTGCACGAATGATTCGCACGAGATAAATGAGCATGGAAAGACAGCGTTGGACGACGTTGCAGCGGACCTGGAGGAAGAAGGAGAGTTGACTTGACAGAGGAGAGAGGACTGACCGCATCGAAGATGAGCCGGGAGAGTCTGGGCAGCAGTGCCTGGACACTCGCGTCTTGCTCCAGACTCTGCAGCGCGTCTTGTCTTCTCTTGTCGTCCACCCCAACACACGCCTCCACAATCTCCTTCAGGTACAATTGCTGCTCCTCAAATAGACTCTCCCATTGCAGACACCTCTCTAGGCAAGTAATTATCGTTTAAAAAGAAACAAATAATTAAATTGCGTAGACTGCTCACAACAGAAAGACTCTCGACAACCGGTTGTTGAACCAGAACTTTCTCTTTGCATTTGACATGGCGGGCCACCGTCCGTAAAGAGAGGCCGGCGGCAGAGGACGAAGCTGCTCCTACAACTCACACATTCATATTGTCACAGGGAACAAAGGGTGTTCCCAGGGTCGCAGAAAAGTGGGTAGGTAAGACCTCCGAGGGCCTCGACAAATAGTACGGGTAAGCCAAAAACTTACATTTTCGGGTCAATAAAATTAAGTGAGAGTCCTGTTCGGAACTGGCTTTTTTACGCTGTTCTAAGCTCTCTCAGCATCCTCTCCACTTTTTTCTCGAATGAACCTGCAGTTTCTCGTCGCAAAGCGATAGTTGTTGCTCTCGTCTTAAGTTCGTGTTCATCACTTCTGACTTCTTCCTCAATGGCAATGTTCTCTGGCAGTCGAGGAATCACTCCCTCGTACACTAGCCAATGCACTGCAAATCAGTTCCTTCTTATTCAACAACAGCTTTTCAAAGCATTGCTTCGACTCATACAATCAAATACTCTTCTCACTTCTAATTGTCGGCTCCAGTATTAGCTTAGGGATTGGCGTTTCCAAAATCTCACTGAGTTCCAGTTCTGGATTCTCCTGTAGGAAATTTAAAGAACTTAAACTCCTGTTATAAACAAGAATTCAACAACAATAAAATTGAAAGACAAACCTTAACAAAGAGATCATCGCCTTGATTGTTGGAGATGTGAATGAGATTAGGCTGCTCGTTACCAATCAGTCCCAATGGAATCAACGGCTGCAAAACAACCATTACAAAAAGAAAAGTTGATAGCGGACAAACCCGGAGTTGCCTATCAGTCAGCGCTTCTTCGATGTCCTCTGCCTTCAGCCTCAATCTTCTCGCATGCTGAGTGTATTTGAAGCCGTCGTAAACAATGTGCCGCATCAAGTTAGTGATCTGAAACGAGGGTATTTCCTCGGTGAAACAAATTACCCTCATCATCTGATCTAACAATAAGCAACGGTTACTTGGCAGTAAAAAAAACCGCGCCTGCTCAGCGAGATAAACTTGGCCCGTTGAAGTAAGCTGAATATTAAGCTCATCCGCAACTACCTCAAACACAAATTTGATAGATTCGGGAACCGTTTTTAAATCTTCATAACAAACTCTGGAACACTTGTCACCCACCACACCTGTACATATTTATGATCGAAAATGGGCCCACAAGCAACGCAGTCGTCTACTGCGGAATTTGATGTAGATGCTTGCATCTACACTTCCACCGTAACCTTTATAAAGAACCATTCAAGAAGTAACAGAGAAGGGTCTCAACCTTGGATTGTAGTTCCAACTTCTCAAACACAATTCAGTGTATTATCACAACAACATCCAATAATCCGTAATAAAGCATCTTGTCCGTGCAATACATTCTGCTTTCATACGGCTAACAAAACGAAATAAGAAAAGGCAGTGTCACCAGAATAAGTTAATGATTTCATAAATATTAATAATAAATGCATTCTACTAATACCACATTATGTTTTTGGCCGGCACCTAAACATAAAAGCCGCAAGTAAGAAAAATATATACTCAAATTCGAAAAAAAAGATATTGGAAGTGTACACAAGGAATGGCGGCTAGTTTTCCTTCTCAGTAAGGCTGTCGTAAAGGCGCACTACTTCAGCCTCGAGATTCTCGCGCACGATCTGCAAATTGGAATATTACTGTCTGATGATACAGATGGTAAAATTGTGCTTCTTACTATGTGATGAAAAGGACTTCAGATAGAACAATGCCTTCACGTTAATGAATGGTTTCCAAAACATTTTCATACATTCAAAACACCAAAAATACCGAAAGAATTTGATGCTACGAACCTCTCCCTCTTCGTTGATGAAATTCGCAATGCTTTTAGTTACATGCCCACATCCGGAACGAGTGCCTTTCACGTACTCCGCGGAGAGCGTGTATTTGTCGTCGTACCTATGTAAACAAACTACGTATTCTACTTGTATAATCAAACTGCATATTTTCACATTTCAAGAGTTAGAATTTCTAACTTAGAAAAAAAAGTTGCTTACGCTGGCAAATCAGAATTCCACTTCCATCTTCGCTTCTCGTTGGCTCCGTCAGTTTCAAGTGCCTGAAAACGAAAAAGAAACAACCTGATAGTAGCTCCGAATATCTTACCTGGTAGAAGGTGTTCTTCTCGATATACCACTGGTAAAGCTGGAGGACACCCATAAGGATGAAATAGCTGATAGAGCAAATACCAAGAACCTTAATTTACTCGATAAATATCAATTTTGGATATTCTAAGGAAACCATTCTCGATTTCGGGAAAGGATGAACATAGTCGTAAGCGATGGCAACTGCCGAGAAGAGGACGGCGACGATGGAAATGAACAAGCGGCCGTTCATCAAGCTGTGCACTTCAGCCCATCCGATACGGTCATTCAAAACCTGAAATAAATAAATAAATGCAGCTTATACCAAAGGAAGAACGGAAAAATATGAAGAAAATAAAGGTCTGATCTAGATATAATAATTAGAATTTTATCAAACCCTTCTGATCTCATCATCGAGAGTATTCTTGACCGTTTGGCCGTCCCATTTGTTGATCTTCGGAGGGGGATCAGTTGTTGAGGCTTCTGCCATCACTGGAAAGATTTTTTTTCAAAGCCCGTTAAACCTATTAAAGACATCCGTATTTGTTTAGTATACTGATGCGAATTTAGACAGGTTCAAAAGACGTTTCAGTTCACATATCTAGAAAGGAATGGTTTAAAACGCTAGAATAGCATAATGGCATACGAGCTTCGAAGAATAATGGGAAATGTGTTTTTTTCCTACAAATTCTGGAGATTCGGCAACGTCAGCCAAATTGGCAAACTGCCAAGCCAAATTGATTCCTATGCTCGCTACTGCGTAGCAGCCCATTGCATTATTAACCACAGCTACACAGTTTGCGGCGATCCGCCTACCGCTCGTGACGGACTTTTCTCTTTTCAAGACTTTTGGCATTGTCATCGTTTTGAGAATTCTTGGTTTTTAACTGCAATTAATCTGATTTCACATCGCTTTGTAACTCCCAGTCAGTTGTATTTTTCCAGTTGATAAGCTAAAGATGTCGGCCGACAAGGTAAACATGTCTCTTGACGAGATCATCAAGAAGAACAAGGCAGAGAAGGCTCGCGAATCTGTCAAGAAAGGAGGTCCTTATCGCAAGGTATTGCAATGCTTTTCTTATACTTTAGTTACGTACGATATATGCATCGTTGAAAACGCGATAAATTTCGAGCTTTGCAACGATGTCGTGGTCTAGATTAATTTCTCCCTTCGAGAGTTTATTTGCGAAAATTCGCGACTCATGAATTTTACAATATATCTTGGACCGCCGTGTCAAAAATTAACAACATCGGGCAAATTGATTGCAGTCCTATGGTAAATGGAATGTTTGCCCACAGTGCTCGGAAGAATGATGTGGCAGAGTCTCTGGAATAGTGTTTGCTTGGGTAAGCGTAGTGTATGCCGGACTAATGCATCGCGTGGCCAATCACTCACACTTATGGCGATAATTCATACTTCGGGACGATATTCATCTGGTTCCTAAGGAGATAATTAGATCATGTTTACAGCTTCCGAAGAAAGGAGCGGTTGGCAAAGCTGGTGGAGCTCGTTTCCGTGGCTCAAGCATCGCTGCGAAAAAGATCGTTCGTCGCTCAGTCCAGCAGCAACGACAGATGAGACAAAGACAGCAGGCCGGCAATGGCCAGCTTAATGCTCTCACCGTCAAAAGGATGGTCGATGTCAGTTGGTTGTACCGGATACTAGAATTTTCTGACGTTGATTTATTTTTAGCCTGGCTTGGTAATGTATGTTAACTGGAGTCTTTGTTTCAGAATGCCGTGAAGCGCGCAGTCGCTCGCTCTCGTCCTACCGGAGCCATGAACGGCCGTCTCGGACGCGGAGGCGCAGTATGTTTATCACTCACTGCTGGCTGAGACTTCAATGACCATTCCTCTCCTTCTCTCGTCTCCTGAAGAGAATCCGAATTTGGCGAAAAGGCCGAAGCGGCGAGGGCCAGAAGTGGGTCGAGCCGAGTGCTCGGTAGCCGAGGATACGGCGGAGACCGAGCCCCGTCAGGGGCCGCGTCTAAAATCCCACGAGTGCCCGGGCCTCGAAATGGCTTAGCTGGAGCCTCTTCTCCGGTTCTTCACTCATCGCGCCGCTCCATGGGGAATAAAAGAGTCATAAGCGCGCCTTCACTCCCGCGACATTCTTTCTTCCATTCAAGACTTTTATAACCTGATGTGTCAACTGTCGTTTTCGTTTACAATTTCTTTGGATCAAGCGAGGTTTGTTCAGCGTGAGATTGGGGGGATGGCGCTTGAATCGATAATGCTAAAAGATTTTGAAACTCATGGAGGTGTCGAAATTGAGCGACTTTTGTGTGAAAAGGGCTAGAAGGGATGAGAGGTAGTTGAGTGAAAATACTCCCTTATTCTAGCTACTTGAGTTTCATGTGGTGTTCTTTGTCCAATTCGATGTGGTGGTTTCAGAAGGTTCCCCGCAACATCATCACGACCAGCTCTCGCCTGGCTGCCATCAGCAACCGCTCTCGCGCCATTCAGCGCACTCGTCCAGTCCTTCCCGCTACGGTCCGCTTCTGTCTATTCCTGTCTCGGTACATCTGCCAAACCTCTTCTCATTCGTAGCGGTTCGTCCGTCGCGGCCGCGGCTTCGCTGGGCAGCAACAAGCGTTGTACGCGGACGACTTGGAGGAAGTGATGCCTGCGCCCGCGCCCATTCGCATTATCCGCCAGCGAATCCAGGCTCCTCGGCCTGCTCATCAGCAAATCATCGAAGTTGTCGAGGAGGCGCCTGCGAGGATGAACAATAATCGTCGTCGGAATGTCAGCTCCTTTCTTTTTATTATAGCGATTTGCAACTTGAATAAAGAAATGAAACTGTGTTGTAGATTGGAGGCGGTGCTCAGCGTGTGATGGTGGTCCGTCAGCAGCCAATCACTCGAGTTCAGAACAGTGGGCGCATCATCCGCAGACCCGTTCAGACGGTGGATTTTATCTCGCAAAAGGCCTTGGTGTTGAATTTTTCCATGAGTGTTAAGTGCATGGATGTGCTCAGGTGACACGCGTCGTGCAGCAGGCGCCCCGCCAGCAGATGCAGCGACTTGTTCAGCCCGTACGCCAGCAGGTCAGAACATTCTGGCAGTTACTTACTTTGGTTACGACGGCTTGTAGTATTCCAGCTTCCTTGCGATCTCATACACCTAATTGTTGTTTTCCCTCTAATCATTAGGTTGTCTATGCTCAGCCTCGGCAGAATCTTCGCATTGTGCGACAGCCTCAGATTATGACACAAAAGGTTTGGATTTCATGTTATCGAAAAGGCTACTTGTTTCTTTGTGAGTGAGTGAGTGAAGAATTCATTATACTTTTAGATGCCTTGAGAATAGATCTTTCCTTTAAGGTAGTTCGACGTGTACCACAGCAGAGGTTCCGCCAGCAGCAACAACAGCAAGAGGTATACGGGGAAAGATGTCTCTTAATAACTTGGCCGTTCACTATTTAACATCTTAGAAACGATTGTTGAGGCTATAAAGTTGTGTTTAGGTGCTTGAGTTTGTGCCTTCCCGTGCCCAGAAGAACAACCAGTTCCGCCAAGCTCTGGGTCTTTCTGGACAGAATCGACAGGCCGTGAGGCAGGCAAGAACTGAGAGCTCTCTTTTTACGTTCCTCCTTTTTTGTCCGCTACAGCACAAATACGAGGTCGTATCTGCTTAGGTGGATCGTTTCGAGCCAAGCAGTTCCTTCCTGCAGCAACGAACAATCACGAGGCGTGGCCGTGGATTCGGTGGTTACTAAGTGATTTCTGTCCATTTCAGACTTCCTACTTGATGATTGTTCTAGATTCAATAACTAATGATCGTTTCCTGATTTCTTCCTGATATGGCTAGGAAGCACTTCTTGTGTATATATTTGGAATGTGCATGGTCTTCTAATCCTTTGTCAGCTTCATTGGATGTGTCGTTGGGACACTTTTATTTAAATTTTGTCTATATAAAAATGCATGATAAATGAATGAGCGATTAATGGCATTCGGCAAGTTGATCAGGATTCTCAGTAGGCCGGGGTGGTCGGATCCAATGAAAACATCTGGTCAGTCCGAAGCTCGCGGGTACAACCAACCCGACCACAGCGAAGTAGGCAGAGTAGATGATGAACTAAACTGCCGGGGTCGCGTGCTGGCTGCCAGATTAACTAGAGTAACCTGATCTCTGATATGCAGGTTTAGTCCGTGTGAATCTGCCACGATGAGGGTTAGTAACGACTGCAGGATCAACGCGACGAAAGTGTTGACTCCGAAGACAAGGCCGTAGTTTGAGGAGGGCAGACGCGAGGCAATGTTCCAGCTGAATCAGGCTTGTTCATTGTCTGCTTGGGACTGAAGGGGACGGACGAAGCTGCTGTGATTAGCATGTGGTAGACAGCCGAGGTTGTTGCATAGCAGCCGTAAGCAACGTAGATTTCGGTGGTCCTAATATAATAACTTTTACCATTAGAAGAACAGCTGAAGACTTGCTTAGCTGATATGTAGAGTAGCACTGCAATGAGCAGAGAGGAGACTGAGAGAGTTAGAGCGCCCCACCGAGACCAGTCAAATGACACGAATTGAATGAGGAAGGACAGTAAAGCACCTGCAAGATAGAACTCTTTCTTCTTTTCCATCAATATAAACTTATCGATTGTACAACAGAAAAGAATAAGCAAAGCAACTGGTAAGAGTGTTGGCCATTTCGGCGAGGCCATTCTCCGCAACGTCTGGTTGCATTTCGATCCACAGCGTTTGCGAGTAGTTGCCAATCTGATGAGAGGGAGAAAGTGTTAAGGATGAATAAATCTGGAGATACCGACCTGATAGCATCCACAAGTGGCGAGTGCCCACCAGACACTCCAGGTCAGCACTGCACGGCTGTCTCGGTAGATCAGCAAGCTGCGGGCCGTCAGCGAGAAGTACATCCTCACTCCGCCGGACAGTTTACGACGCTCCGCTTCGGAACGACTGAGAAAAGACAAGTGAGATGGAGACGGAGAACTATGGAAGAGAGAAGAAGAACAGAAGTAATTACCTAAGTGGTGCCTCCTCATCTCCTTCGATATCACAATTATCGGGTGTCCCTGTGTCATTCACTTGGCTCCTTTTACCAATCGCTCGTATTCGTACCTAATACATAGACATTTATACACATGTTACTTGAACATTTCTATGTACAGATGTAAATAAAGAAGACTCATGCGATAAACCTGCTTTTCACATTTTGGCGAAGGCACTGAAGGGAGAAGGAGGGCAATGACAGTCACGAGACAGCAAGCGCCTAGAGATATCTGAAGTTGGCTTCTTCACTTTATATCTCCTATTAACAAGGCTAGAGAAGCAACGAACTTCCTGGAGAAGCAGAAGGCTTCCCAGATCAAAAGAAACAAGAAATTGAGCTATTGCGAAAGCAAAGAGCTTTCCAACTAGCGCGGCCGATCTGAAGAGTGAAGACAGTGCTTTAGGGAAGATGTGAAATTGATACTAATCATAAGGAAAAACGAGCAGCTCGTTCAAATTCCAAGGGAAAAAAAGAACTTTAACCGAATATAGGAAGCGACTCTTTTGTAGTTCCTCTCGTCCACCACTGCATACATGTAAGAATAATAGGCGAGCTCAGCAGCCGAAGAAAACCCTGCGCATTGTATTTTGTTTTAAAATTCATCTATCAGTATCTAACATTACAGTATTTCTTACCGAAACATATTTGCATAAGTTGCATGAGAAACAGGCCATGGCCAAAGACAAGCAGAGACCATGTGGCAGCGAGAGACGCTGCCTCCACTATGATTAAGGGCTTGTAGCGGAGGAGATCAGTCAAGATCAATGCTGGTATCTATGAGATCCTCTAGTTCATTTCAAAAGAAACCATGTCAGCCATGGATCTGTCATAATTCAATCAAAGTGAAAACATAATGACCAGCCAACTTGCGTACCATGAAAAGAAGATAAGCGTATGTCCAGTAGGGATAAACATCGCCGTAGACCTGCTCAACGGTCAGATTCTTCTCGGAAGAGACAAGGAAGGGGGTGAGAAAGGGGGTTCCTGGCCGGAATCTCTTCAGCACCCCGTATAAACAGACCAGCACTGTTGTGGTCTTCCAGTGCATTTTCCTCCTCTTTCTTCTCCTCACAACAACAACTAGCAGGAAAGTCTGCTGATTGTGTGGTTGTAAACAAGGCCAGAGAGAAACAACATCAATTGGATGGCAGAGCAAGCAGGTGGTGTGCAGCTGAAAGTGAGAAGAGATGGAGGAAGGAACAGAAGGAATAATTGATTCAGCTGATATTCAGAGAGAGAGAGAGTGAGAGAGAGAGATAGAGAGAGAAAGAGAGAGAGAGAGAGAGAGAGAGAGAGAGAGAGAGAGAGAGAGAAAGAGCACGGACAGGCAAACTTGTTCCGGCTTACACTGACAGGGCAACCTTTATCTCTTATCAGTTAAGAATGAGCGATTCTTGTATTACTCGTATTCCTATTTGAGACAGTGAAACATCAATGAAACTTTTTGCGCAATTAACATATAATAACTACTTAAATCAACCCCGTTTTTAAAAATAATTTATTCTTTATCATAATATAGTGAACTATACAATTTTTTAATAGCATGAACTATTTCTTATAATAACGCCGGCATTAGGATAAATAATTTATAAAACAAATATTACCTAACGCGATCCTACAGTAACAGGAAATGACCCATGCAACAAGTGGAATCCTATGGACTTGGTTCATCGTGACTGCCCTCTGCATCACGCGTTAGATTGGAGGAGAGCAGGCGAAGAGCTCCGAAGACAACGACTACTAGAAGGGCCACCACGGCAAAGTAACCAGCACATACGATGAACTGAAAGAAGAGAGAGAGAGAGAGAGAGAGAGAGAGAGAGGGAGGGAGAGAGAGAGAGGGAGAGAAAAAAAAGAAAAGAGAGAGAGAGAGAGAGAGAGAGAGAAACAAGAAGAAACCTCAGCAGTAATAAAAAAAAATCGAGGGAATGATCTAATCACTTGAATTCTGATATGCAGGTTGAGGCCATGCGAGTCGGCAACGATAAAAGTGAACAGAGACTGCAGAAGAAGAGCAGCGAAGGTGTTGACTCCAAAGACGAGACCGTAGTTAGATGCCGTGAGGAGAGAGGCAATGTTCCACCTGCCAAAGATAGCGAGAGAGAGAGAGAGACAGTGAGAGAGAGGGGGAGAGACAAAGACAGAGAAAAGGCAGAGAGAGAGAGATAAAGAGACAGAGAAGAGGGAGAGAGAGAGGAAGAGAGAGAGAGAGAGAGTTGAGAGAGAAAGAGGAGAGACAGAGAAAGAGACAGAGAAAAGGCCGAGAGAGGGAGATAAAGAGACAGAGAAGAGAGAGAGAGGGAGAGAGAGAGAGTTGAGAGAGAGAGGAGAGACAGAGAAAAGGCCGAGAGGGAGATAAAGAGTTAGAGAAGGGAGAAAGAGAGAGAGAGAGAGATGAGAGAGAGAGAGAGGAGAGAGAGAGAGGAGAGAGAGATATGAGAGAGAGAGAGAGTTGAGAGAGAGAGGCCGAGAGAATATGTATGTACAGATTTATAGAGGGGAATAACACAGGAATGGTAAAAAGAAGGAACGGACGAGGCAGCCGTAATGAGCATGTGATAGATAGTGCATGTTGTGACGTAGCAGCCGTACGCGACAAAGATTTGTTTGGTCCTGAGGAGAAGGAAAGGAGTACTGTATTGAGGAACTCCTCTCTAACATTGCTGAAATGAGAAGGAGTGCAGCTATGAGAAGAGAGGAGAGAGAGAGGGTGAGCGGGCCCCATTTGGTCCAGTCAATTGAGAGGAACTGCATCAGGAATTACAGCAAGGCACCTGAAAAAAGCGGTGTCCTGATTTTTGGTCACATGATTTTTGGTCAAATGATTTTTGGTCAATGATTGTTGGTCAAATGATTTTGGGTCAAATGTTTTCGAAAATAAGTGATTTTTGGTCAAATCTTCCATCTCAAGCGGGAAAGTCCTAAATTTGAAGAATGTGCAAGAAAATAAAATAAAATATACGAATCTCGCACCGACGCTTAATATCTGCCCCCAAAAAAGAATGGTGTGGAGGAGAATTATTTTCTTACACTTGTACTACAAGGTATATTATATATTATATTTAGTTCATAAGTAACATGTAATTGCTATGCATCTACAGGGTTATGATAAGGCGCCAGGCATTGTCTTCTGCTGCGACAGACAGAGAATTTCCAAGTGTCCCGGGCGAGTGATTGTTATTCAAAGGAATTATCACATCGAGGATATGCGAAGAAGTTGCCAGAAGACCTGCACTCAGCAGAAAACTCAACACACATGAGCCACGAAACGCTTCAGCGGACGCCCAAATGCATCTTACCAAGACGAATC
Organism: Allodiplogaster sudhausi; assembly: GCA_945643635.1. NCBI lineage: Eukaryota > Metazoa > Nematoda > Chromadorea > Rhabditida > Diplogasteridae > Allodiplogaster > Allodiplogaster sudhausi. The sequence goes on along the minus strand of CALZFC010000262.1, from coordinate 2,734,657 downwards.
ATATTGCACAATCGATTGCTAATTTCCAAGACGAAGTACATAGTTTCCTCATTTCATTTGATTTTATTGTGCAAGTTGGAACATTTTACCAAAAATCACTTATTTTGGGGAAAAATTGACCAAAGATCATATGACTAAAAATCATTGACCAACAATCATCTGACCAAAAATCAGCAAAAATTTGACCAACGATCATTTGACCAATAATCATTTGACCAAAAATCAAGGCACCCCTGAAAGCATACTGAACAATCTAGCTGTTCGCTCCAACGCGAATGACTATGTGTTTTGCTGCGCAATTGCGCTCCATGGTGTATTTAAATTTCTGCCATTCACTCAGATGCAGACTTTTCTTAATATATTTCCATGCAGCTAGAAGATTCGTTTTGTCATCTCAATTCGTCCACTTCTTCACCCCTCCATTTTTTCTCTTTGTTAATTTATGTTGCGTGTCATGTTATTTCTCCTTTAATGTTATTCATCCTCATATCATTTTCCCATGCCAATCTCTTCCTTCTCAAGTCTCCAATCAGGCGAATCTCCCTGATTCCCCTTTTATCGGTCTCATTCCCCTCTTTCTCTCTACTCTTTCGTCATCTTCCTCTTACCCTTCCTCTCCGCGTATCTCTTGGCTTCCCGCCACCTCGGACGTTTGTGACCGTCACTTTAAGGGAAGAGCCTCAGGAGTAAGCGCACGCAGGGCTAACCAGTCACTGCTCCTCGTCCCTCTCTCCGTCATCTCTCTTCTCTTCCTCTTCTACACACACCCACTCTCTTCTTTGGCGCAAGGCCACCCCGGTAAAACCCTTTCCTCTTTCTTTCTTTCTTTCTTTGTTTCTTCCATTCCTCCTTTTCAGGGTTTACATTTATTTCATTTATTCTTTCTTCCTTTATTACAATCCATATCCTCCTCCATCTTTTCAGCTTAAGGTCCTAGTATAGAATCTAGACTCTAATTCTGTTACCTTGACGTATAGAGATTAATTTCTGGACTGATATCAAGGATCATTTGGAAGCAATAAATCTGTTCTTGTTCTTCGACGAGTTAAACTACATGTCATTGTGAAGTGGAAACAATCGAGTCAGCGAGTCAAGCCCTTCATCGATCAATACAAGATGATCAAGGGCAGAAACTTGCACATGGTGCGTCGGCCCAATCGACGCCCGGGCCTGAACATGGCAGGCGAGCAGGCCCACCACACCAACACCGACGACGCAAGCGAACTCCAAGACAAGGATAGGCCCGAGAGCCTGAGGTCCAGGCCCGAGAGCCTGAAGTCTACAAGGCCCGAGAGCCTGAGGTCCAGGCCCGAGAGCCTGAAGTCTACAAGGCCCGAGAGCCTGAGGTCCAGGCCCGAGAGCCTGAAGTCTACAAGGCCCGAGAGCCTGAGGTCCAGGCCCGAGAGCCTGAAGTCTACAAGGCCCGAGAGCCTGAGGTCCAGGCCCGAGAGCCTGACGTCTACAAGGCCCGAGAGCCTGAGGTCCAGGCCCGAGAGCCTGAAGTCTTCAAGGCCCGAGAGCTTGAGGTCCAAGAGCCTGAAGTCTTCTAAGCCCGAGTGCTCTGATAAAGATGAGGATACGCACGTCGTGCTCGCACTCACGATCGAGAGCAGCGATGATGACGAAGGAAACAAGAAGAAACCCAACCCTTCCCGGACCAAACCTAAGGTCAAGCCACGCACTCAGAGAATTCTTCAAGAGAGTTCCCCTCCGAACTTCCCAGACCCCAGAGAAGCAGCAGCTGCACGTGCTGAACGGGCTGCGCGCCGCGGGCAAGAGCACCGCGGCGGCTTAGTCCAACCGAGCCGGGAAGAGGAAACGTCTCTTACAGCAAGGCAAGGAGAGACTGACAAGGAGTCAGTCGTGACAAGGAAGGAAGAAGACAAGGAAGAAGGAGAAGTCAGCAATGACGGAGACGATGAAGACGACAATGTAGATGCTGCTTCTCATGACGATGACGATGACTTCGCCTCTTCACATGAAGGAGACGGAGGGGAAGACCCCTCTGTACTGTTCCCTGCTCCACAGCAGCAACCAGTCGTCTCTGAAGAGGACGAAGAAGATCCTTCTGTTCAGTTTCCTCCTCCACCAGCAAGGAAAGTGTCGACCATCTCCGAGGCAGAGAAGAAGACATTCTTGAGGAAGTGCGACACGAGACTCAAGGATCTTCACCTGTCCAGCATGAATGCCAGCGGATCAAGAGACCGCTTGCAGTCCAAGAAGGAGAAGGTCGAGAACAGACTATTCGAGTCATCACCCGCCAGTCTGCAACAATCCAGGAATAAGCTCACCGAATTGATTGCTGCATGTGACGAAGATATCGAGGTGTACTGTCAACTGTACACCAAGTACCACGAGCACACCAAGAACTTCACATGCAAGCAGTCAAAGGCCACGGCAGAGAAGAAGCTGCAAGGCTTCGAGAGCGTGCACGGTGCCGTGCATTCCTGGAATACAGTTGTGGAAGGCGGAGCAGATACCACGGCGGAGGCAACTCGACTCCTCCAACTCATCGACGACCGTTTAGCAGCAGAAGAGTGGAGAACACTAAGACGGTCTCAGGCTCCCTCCCCATCTCCGGCACATCGATTCCCACCCACAAGAGAGGCGGGATCTTCAGCAAATGAGAGGACGGAGAGCCGAGTACCGTACTCGCTCAGTGGAAGAGCAAGTGTTGTCAGGCAAGAGCATGACAGCCGACCGCCAGCGATAGAGGAGAGAAGGAATCTGCCAAGGACTCCACAAGAATCGACGAGGACACTGCAAGACGCACACGCCTCACCCAGCCACCGATTCCAAGAGGATTCGGAAGATGATCTGGAGTGGAGAAGAGGGCAGATCGAGCGACAACTGCTCCAACTCCAGAATCAAAGGAGCGAGCGACCCGGCGAACAAGGCGAAGATCGCCAACTGGAAGCTGCACAGAATGCAGCGAGAAAGGAGCAGCACCGACAACCGACTCCCAAAGAAGAAGATCTGTTCTCACGGATCAGAGACAGGCAAGAGGATCGCCGACCACAGCTGCCACGTCTCACTCTCCGCACCTTCAGCGGAGATTTAGAGGACTACGAGACCTTCATGGTTGACTTCAAGGAGACGATCGACAGAAGAGAAGATCTCTCCAATTATGACAAGATGCAGTATTTGAAGATGTCCCTCACCGGAAAGGCGCTCAACATGCTCGACGGCCTTTCGCTCAGTGGTCACGACTACCACTACGCCATCGGGTTCCTCGATCGCAGATATGGAGTAAACAACCTGGCTCTTCCCACCATTTATGCAGAGCTAGAAGCGATTCCGCCTGGAGCACGATCACTGGATGAGCAGAGCGAGGTCCTCAGCAAGATTCACGCGATCGTCAGGAAGCTGAACCGAGTCACCAAGACGATTCAGACGGACGCTCATCTACAGATGAAGATACTTGAGAAGTTCTCTCACAAAACGCAGGACGAGATCATCCGGTGGCAGCTCGAACAGCGAGATGAGAATGGAATTGTGACCAATTCCACCACCGGACTCCTACTCTCCAAGTTAACAGAAATCATCAAGAACGAGGAGTACACTCTCGCAATGAAGAACTCTCTGAATGCATCCAGGAATGCACAACACAGCCGGTCTCGACAGTCGTCATCCAGGAGCCATGACAACTTCAAGCAGAGCCGGCAGCTTCAGTCGTCATTCAGGAATCACGACCGCTTCCAAAGGAACAACTCCCAGTCCTACCAGCAGCAACCACTTCAGTCGCGACCAACAGAGAAGACTCAGCACGCGCGCGAGAACAACGACGATTGTGTATTCTGCGAGAAACACAAGTTGTCGAGAGGATGCAGAACGGTTCCTACCGTCGACGAGAGGACGAAGGTAGCAAGAGACAAGGGACTTTGCTTCAGATGCCTCCAGAGAGGCCACAATGCTACCACCTGCAAAGAGTTGTGCACACGGTGCAAGAAGCCCCACCACGAAGCTCTCTGCAGACAACCGAGAAATCACGACTCCGGCGGGCATAGACGCCCGGTGAATCTCGTGCAGACGGAGAAACACGAAGAGAAGAAGAAAGGTCGCGAAGACCTCCAGAGCGAGTCGATCTCAGTCGTCTCCTCTTCCATCCCGCTCTTCATCACAGCAGGAGACAGCAAGAAGAGCAACTTGCTGACAGCAGTTGTCCCGTTGGCAGTGGACAACAAAGAGCGACAGATTCGAGTGATGTTGGACACGGGCGCAACCATCTCTCTCGTCTCGGAAGATTTCGTGAAGAGACACGGTCTTCGCTCAGTAGGCAGCAAGACACTGTCTATCGAAGGAATTGGAGGCAAAGGAAGCGGTAAGGCGAAGTACGACATCGTCAGTCTCTCCCTGAAGAAGACGGATGGCAGCTACATGAAGGTGCCAGCGCATGTCTTCCCGCGAGCCTTGCCAGCAGTCGAGAGTACCAAGCTCAGCCACGAAGACTTCGCATTCGTCAGGAAGGAGAAGCTCCTCCTCGCAGAACGAATGGTAAAGGGAGGAGGGCCAATCTCCCCTCCTGATGCTGTCCTCAGTTCCGACGTTAGCCTCGACATCTTGGAGTTCGGGAAGCCTCCAGATGTCCTCCCGAGCGGACTACGGCTACTACATAGCAAATTTGGAAGGATAATTGCTGGCCAGACACGCCAGTCGGAAGATGGAGAGCCAACTCCTGTTCTCCACATCGCATCCACGATGGATGAGCTCAGCGAGCAAGTAGCTGAGTACTTCGAGGTAGATACCGCCACTTGCGCAGACGACGCAAGACCAGAAAGGCTACAGCGAGAACTGATGGACCAAGCTGTCGACTCATTCTTCCAGAAGAACGCGCGAATCGAAGATGGAAGAATGTATGCGCGCTACTTTCTGACAGAAGACGCGCCCAAGATCAGCGAGAACTACACTCTAGCTTGGGTCCGTTTGAAGGCAGTGGCGAAGAAGGCGAAGAAGGAGGGAATGCTGGAGCATTACGACTCTGTCATCAAGGCTCACCTCCTTAGTGGGCAGATTGAGCCAGTCGCTCCCGGCAAGTGCGAGAATCCACTCAGAGTCTACCTTCCTCACCACGGAGTCCTTCGCCCTGACAAGCCATCGAAACCAGTAAGGATCGTCTTCGATGCGAGTGCAAGCGAGTCCGGTGGCAAGTCGCTGAACTCAGTGATGCCTCCTGGTCGCTCCCAGATGGAGAAAATCCCTTCACTTCTCCTGAGAATCCGCACGACGCGGACCTTTATCATGGCAGACATCGAAGCAGCATTCTTACAAGTAAGGCTCTATGAAGATCAGCGAGACCTCTTCCGGTTCATGTGGCTAAAGAACCCTCTTGAACCAGTCTCGATCGACAACTTGCAGATCTACCGCTTCACATCTGCTCCCTTCGGTGCCACCCAGTCTCCTTATCTGTTAGCCGCCTCAATCAGAACTCTGGTTGAAATGGAGCAGAGGAAGGATGGACTGAGCACACTCCAGCAGCACGTACTGAATCAACTACAGTACAACACTTACGTCGACAATATATTCGTCGACGCCACCGACTGGAATAAGCTGGACATCTACCACTATCTCAAGCAGCTCTTCGCATCGATTGGAATGAATGTCCGCGAGTTCTATTCTGACGACGTTGCATTCCAGTTCAGCATTCCAGAAGAAGACCGAGGAGTCTTTGGTCGACAGAAGATGCTTGGCCAGAGATGGAGTCAAGAAGACGACGCTCTTCTTCTCTCAGGGTCATTAAAGAAGGAGCTCGAACAAGAAGTCACGAGAAGGAACGCTCTCAGCGAGCTGGCCTCTCATTACGATCCCTGCGGTTTCCTGTGTCCTCTGATGCTCCCCATGAAGATCTACATTCAGAAGATTTGGGCGAATGAGCAGAAATGGGATGACCGTGCGACCGAGGAAATCACGAGAGAGTTCCTCAGAATGGCCGAGAGAATCCGACGATTCGAGTTCTCTCTCCCACGCCCACTTCAGATGCAAGGAATAAGCTACTTGGTAGCCTTCGCGGATGCTTCTAAGCAGGCCCAGGCTGCCTGCGTCTACTGGTATTCGGGAAGAGAGGTCCGACTTCTTCTTGCGCGATCAGCAATCGCGCCACGGAAGGAGAAAGATGCTCCTACAATCCCGAAAGCGGAGACGAACGCGATGACCATGGCGAGTAGGATGCTGCTGTACACTGCCAAAGCATTCCAGAACCTCCCTCGCCCTCCCAGTTGTCATCTCGTGCTTTTCAGTGACAGTATGATCTCCCTGTCATGGCTTATGAACAAGAAACAAGCCAGTTCGGTCTACGTCAGGAACAGAGTTGCAGAGACTCTCAAGAATCTCTCTGAGACGATTACTCTTCTTTCCACACACTCTCATGTGCCAGTTCTCCGAGTCCTCCACGTTGCTTCCGAGGACAACCCGGCTGACTTGGCTACCCGTCCGAATGAAGGAGCAACAATCGACAACTCAGAGTCGATTTGGTGGCACGGACCGGACTGGCTGACTGAAGAACTACCGAAGATCGTCCAGGAGAATCAGCAGACATTCAAGGAGAATGTCATAGACGACAGTGAGGTAGTGGCGACAGTAGCGGAAGTTCAGCATCCCCCGGCCCTTCCCTACCTTCTCAGCACTGTTGTCAACGCAGGACGTGTCCAAACTTGGAAGAGACTGAGACGAGCAACGGCCCTCGCTCTCAGATACGTCCGCCAGCTAAAACGAAGAATCAGCATTCCAAGGGACGAAAGGCAGATACTGGAGAAGTCTGTCGTCGTTCCTCCTTCCCGAGAAGAACTGAACGAAGCTGACTTGTGTCTCTGGAAGCTCCACCAGAAGAGCACAATTCATCTCATACTTTCACCAGGCAATCGCCAACTGAAGCCTTCCAAAGACGAACATGGGATCTGGAGATGTGGGCACGCGCGCCTTGATTACGCGGATCTTTCCCACTCTGCCAGATTTCCAGTTTTTCTCCCATTCACACCAGAATCCAGACATTTCATTCGACTAGTCATCGAAGATGTGCATAAGCAACAGATGCACTCAGGAGCTCAGCATACTGTAAACCAGCTTAGATTACGGTATTGGATACCGAAGGCAGTGGCAAGAGCTCGGTCAGTGATATCCCGTTGTGTGACTTGTAAGAAGGCACATGGAAAGACCTTCCGTTATCCGGACTCTCCCCCTCTTCCTCCTCAACGGGTACAACTCGTCCGTCCATTCCTTGACATAGGAATAGACTTTGCTGGTCCAATCACAGTGAAGGGCGAGAAGGAGAGAGAGAAGGCCTACTTTCTGCTCATTACTTGTCTCAGCACGCGAGCCATTCAGACGGAGCTCATAACGGATCTATCTGCAAGGACCTTTCTGAACGCTTTCAGACGCTTCTGTGCTCGGAGAGGAGTACCACGTACAGTATTGTCAGACCAGGCTCCAACCTTCCGCCTGGCTGAGAATCTCCTAACAAAGCAGATCTCAGATGCTGTGAATGAAGAAATAGCAGACAAGAACTTCAAATGGTCATTCACCACTGCATTCTCTCCCTGGAAGGGAGGGACTTACGAGAGGCTCATTGGCAGTGTCAAGTTCGCTATTCAGAAGACCATCGGCAGACGAATCGTCTCCCGAGACGATCTCGCAACTCTACTGGCAGAAGCAGAAGCTACAGTGAACACTCGCCCTCTCGCAGCACTCAAGGATGCCAACTCCACCACCATAGTAACAGTCCGACCAATTGATTTCCTCTGGCCATCCATCCACTTAACCTCAGTGGTAGTGGATGAAGCGGAGGACAAGAATAACGATCCAGACTTCCAGGCAATTGGGATTTCGGCGAATCGATATGCTATCGAATGTGCATACACAGACTCTCTCTCGCACGCTGCACGTCTCAGGAAGATATGGCGAACAGAGTATCTCATCCGTCTTTCAGACGCAGCAACGAGGAGTCATGTGAAGCAAGGGGCGACGTCACGTCTTTCTTCCCCTCGAATCGATGAGATAGTCTTACTGAAGAACGACAACCAGACCAGGAGTCACTGGGAATACGGACGAATCTTGTCTGTGTCCCAGCGAGAAGTGACTCTGAGGGTGTCCAGCGGACGAGTTGTTACTCGCCCTCCCAACCTGCTCATCCCATTGGAAGTATATAGTCGTGTTCCCGATGATGGCAGCACCAGGAATTCGCCATCTTCTCCAGTCTCTTCTTCCCCGGGCGCAGTTTCCCCTTCACCGAAGTCGCATAGTAAGTCGACTGGAAGAAGGAGACAGCCGGAGAGAAGTGCGAAGAAGAAACACTTCACCAGCTCAACGGATGGCGCGCCAGTTGTGGCCGCCCCGCAGCGTCACTAGGCAAAGGCCTGTGATGACTGCGAAGCTAGATGATCCTGTACATATCTTGTATCTACTCTCTCCAACTCTACTTTCACTTATATCGATGTTCTACGAGTTATTCTTCCTTCATTTGTGTTTCTACTTCATCTCTCTTCATCTTCTTTTGATGCGTCTATTAATGGAACTCTTGCGCGAAGAGTTCTATTTATTTCATTCGAGAAGACAACATTTCTATCGTCTTTTCATCTGCAGGAACATGGGCGAGAAGAGCGGGCCTGCCGACAAGATAATGGCCGCGATGGACCAGGTTATCAACAAGCCGCCCACCAACTCTTCCAACACTCCGCGACTACTCATCCCTGCGCCACCTCCACTCTCTGAGAAGCGACGTATCAGGAGCGCCCAGGTACTGTAATTACAGTCAGCGTGGAATTCTGTTCTAAAGGAGATGAGTATTCATTCAGAAGGGTCTGGATGTGAGTGCTTCCTCCACCGATGTCATCCATCGGACGGAGGAGGACGAGCAGATTCTGGATCCTCAGCTCGAATTCATCTCCACCACGCTGGCCACACACACGGACATTCTGTCGACACTGGATGAGAAGATCAGCGGACTCGATGATAAGTTTGAGTCCTGGACTGAATCGATTGGCTCCATCATTGCTCGTCTCGAGCAAGTAGCCTCTCGTTCTTCTACGTCCTCTTCTCATTCTACGCACACGATTCCTCGCTACCAGCCTAAGCCTTACGTTCGCAAGCCCTACATCCCTCCTCCTCGCACTGTCAACCCTCCTCGGAAGCATCCTGTTCGTGAGGAGGACGATGATGCCAAGAAAGGCAAGGAGCGTAAGAAGGCTTGTCCGTTCTGCGAGGGAGCACACCCTCCGGCTTCATGTTCTCTGACCGTCGGAGACAGGAACAAGACGATGCGCATGTTGGAGCTGTGTCACAACTGTCTCCTTCCTATCGGCTTCGAAGACGTCCACAAGTGCACCGCTCCCGCCAGCTCGCGATGCTTGTTCTGTAAAAGGGAGACACACCACCCGTCCCTTTGTCACTCTCGAGGCCAGTGAGTGATCGACATGCACATCCCTTTCCCCAATTCCATTTCCTTTCTTTGATGTTTCCTTTATTTTCTTCTCGGCCCCAGTGTTCGCTCCAACGCGAATGACTATGTGTTTTGCTGCGCAATTGCGCTCCATGGTGTATTTAAATTTCTGCCATTCACTCAGATGCAGACTTTTCTTAATATATTTCCATGCAGCTAGAAGATTCGTTTTGTCATCTCAATTCGTCCACTTCTTCACCCCTCCATTTTTTCTCTTTGTTAATTTATGTTGCGTGTCATGTTATTTCTCCTTTAATGTTATTCATCCTCATATCATTTTCCCATGCCAATCTCTTCCTTCTCAAGTCTCCAATCAGGCGAATCTCCCTGATTCCCCTTTTATCGGTCTCATTCCCCTCTTTCTCTCTACTCTTTCGTCATCTTCCTCTTACCCTTCCTCTCCGCGTATCTCTTGGCTTCCCGCCACCTCGGACGTTTGTGACCGTCACTTTAAGGGAAGAGCCTCAGGAGTAAGCGCACGCAGGGCTAACCAGTCACTGCTCCTCGTCCCTCTCTCCGTCATCTCTCTTCTCTTCCTCTTCTACACACACCCACTCTCTTCTTTGGCGCAAGGCCACCCCGGTAAAACCCTTTCCTCTTTCTTTCTTTCTTTCTTTGTTTCTTCCATTCCTCCTTTTCAGGGTTTACATTTATTTCATTTATTCTTTCTTCCTTTATTACAATCCATATCCTCCTCCATCTTTTCAGCTTAAGGTCCTAGTATAGAATCTAGACTCTAATTCTGTTACCTTGACGTATAGAGATTAATTTCTGGACTGATATCAAGGATCATTTGGAAGCAATAAATCTGTTCTTGTTCTTCGACGAGTTAAACTACATGTCATTGTGAAGTGGAAACAATCGAGTCAGCGAGTCAAGCCCTTCATCGATCAATACAAGATGATCAAGGGCAGAAACTTGCACACTAGCATTCAGAATATTCAACTACCTGTAAGGGTGTTCGCGATTTCAGCAAGCCCATTCTGGACGTCATCCACTTCAGGCTGCATCTCAATCCACAGTGTCTGAGCGTAGTTCCCGATCTGCAATTCAGGTAGCATCCAGAGACATACCGTAATCAGAAGAAAGGAGAAAGAAACTTGATAGAATCCACAAGTGGCGAGTGCATACCAGACAATCCAGGTCAGCACGGCACGGCTGTCTCGGTAGATCAGCAAGCTGCGGGCCGTCAGCGAGAAGTACATCCTCACTCCGCCGGATACTTTACGACGCTCCGCTTCGGAACGACTGACAATGAGAAAAGATAGAGAGAGAGAGAGGGAAGATAAAAAAGAGATAGGAGAAGTAGGAGAAGTTACCCACCTAAGTGGCTGCTCTTCGATGTGCTCGTTAGTTTCCTCATAGTCCTTATCTTCCTTTCTTTTCCCAAGAGCCCGCATTCGATCCTAATTAATCGATCTCGTTCAAAGAGCGAACAAAAGAATGGAAAGAATCGACCTGCTTCTTGCAGATTGGAGATGGGACAGACGGTAGAATGAGAGCTATTACTGTCACGAGACTAACTGCTCCCAGAGATATCTTAAAATAGTAGTTAGTGGGCAGGAAATTGCTTCAATCTTCTAGTGTCCCAAAAAAGTCCCAGATATGCTAAATAATCCAAATTATCTTTGCTGAAATGGCCGATAAACATGGCTGACTTGGTTGAGAAGAAGATAGCCAGCCGAATGAGTAGAGACAAGAGTTTGAGCCAAGGCGAATGCAACCAATTTGCCAGCCAGTGCAGCCGAGCTGAATTCTTCTTTGTCTTTAGAAAGACTTCCGTTTGGCACTTTTACTGTGAAAATTTAGTCTTTACCGAATGTAAGATGAGACTCGTTTGTAGTTTCTCTCATCCACGACAGCGTAGATGTACGAGTAGTAGGCTATTTCTGCAGCCGGTGAATTTTTTTTTCACTTCTCGTATTGTACAATTTTCACGCCAAACCACCCCGCGGACTGAAGGAGGCAAGGAGAGAAAGATCGAAAAAGCGACTTGGAAAGATAAGAGAAAGGGAGATGCAGGGAATTGCAGAAGGATTGTTCGGCAGCAAAACACAGTTAAAACAAGCAGACCGAAGCAGATCTGCATGATCTGCATCTGGCGAACTCCGTAACCGAAGACGAGTAGTGCCCAGGTGGCAGAGAGAGCGGCTGCCTCCACAACCACAATTGGCTTGTACCGGAGGACATCCGTCAGCAGGAACAGGGGCACCTCAAGGGGTGACACTCCTTCGGCTACTCTTCGGGCACCTTTATAATCAACACTTACGCAACATCAAAAGACTATAGAAGATGAGAAGTATTTTCTCTTGGCTATTTTGCCCTTTGGTCATGTTGCTTATTTTCTACTCTTCATTTTGTTTATCTTTGATCTCATTAGAGTTATTTCATGCTGAGGTGTTCAACGCTGACAAAGAAATGTTAAGATAAAGATAGAGAGAGAGAGCCGGAAGTGAACAGTGACAGAGACGAACACAGAGAAAGAAAGACGAGAGAGAAGAAAAGATGAGAAAAAAGTGCGCCAAAAACAAACGTTAAAATCTTCAAGGCTTCTCAGGAAGAACACTCCATGTGGCACGAGAAGCCGACAAGAGAGATAAGATGAAACCGATGAGTTATTCACCATTAGAAAACAAAGACTAAAAGGAACTAAACGAAAAGAAGAAACCATGAAAAGAAGATATGAATACGTCCAGAACGGATAGACATCTCCGTAGACTTGTTGGGAAGTGAGATTCTTGCCGGAAGAGAGGAAGAAAGGAGTGAGGAACGGCGTGCCCGGCCGGAACTCCTTCACCACTCCGTAAGTACAGATCAGTACCGTTGTCCACTTTCAGTGCATGTCTAGATGGAATTACCCTCAAACTATACTTATATGTACGTCGCCAAGTGTACATATGTACATACATATACATATTTACATGTGAATGTATGTTCATTAAAAAAAAAATCGAAAGCGTCAAGCATGACAAGAACGATTCAGTCAGAATCATAAATCGAAGGAAATAGAACGTTAAAAAGGAAAAGGACAAGGCACTACTGTAATGATGCTGAGATATGAAAAGGAAAGAATTGAAGCGGAAGATCTGATCAGATGATATTGATGATTATGAGTGAAAGGAGAAAAAGAAGTGGCAAACGTAGAAAAAAAAACCGAGAGAGAGAGAGACACACACACAGAGAGAGAGAGAGAGAGAGAGAGAGAGAGAGAGAGAGAGAAGGAGAAAGAAGGAGAGAGAGAGAAAGAGAAGGAGAAAGAGAGAGAGAGAGAGAGAGAGAGAGAGAGAGAAAGAAAAGATCCGTTAGAGGGCGAACGACCCCAATGACATGCGCAAATATGCTTTCTCAAAGAGTACAACAACCAACACATGTTTGCAAATGAGGGAGAGTGTAAAAGAAAGAATGAAGAGACACACAGAGATAGAGAGAGAGAGAGAGAGAGTAGCAGGGAAGGGAGAAAAGAAAGAAAGGAAAGTAGAGTGGGAGAGATAAGGTGAGAGTGAGATATGAGAGAAATAAATACGAGAGTGAGATATGATAGAGAACGCGAGAAATAGAGAAAAAAAGAAACCTAAAATGGGTGTGACAAACCCCAGTAACACATACTTGCCTTTTGGTCTTCTCAAGTTCTATCACATAATTGTCGTTCAAATATCTGTTCAATTTAATCACAAATCCAAAAATTCAGTTGAAGTGCATTTTTACACTGGTTGATTTTTACACTGACTGTTATGTTTCCGTTGTCCGTTTTTCAATCTCATTTGCAATCTAGATTAAGAAATTTAAACCCGCGCGTTGCCCTGAATCAGGAACTTTACTATTTAACTATTCAAACCATAATTTTGGAGTGAACTAATGTCATCGTCCGCCTGGTTCGCCGTTCTAATTTATGGTTTAATATTTTTCAAAGCCATGATTGAATTCTTATTTCGTTTCAGATTTTATGTCTAGACGCGGGGGCAGTGGAATGGAGCGTTTCTTGCGTTTAGGCGGCTTGGCCGGCAATCTCGGACAGGTGATTTTCTGAAACTCATCACTTTCTTACCTTCAAAAGTTTATTTCCTTTGATAAAATTATCTCTTCATTCAGTTTGGTGGCGGCGCGCCGAGCGATTCGAACCAAGTGGACACTTCTGAGACCGTTTACATTTCCTCGCTTGCTTTGCTCAAGATGCTGAAGCATGGACGGGCTGGTGTTCCCATGGAGGTTGACTATTCTGGCTCTATTAATAAGTGCTCTTATTTTTCCATAGGCGTCGTGCCTTTACAACAAATGGGTTCTGGTATTCATAGCATTTCACTGTAGAGGTTTTCATGATTGTTGAGGTGATGGGTCTGATGCTCGGAGAGTTCGTGGATGAGTACACAGTCAATGTCATTGATGTCTTCGCGATGCCCCAGAGCGGAACGGTAACGATTGCTTGGGCAAATATATTCTATTCTAGAACATTGTACATTGTATTTATGAACTATCGTTTGTATCACTTTCGCGAACTAATTGAAATAATTAAAAATATTCGCTGTTTTTAGTGCCCTCTTCTTCAAAGATTTTCGGAAGAGTCCACCATATAAAATCGGGAGAATCTAGCTTCTTTTGAATAATATGTTGAAAATGGAAGAATTCGTATGTTTTCTCAAGGATCCCCAGTATTCGATGCAAATTAAAAAGTGGGACCTATTTTAACTGGCCAGACGTGAAGTAATCTTCCCTTTAACTTAGGGAGTATCAGTCGAGGCCGTGGATCCGGTCTTCCAAGCCAAAATGCTTGACATGCTTAAACAGACTGGACGGCCAGAGATGGTCGTTGGATGGTTTGTCAGACTTTGTTTATAAAAGCAATTGTTGAATTATGAACTTACATTTGATCAATCATTTTCTCGTAGGTATCACTCTCATCCTGGCTTTGGATGTTGGCTGTCCGGCGTGGATATAAACACGCAGCAGTCTTTTGAGGTGTGCTATTTCTTTACTTTCAAGAATTTCAAATGATTCTGTATTAATTTCTACTTATTATAGGCCCTTTCTGACCGCGCGGTTGCTGTGGTTGTTGATCCAATTCAGTCCGTAAAGGGAAAGGTTGGTAGAACAAGTCATTTTAAGGTCGAGCTTATCAACAATTTTTAAAAAAAAATTTTTTGCGTCAATTTCAGTCATTTCATTCTTTGCCTTTGGTAACATCCGCGCGTTTGTTGTAATCGTTAAATTGTTATTCATAATTGAAGAATTTATAATATCCTGTTTTACAATACTTATCTTCGGTTTTCCACTTGGAATTATGCTGTCTCTGTTGGTTGATCTAGTCTTTTTCTTTTCCAAGACATGTTGCGGAACACTTGGTTGCAGGAACATCATTTTTTGGAGTCTTATCAATGAACATAGACTCTGCTCCCTAGAGGATTTCTAAGCGCTACTTTCGAGCTTTTCAGAGATGGAAAATGATTTATGTGCACGAAAAACGGGCTGGATTCCCAAGAGACCAGTAAATTGTCAAGAGTCAGAGTCGGTGGTGGGACAGCAAGGGATGAGGGGGCGGGTTCTGACCAATGGAATCATCGCAGGATTGGCAGCCCCACCCAGATCTTTGCCAGACCTTTGTTGTCCTGGCGTGGGTGACCGAGTTGACTTGGCATCTTCATCACAACACTCTTTTCTTTCATTGCAGGTTGTCATTGATGCTTTCCGTACGATCAACCCGCAGGCCATGGCTCTCAACCAAGAACCGAGACAGACTACCAGCAATCTCGGCCATCTCAACAAGCCCAGCATTCAGGTAAGAAAGGGGAGAAGGAATGGAAGATTTGAATGCATGGCTATTGCTTTGTTAAGGCATTGATACATGGGTTGAATCGCCACTACTACTCCATTCCAATCAACTATCGCACGCACGAGCTGGAGCAGAATGTTTCTTTCTTTGCTACTTTTTGTTTATTTTGTTGCTCGTTAAACAATACTATACTTTCCCTACAAATGTTTCGTTCACATTTCAATTTTCGTAATATTTGAGATGTTGCTGAACCTGAACAAACAGTCGTGGATGGATTCGATGCAGTTGGAGGCCTTCAGCAAGAGAAGCTGCGGCAACAAGCAGGCCATGGAGAGCATGCTCAAACTCGCGAAGAGCTACAAGAAGGTGCGAACTACTTCTCTTGTCTGTTCATGGCTCTGTCCTTATGGATAGTGTTATTCTATATGAGTCTTCTTTTAGGCTCTTGAAGAAGAAGAGAAGATGACGGACGAAGAGTTGGCCATCAAGAATGTTGGAAAGCAGGATCCGAAGAGGCATCTCGGAGAAGAGGTCTCACTCCATTTCTTCTTCTTTTCCTTATCTGGCCTAAATATAAATGAACTTGCAGGTCAATCAACTTCTGGCAGACAATATTGTGCAGAATCTGGCGGCTATGCTGGACACCACTTCTTTCCAATGATGCCTTTCCCTTTTTCTATTCTTTCTTGTAATGACTCCACTTGAAGACACATATTTTGTTGAGAGTAAACTTGCTGCCGAAATCTGTTTATTACTACTCTTTTAATGTTCTCTTCTTAATCTGCATGTCGTTATTCTGGCATGTTTAATTTATTTATTCTCTTTTTATCTTCTTGAAGGTAAAATGAGCAAAGGGATCGATAAAGTGATAAGAGGATGAATTTATTGTCTAATTAGAAGAGGATTTGACCTCGTAATATTTCTGCCACTGTATATTAGACGAGTAGATGAATGCTCCGTTTAGATGCTCAAGCAGATTCTTCGCAGGGTGGATTGGATACCGGTTCGTTTTATCTCTGTAATGCTCCTTCTTGATGCCTTGGGGCTCCACCTCTTATAGAAGTGGAAGGTAGTTGGATATCGTAGGGTTATGCTGTGCAGGTTGGGGAGAAGTGGAGTCGTCTATCGATAATGGGCACGGACCTCTCCGAGAAGTCCCCTCGAAGGGAGAACTTCGGAGAGGACGACAAGAGGGTCGTCATTCTAATGATTCCAGGTCTCATTAAAAAAGAGCGTTTCAGGACAAGAGTTTACATTAAAACTGCCATCATACTAACCAGAAGTATTGAGGGAATCCGGGGAACGAAGGATTCTACGCTGACTTTGGTGAGCGAATGCTTCGGAGTCTCATGGCGAGGGATGAGAGAACAGGAGAGAAACACTCCATCTACCTCTTCTACACGGTCGGTCTGCTTTTTATTGTTTCTTATTATTCTAGAGATCTCTTTCTCAGATCAGCCACTTCACGTTCGACTGCCACCCGAACTCGAGAGAACCAATGGGTCTTCGGATATGAGTGATAAAGGCAGCCATTTCCTCTCGTTTTCTATCCCTCACTCTAGCTCTATTTCTCTCTCTCCACCTCTCTCTCTCTTCCTCTCTCTCTCTCTCTCTCTCTCTCTCTCTCTCTCTACCCTTTCCCCTCACTCTAGCTCCCTTTCCCTTTCTCTCTCTCTCTCTCTCTCTCTCTCTCTCTCTCTCTCTCTCCCCTTTCACTCACTCTAGTTCTCTTTCTCTCTCTACGTCTCTCTCCCCCTCAGATCGCTTTTTCCTGGCGGATCAAGTGCAGCACAAGCTTGACTTCGTGCGTGAGCATCTTCCCCATGCCAATCGCGTGTATCTCCTCGGCCACTCCATCGGCTGCTACATCATGCTGAGGTTTCAAATGAGTTGTGGTCTTCGTCAAATATTAGAAACTCAGACAGCAGCACGAATCTGAAAGGCTCAATTGGGGTAATTGAGCCTCAATTGAGCCTTTTCCAATAACTTGCCCAACAGGCTGCTGCCATACATCAAAGATGATTTCCGTATAGCAAGAGCCATCTGTCTATTCCCTACCATAGAAAGAATGGTCGAGACGCCTAATGGAGTTCGTCTCCGAAGAGTTCTCGCTGTTAGTTATTGGAGAGAGAGCGATGACGAGAGAACGAGAAAGAGAGAGAGAGAGAGATGATGAGATATCGAGAGAGAAAGGGTGAACGAGAAAGAGAGAGAGAGAGAGATGATGAGATATCGAGAGAGAAAGGGTCACCGAATGATGGATAACGGTGTTTGAACTCTTTTGCAGACTCTGGATGCAAATGACTGGCTGGCGACTGCTCTTTCTTTCTGGCTTGACTGGTTGCCTCTCTCCTTGAAGGTTTGGCCAAGCCATCTTTTTCCTCCATTTAACGCTGCTTCTTGCAGTTGTATAGCCTCTTCTGGTCGTTGTGTTGTCCCTGCCTCATCCTCATAATGTTAATTGATCTCTTTCTCCCAATCTCTTCTCAACTCAATTCTAATTCAGAAGTCTCTGGTGACGATGAATCTTGGCCGTGGCGGAGACGTCCCTCAATGCGCCATTGACTCAGCCGCTGAATTGCTGCACAGGTTGGTTGGCATTCTTCGACAAGAGAAGAAACTCTGTCCAGATCATTTGATTCAAGAGGGGAATTGGTTGCAGGAACGTCTTTCGTAACATCATTCACATGAGTAACGATGAATTGGAATCGGTCTGTCACGCAGTCGTTCTTCTACTTTTTAATTAATTTGTCTTCGTCCTTGAACAGGTAACGGAATTGGACAGCCGTCTCCTGAATAGCCAAGAGCTGATCTACTTCTATGGGACAATCGATGGGTGGTGTCCCGTGGAATACGGTACGAGTAGAAGAGAGAACACCTTGATATGACTCTTCTCTACTTGAGGGATGGAAATGTCTTCCCGACTGCCCCCTGGACATGTCCTCATCGATGACAACGAGTGCCAACACGCTTTTGTCATCTGAGACAATAAAATCGTCGCCGACAAGATCCTTACACTCATACAGTAACCAATTGGCACTTTCTCGTTGCTCTCTGTCTCTGTCTCTCTCTCTCTCTCTGTCTCTCTCTCACTATCTCTCTTTTCTCTGTCTCTCTCTCTCTCCTCTGGTCCTCTCCCTTTCATACCCTTTTAAAATTTATTTCACTTGTGTTATAGGTTTAAGATTTTCAACAAGAGTTCGTTTTTCAGATATGTAACCCTAAATAGCGTTAGGTAAATTAGGTTTGCAATGTTTTTTTTTATATTTGTTTCTGTTATAATAATTAAGACTTACTTACATTCCAAATGTTATACCAATTCTCTTCACATATATAAAGGGATGTATGAATATTTGGATGGTTTTTATACTCGTGGTCAGCGAAATAGAAATGATGGAATAGTCTATTAGATTTTATTTTAAATATTGATGGGATAAAAAATATGGATGTCGTTTGAAAATATAATGTAAACCTCACACAAGGGAGCAAAAGAATAAATTAAAGAGAAGAAGAAATGGAAGGAGAAGTTATTCATCTGACCCTACGACTGACAGATGGATACCATTGCTCTTTTATTCAAATTGAGATGCGCGGCAAGTTTTCTGGCCGGCACCCTGGATTAAAGCTCTGTTGCGCTGATGCTTTTCTTTTCTGTAATGATTTTCTCGTGGTGCTCTTCTTCAGGATGGAAAGATCCGCTCTCTTGGCAATCGAGGGGCACCGCCAGCTCATTCTGGACAACATTGAAGTTTGTGGTTTCATTTCGCCCCCAGTAAGTTTTCCGTATTATCATCTTGCAGACAGCAGGGGATGTATCCTCTCCATAATATTGGAAATAATCGGATAATTGTCTTAAGGTCCAAGAAGCATTGCCGAAGTTGTTGGACGGAAAAATAACCGAGCTAACGAATACCTTAGCAGAATTTGAACTGCTGGAGAATGACTTGAAACAGGATCAAACGACCGATGACTTCTACCGGCAGGCAGCTGCTTTCCTTGAGGTGCGGAATACTTTGAAGAGAATCGAAAGAGTCATATTCTTAGAGGATTGGTATTGGAGTATTTGGTATAAGGAATACGAAAATCACATTCATTTTTAGTATACATTTTATTTGAAATCATAAATTGACCCCCTTGGACAGCTGTCTGGGAAATTGTTTTTTTTTCGAATTCTTCTGGGGCATCTTTAAGCACGTCACTTGTATCGCCTTGTAGTCCAGCATTGTAGAAGAAATGTTTTGATAGTTGAACGTGTAGACATTTATGATAACGGTATTTTCTTTAGCGAGTTTGGCTAATTCCAGGAGTTCGTTTTTGTTTCTTTAAGCGACATAAGAAGAGCGATGTTGTTGAGCCGAAAAGGCAAGAGGCCGTTCCCGGTCAAGAGATGGAAATGGCGAGGGAACAGGAGGTAGTATTTTCCAACCTTTAAGACAGAGTTAGCTAATTGTAACTCAGCGCCAGGATCTTGAGAATCATGAAGATCCAATAACCGTTTTCTTGAAATACTGTAACGAAGTTTCTTTTCTATTATAACAAAATTTCCTTTTAAAAAATGACTGCAAACGCCATTTTCAGGAAAGCGATGGAATACGCCGTGTGACTGAGGAAGAGTTGAAAGAAGTTCCTGGCTACTTGCGAAACCGGCTGCTTGTGAGGGAGGTCAACGAAGTCTGTAAAGCACTCCTATATTTTACTACTATTTCCTATTCGAGAAATTTTAGGAACTGCGAAGTTTTGTTTATTGGAAGTTTTCAGACTAGCTTTTCTCTCTCTCTCTGTCTCTCTGTCTCTCTCTCTCTCTGTCTCTCTGTCTCTCTCTCTCTCTCTCTCTTTCCTCTCTCTCTCTCTCTCTTTCCTCTCTCTCTCTCTCTCTCTCTCTCTCTCTCTCTGTCTCTGTCTCTGATTTTTCCTAGTTCTCCATCTCTGTTCTTAGTTTAAGGCGCTTATAATGGTTCATGCATGATTATCCTTGTCATACAAGGTCATCGATAAGATTAGCGAGCTCCTTCTTCGGAAGCACACGTTGCTGCTGCAGCCAATGCAGAAACTGCAACCCAAATAGAAAGACTTGGTCATCCGATGGAGAGAACAGGTACTTGAGGAGAGAGAAAGCGAGAGAAGAGAGAGCGAGAGAAGAGAGAGAGCGAGAGCATAGAGAGAGAGAGAGAGAGAGAGATATCACGTTGTTAGCCGTTTTATTTTTAGCATGTTTTGAAGTATTTGCAATGGTATCCACTTCTGACCCAAAAGATTCATATAAACTCGATTTGTCGAAATATAAGCATAAAAAATAGCCTTTAACATTTTCTCGATTTTCCTTTTTTTAAATCTTTTTTTTCTAGGGCTCGGACACTTCCACAATCTCGATCTTGGAAACAGAGCTTCGTGAAGCGATGCCTGATAAAACAAAGAAGAATGTCCGGGTCAGAAAATTTTTATGTGCCTTCATATTATATATATTATATATATAATTAAAAAAAAACTATGGTACACAATTTTTCCTTACTAATGGTGAATTTTATAAGATCTATAACTAGTCTTTTGGGTGCTGATTGGAACTGTGCTTTTCAGAATATATTTGTTTACTTAGTTATGTAATTTACAATTCGTTTTTATGTAATTGATGAAAAAAAATGCTACTTATTATCAAGGAAGATACAATGGGTTATGTTTAGGCTGTTCTTCTTGCCCTTTGACACTGCTACCTTGCTCTCTTACACACACTATCTCTTTAACCCTCTCTCTATCTCTCATCTCTCTATCTCTCTCTCTCTCATCCTCTCTCTCTCTCTCAGTCTCTCTCTCTCAGAGTGTTCTTCCTTGCCTGCGACATCTCCGTAGAATCCGCGAGGATCGAGTAAAGGGGGCCTCTCGCATCGTCCCTATAGACTTCCGCCTTACCTCTGTAGCCTCTTGCCGTCGTTAGTCGTCATTCTTTTTTATTTGCACCACGAACATTAACCATCATAGCAAAGCCCCCCTCCATTCTAATTTTACTGTTTTAATTCTTCTAGTTAAGTTGAACTATTATGTGTTTTTTTTCATCTATCGATTTTATAAAACCTCATCGAGGATCAAGGTTTTCTTCTTTACACCCGCCTTTATGATCTTTCAACCTACGTTATTGTCACCTTTTCGAAAAATCGTTTTATCTGCCTTACTGTACTGTTGTGTTCATGACTGCAAATAAATGAATTTAGTACCATAAAAAATGAAGTTATGCGCAACTCAATCACTGGAAAAAGAAAGATGATTGCTCATTTCTCCGAAAAGACTTCTGTCTTAATTGTAGTTCCATATGAGCCCTTTTAAAGTATATTCAAATGATATTGATGCAAGCATGGATAAGGTCGCTGATATAAAAGGGATGGATTTCCCATTCTTCTCATTGTCACTTCTACCTAATCACTGGAAAAAGAAAGATGATTGCTCATTTCTCCGAAAAGACTTCTGTCTTAATTGTAGTTCCATATGAGCCCTTTTAAAGTATATTCAAATGATATTGATGCAAGCATGGATAAGGTCGCTGATATAAAAGGGATGGATTTCCCATTCTTCTCATTGTCACTTCTACCTGTGTTGATCACTCTTGGCTTCCTTCGTTACTCCGGTTGGTTCTTTCTTTCTTTTCTGCCTTCCCATGTATGAAACAACTGAGATTTGTGGCTGTTCGGAGAGTTTTGCTACCCTTTTTTTAGGCATCTACAGATGTCTCTGCCGGAGATCCAGATCAAGGCTGGCGACGTCGTTGGTAATCGGTCTGTTCATTTCCACTCTCCCATCTTCTCTAGTTCTCTCCTCTCTCTCTCTCTCTCTCTCTCTCTCTCCCTCCCGCTCTCTCTCTCCCTTCCGCTCTCTCTCTCTCCCTTCCGCTCTCTCTCTCTCTCTCTCTCTCTCTCTCTCTCTCTCCCTCCCGCTCTCTCTCTCTCTCTCTCTCTCTCTCTCTCTCTCTTCTCTCTTCTCTCTTCTCTCTTCTCTCTTTCTCTCTCCCACTCTTTCATTGTCTATCGCTTTCCAGGTTCATCGTCAAGAAGAAACTTGGCGAGGGAGCATGTGGTCAAGTTTGGCTGGTGAATCAAAAGGCCAATGAGAAGGTTGGTTTGTATTGGCTGTTTCCTTTTTTTCCTGCTACGATTGTATAAGTATAAACAAAAGTATTTCTATCTGATCTTTCAGCTATCGTACGCAATGAAAGTGGAGCCTCGAATGAAGAAGGTCTCGATAATCATTTCCTTTCAACTCTTTTAATTCTACTGTTTTTGAACTCTGCCTTCTGTCTATGTGTAAATTCATCTACCTTTCTCCAATCCCAGGAGGAAGAGGTTCTCAAGATGGAAATCTTCGTGCTGAAGAAGCTGCAACACTCCAAATACTTCTGCCGCTTCTTTCTTGCAGGATTCGCCGGCAATTACACGTCAGTCGGCTATTTATTATTTCGATGAGAAAATGCAAAAAAGAGCAGAAGAAACAATAAGATTATGACGGAAATCAGTTGTTCCCGGTGCATAGATCCGAGTTTCGCGAAGCAGTGTCCACAAATTTCCTTATGGTAGTGCGGGTGTCTTTTACTGAAGTGCTCCTCGGAGCGAGTTGTTCTTGTCTGCAGTTTCTGTATCATGCAACTCCTCGGAGCGAGTTGTTCTTGTCTGCAGTTTCTGTATCATGCAACTCCTCGGAGCGAGTTGTTCTTGTCTGCAGTTTCTGTATCATGCAACTCCTCGGAGCGAGTTGTTCTTGTCTGCAGTTTCTGTATCATGCAACTCCTCGGCACCGAAGTCACTGAGATGCGGCGGAAACTCAAGGATCGCAAATTCTCGCAGCCAACCACGCTCCGCATCGGCCTGCAAGCCGTCCAGGTCGAAAGGGATATTCTACGCCCTCTATCTCACTCTCTCCTTCACTTTGTCCCTCTGGCTGTCCCTCTCCATTCTCTCTCTCTCTCTCTCTCTCTCAGGCAGTCTCTCTCCCTCCTCTCTCTCCTCCCTTCTCTCTCCCTTCTCTCTCTCTCTCCCTCTCTCTCTCTCTCTCTCCCTCTCTCAGGCAGTCTCTCTCTCTCTCAGGCAGTCTCTCTCTCTCTCCCTCCTCTCTCTCCCTCCTCTCTCTCCCTTCTCTCTCTCCCTTCTCTCTCTCCCTTCTCTCTCTCCCTTCTCTCTCCCTTCTCTCTCTCTCTCTCTCTCTCTCTCTCTCTCTCTCTCCTTAGGCAGCTGAGGAGATGCACAAGGCCGGTTTCATCCACCGTGACCTGAAGCCTAGCAACATGGCCTTTGGCAAGGTGACGACGCACGTCATTTTCATCTTCGACTTTGGCCTGGCCAGACAGATCCTCCTCCCGGACAAGAACGGGAAGCTCATTCTCCGGCCTCCCAGGAACAAGGTAAGGGTATGAGAGAGAGAGAATTAGAGAGAGAGAGAGAGAATGAATAAATTAAGGTCTCTTTCCGCGGAACGGTCCGTTACTGCTCGCTCAACGTGCACCAGGCGAAAGAGCAGGTCTTTTTGATTCTTTTCGGTATGCGAAGTGAAGTATGATCAGGGCCGCCACGACGACCTGTGGTCCGTTCTCTTCACTCTCGTTGAGTGCCTGACGGGCACTCTTCCTTGGAAGGGCTGCTCGAGGAAGGACGCTGAGAGAATCAAGCGGGACACCAAGGAGGACAAACTATTCAAGGTCTACTTGCATCCACGAGCAACACAGCCAAGACCTTTTGCAGGGCTGCCCAAACTCCTTCGGCGCCTTCTACAAAGAGCTCCAGAAGTACACGTACACCACCGTTCCCGCCTACTGCTCCATCCGCCTCGCACTCTCTGCCGACTTCAAGCAATTCAATGTCATCTTTTCGTTTTTCTATTATTATATGGACATATTTAAAAAAAAACTTTTTTTTTAAGCTGAAGATGACCGCTCCCTGGGAGTGGGAGGAGAAGGCCGCGGCTGCTGCTGGGACCGGCGGTGGCAGGAAGGAACCCACCATCATCAAGGACACCAAGCGAGAAGCGGACAACGTCTGTCTTTCCCTTTCTCGCCTCTCTCACTCTCTCGCCTCTCTCTCTCTCTCTCTGCTCAGTTCATCATTATCACTCCGTGCAGGACCCGGACAACGACACGAAGAAGGATGTGGAGGTTTCGGGTACAATCCAGTCTTCCGACGGGACCACCGATGGCGACTACGACGCAGAGAACACGCTGGTAAGCGAGAGTATGGTGAGAGAGAGAGAGAGAGAGAGAGAGGGTGAGGCGGAGAGGGAGAATTACCTCTCTCTCCATCTCTCTCTCTGCAATTGTAGAGAGATAGAGAGAGGGAAAACTGTAGAGGAAAAGAGAAATGTAGAGAAGGAGAAAGAGACAGAAGTACAGATAGGAGGAGAGAGATACCTGAGAGGTGGCACTACTTGCAGGACAACATTGCCGAGGTGGAGAATGAGCCGAAGAAGAAATAAGAATGGGATGAGAGGGAGCATTGAGAAGGACCCTTCTTGAAATAAAGGGTCATATCCCCTTCTGTTGTTTCGCATATTAAATTAAAACATTAGATTCGCTTGTCTTTCCTCACCCTCAAGCAGAGTGATGCTCGGTCTGTTCTTCCATTGGCTTGGCATCAGGCAAAACAAGTTAACAGGGGTGAAGGGAGGAGAATGTGAGAGGGGGAGGACAACCACACGAGTTCTCGCGTTCCCTTCATTAATGAAGCCAGTTCTAGGCCGTTCTCTTTCTGGCTCCTATTCTCTCTCTCTCTCTCTTTCTCTCTCTCTCTCTCTCTCTCCTTCTGTCGTCAGGTATGTCACTTCCAATAGCTAGAAAGCATCCCTATCGCCCCCAGAGGTTCTATTACTTTGGTATGAAGTTCTTGGCCCAAGCAGTAATAAGTATAAATGTCGTGCATACTGTAGTGTAAGACTCGTGTTTAGCGACCAATTAGTTTTTCTCATATCTCTATACCATCAAACGAAAGTTAAAAAGTTTTTACCCGGCACTGTAAAAATAAGAAATAAAAATAAGAAGAAGGAAGAAATGCCTGGGAGAATGCAAACGA
The DNA here is from genome assembly GCA_945643635.1 of Allodiplogaster sudhausi. Lineage (NCBI taxonomy): Eukaryota > Metazoa > Nematoda > Chromadorea > Rhabditida > Diplogasteridae > Allodiplogaster > Allodiplogaster sudhausi. Next base: position 2,709,432 of record CALZFC010000262.1, on the reverse strand, counting down.
AGTTGCTTCGAATTACACTGGCGGCGTGGCTTTCATCTTCTGCCTCTCCTCTTCGCCGGATTTGTTTTGTCGTTCGAAGTGACGACGGAGAAGGCAGCAGCCAACAGCGGCCGCCAGAAGTAGTAGCACACTCACCGCACCAACGACAACCAGTCACACCGGAATTCCCTCCTGGGACATGTCAGGACACGCCTGGGGCAGACAAGTTGTGAAGATATTATACAGTCAGATAAAGTGAACACCTTTTCATTATAAGAGTGAATGATGAGTGGCCAATCGTGAACTATTCTACCTGTCTTCCGTTATCGCACTCTCCCTCGCTCTCACTCACTCTCTCTCTCTCTCTCTCTCTCTCTCTGTGTCTCACACTTTCTCACTCTCTCTGTTTCACTCTCTCTCTCTCCCTTTCACTGCCGCCAATTGGCCTTATCGCCTTCTCTGTGCTTCCTTGGTTATCACAGCCTTTGTGATACAAATGTGAAAGTGTACAGAGCAGAAGCATGAGTTTATTAGCCTCGATGGCGTTGAGCAGCCAGAGCAAGAGAGAATTAGAGAGCGGGGATGAGAAGAGGTTCAATTCGAGAATGGCACCCGGCATGAGCGGTCCGTGAGTGGCGGCCGTGGAAGTCTCTTTCTAGTAGCCAGGAGCCGTCCGCGGCGGCGGGCAGTGATCGCAGCCGCCTCCGCCGCCCGCGCCTCCTGCCGAGCCCGCGGCGCCGGGTGCTCCAGGGTTTCCAGGGGCGCCGTCTGGGCCAGGGTCGCCAGCCGGGCCGGGTGGGCCAGGAGGGCCAGCACCGCCAGAACCGGGAGGACCAGGCGGGCCGGCCGGTCCGGGAGGTCCGGCGGGTCCGGGCGGACCTGCTGGCCCTTGCATCTCCTGCATTTGGCCAGCAGCTCCAGGAGCGCCAGGAGCACCTGTGGGGAGAATTCTCATTCGAGAGACATCTTTAGCTTAAATGGAAGTCTTACCAGGCGCGCCGTCGTTCCCAGGAGGCCCGGGAGGTCCAGGAGGGCCTGGCGGGCCGACTCCTCCACCCTGGCCGGGAGCTCCTGGAGCACCAGGGTTGCCAGGACTACCAGCGGGTCCGGGTCCGCCAGCGGGACCAGGCGGGCCAGCCGGGCAGTCGAAGCAGAACTCGGGCATGGCATTCTGGGAGGGCGCGTCCTGGCCAGGCGATCCGTCCGGGCCGGGCTGCCCGTCATTTCCGGGTGCGCCATCCGTTCCGGGCGGGCCGGCCGGACCGGGCGGGCCAGTCTGGACACAAGCGTCGCCTCCTCCGCCGCCCGCAGCCGCCCCTCCTCCGCCGTACGATCCTATGCCTCCTCCGCCCGCAACCGCTCCTCCGCCGCCGTATGATCCTCCTCCGCTGCTGGCTGCTCCTCCTCCTCCGCTCGAGTAAGTCCCTATCCCTCTGGCCACTGCCCGGTGCCCATTCTTCTGCAGCAACACATTTATTATCATAAATTAGTTTTAATCGCAAGCGGGTTCGTGCTAATTCATCTCTACCCAATTTTTTTTTTTAATATGTGCATTTATGAATGTGATATTCTGTTCTGATTATTAGAAGAGAGAAGAGAACCAGCCTGCAGCACAACGGTTGCTCTTCTATTCCTGACAAGTCCCGAGACTCCTTTCATCGATTCGATCGGTGGTACTCGTCCCACATTCCATTTGTCCGGTTCCATTTGTTGCAAAAGTCCACCTTCAAAGTAACATACATTCACATCTCAGTGAAGGAATGAGTGAGTATTTCAGTGTTCTATTGTCGACTAGAAACTGTAGCAGAGCAATAGGAGAGTCTACCACTTTCCCTTTCCAGAATCTTAGTAGTTATGAACTAAGCGAAAGTAATAGCTTCGTGCTGCTAATTCGAAACTAGCTACATAAAGAGAATCTGTAGAAGGTGAAAGTGGTTAATGACAGTAAATGAGCCAGCAATAGGAAAAAGATGAGAGATCTTTGGGAAATGGTAGGGATCGAGAATGGAGCAGGCGTTATTGAAGCAGATTAGAAGGAGGCATAGATGGAATTTGAAAATAAAGAGAAGATAAAACTGTTGTGGGAGGAGACCTCGTCCTGTAGTGCGGACTGAATGTGTTGCATGTAGTTGTAGAGCATGGGGACAGCCAGGATGACAGTGAGAGTGGCGACCGTGGAGACCGCGACTCCGAAGAAGGCGACTCGCTTCAGAGAGGCCACGTCCCTCTCGGACACCTCCTCTTCTTCCATTTCCCTTTCTGCCGCTTCTCTCTGCTATTCCCCCTTCACCCCTTTTATCCCCAGCACCACATGTCAGTCGAACACTGTACGAAACCAGTAAGGAAGGGGTGCTCCCGGCCCTCACTCCCTTGTTTCCTCTCTTTTTTTCTCTCTCCTACCCTCCCTCTCTTTCTTCTCTACCCACCTCCAGATTTCTCTCTTCAAGAGGTGCAAAGTCTCTTCGTATCCTAAGGCACGCGTCGCCCTTCCTCCTCATTCTTGAAACAAATGATCTTCGATGGAAAGTGAAATGAAGCAAACAGAGGCTGTTTCGGGTGTAGTTGAAAGGGCGAGGGAATTTGAGAGGAAAAGAGAAAGAGTGGGGAATAAGATATGTAGTCGAGTGAAAAATTAGTGAGAAAGAGGGAGAAGAATTTAACATTAGTCTATTAGGAAACATGTACCATTTCCAGAGTGATCCTCACGATCTCTCTCTCTCTCTCTCTCTCTCTCTCTCACTCTCTCTCTCTTTCTCTCTCTCTCTCTCTCTCTCTCTCTCTCTCTCTCTCTTCGTCTCCAGTGAGAACTATTGGTTACAGGAACGCTCATTGACAGCGTCCTCTTCCTCTTGTAATGATTCCCATCGATTCCCTCGTGGTATAATCGACGATCTAAATCTGTGCATACATATGTAGTTTAGATGTGATGTAATTTATTCTGGTTATAAAATTGTATTTTTACAAATTACAGCAAAATTTTTTGCATTTTAGATTCAGTATTTTCAATGGGCAGTTTCATTGAGTTATAAATATCCATATTCGTTTGGTTCCATGTTTTTACAACATTCTTGCCAACAAACTCATTACAACTGCTTGAAATATGATTTGTAAGCAGACATTGCGAACTTGAGTAGAAGACGGGAAAGAGAGGGGAAATGAGACCCAGACAGTTCATTTCAACCAGTCTGTACTGTGGTGAGAAGGTTGAATGAATGGGATGAGTAAACCGTGACCTCTCCCACTGCCGCTCGTAAAATATTCTTACTACACATACTGGCACTATTACTAGGGAGCAGATGTTCTTGTTATGGGGAGAACCCAAAACTCGCTGCTTTCCTCTTCCACCCTTCAGCACTTTCGCCTTATCCCTCCCCACATTCGTTTATCAATCGCCTATTGCTCATTCGATGGAGCAACTGACAAACTGAAAGAAAGAAAATGCTTTGTGATTTTATTGTGAAACATGTACAAATTCATTGAAAAATCAGCAATGATATAAAGTTATCATCCTTTCGTGATGGCCGTCGACAACTTTTGACAAATCGAAAGACAAACGGAGCTAGTGCGTGGTCGAGGGAAATACATGAGAACGGAAAGAGAAAAGAATCTAATCAGAAACCAATTAGATAAGCAGTAAGCGTTAAAGTCAAAGCTGGCGGAGCATGAGGAGACGGATAACATTGCAGGCATGGAACCAATCGTTCCCTGAACCCGTGACTCGTCTGATTCATTTGGTACTTATGGGGCTTAAGGACATAGGATATCAAAAATAATGTGGTAGAGAAAAAGAAAAGAATACATTGTCTAGGTACTCGCATAGTAAAGAAACTCGATAATAGATAAATGCAATAAAATAGAACAGAAAGGAGAACACGAGAGAGAGACACTGCTTGTGACTGAAGTGAGCCATGAAAGTCATACTAACAACACGAAAATGTTTCCCTAAGGCTCAAGAAAGCGGTTGGAGTAATCAAAAAATTGTAACTATAATTAATAAGAGCGAGCTCATGACCTACACAAAACTGAAGCGACGCTGTAGGAGATCGCATTCTTTGCTTCTTGTAAGACGATTGCAGGGCAATTAACACAGATGAAAATTGCAGTAAAAACATTCTTAGGAGATATTTTTTTAATAAAAAAAAACTCTCCGTAGGAAAATTTATGTGGTAATTGAGATTGTTGAGCAAGTGATGGAAGAAGTGAGGCAGTGAGTGTTTCTGGAGAGGCAGAGAAAGAGAGCCGAGTCTCTCCTTTTTAGTGATAACTTCCAGATGATTTCAGACGATGTGTGGAGCCCCGATTCCCCTCGGCCTCCTCGTGTATTCTCGCTCTCTCTTCACTGCTCCCACCTCTTCCGGATTTCCGTTGAGGTACTCCCTAAAAAAATCGACTCAGGAAACAACTAAATATTTATTTAACGTCTTCAGCTAATATCTTTTCATATGGATTTATTTTGACAAAACTAGCTCCATAAATAATGTGTATCGCGTATTAATTTTTTTTATCTACAATTAGATTGTCGGGAGATTTATAAAAATTTTGATTAAAGGAAGAATATAGAAATATGTAAGGAAAGAAAAACGGGTACAGACTTGAATTCTCCTTCGTCGTGTCCATTGGCAGTCAGCGCCTGCTTCGAACTTCCACGAGAGGAATCTTGACCTGACGAAGCTTGACGGCAACAGTAGGAACAACAGAAACACAGTGTCAGTAGGAGAAGGAGACCTGAACGAGAGAGAGAGAGGGACAGAAAGAGAGAAAGAAAGAAATAGAGAAAGAGAGTAAGAGAGAGAGAGAGAGAGAAAGAGAGAGAAAGATAGAGTGAAAGATAGAGAGAGAGAGAGGGAGAGGGAGAGAGAGAGAGAGAGAGAGAGAGAGAGAGAGAGAGAAAGAATTGAGCAAAAGGAACTCACCAACAACAATCACAGCGAGTACGAAGAGGGCCATGTAGAAAGAATTGCCCTTGAGGGTCGAGAAGAACGGAGCAGCCTCAAGTTGCTGGCATTCACGTTGGATAACATCATATTATCATGGGAATGTCTGTTAGAGGGAAAAGGTGAAGAAAGAATGAAAATAGAATACCTTAGGCGGCTTGAGTCGCGTGCAAGTGAACATATCAATGGCCTCCTGGCCGAGGTACACGAGAGTTCGAGAACAGGAAGCATCACAGACTTCCGCGCAACGACCGGCGGTTGGGTACGTGTGAGAGGCTGAGAAGAAGTCACTCGGATAGCTTAGTCACTCTTCTTTTCAGGTTTATTCATTTTGTGAGAATTAGCATCCAGCAAGAGTCCCTTGTGCACTGAATCAGCTACTCTCTAGCTTTTGAGTTTGAAGACAGCTTCCTTTATCCTCTCTTTCAATTCAACGAAGGAGGCTGGCAGTGCCAAAGTATGATTTCCATCACGATTCTCATCGGGCAAAATGAGCGAGCTCAGCTTCATCAGTTAGTCTGCCTCTGCCATCGCTCTTCTTCTTCTCTCTCTCTCTCTCTCTCTCTCTCTCTCTTTTCAATCTTCCTCACCCTCTTCGAGTCTCTCCATTCTCTCTCAGATGCAACCTATACATATCGTGGTCTTCAATGCCCGAGTAGTGCATAGCTCTCAACTCAATTAGTTCCGGTGCCCCGGCAATTGTGCGTGAGACTGCGTTCACCACTGGGTGACCCGTGCTTTCATAGGTTAGATGCGGTAAGAAGTGCGAGAGGGAGAGAGGGAGAGAGAGAGAGAGAAAGATAGTAAAGGGAAAGTGAGAAATAAATATGGAGATAGACTAGGGGAATAGAGAGAGAGAAAGAGACAGAGAAAAGTGGAGGGAGAGAGAGAGAGAGAAAGGGAAACGCGAAAGTGCATTTGAATGGTGATTTACGGCATATACTACATGCACGAACACAAGCATTTCTACTGATAACTAGATTTTTTCTCGTCCATTTCAATCACGGCGCACAGGTAGTCGTCCTTGTGTTTCCGAGAGGGCATGAGAGTGATTCGTCCCTCTCGGGAAGACTCTCTCCTTCCTCCTCCCGTTGTTTGTTTGTAACTTTACAACCCCCTTCCTCGGTTGTCACTCTCTCTTCTTCTCCAAAAGTTCATCATTGAGCCGAGACTCACAAAGGTGACATCAAACTAATTTTTCCGTCTCTTTGCAGGGATGACACTCAGAAATGGAAAGAAAAAAAATACATTCTCTTCTTCTTGCATGCGCACATTTTCTTGCGTATTATTTTTGGTTGCTTTTGACGCTATCTATCCCCGGCTTCTGCATACTTTAATCGACGGCGAGAAAATGAGAAAATAAAGGCTGTCAGAAGATTCCATTCAAGGACGAAAATCCGCATTATTCAATCTCTTTTCATATTTCTTGGGCGGAGAAGGCACTCGAGGGTTAGTCAAAACCATCAAGAAGAGAAGAATTATTAGAATAACTAGACATGAGAATGTTGCTTGCAAAGGGGATGACCAAACAAAAAGACTGTGATTGGAAGTGAAATAAAGAGATGCCGGCCATGGTTGGCTGACTTCTATCAGAGAGAATCAAATGAAGTACAGCTCATACAAGGGGCGCCCTCTCACATTTCTTTGTCTTCTTCTCTGAGCTCTGACCTGTGCGCTCATTCCGATAACTGCCTCTCTTTCTCTGTCTCTCTTTCTCTCTATCTCTCTCCTTCTATCTGGATTTCTCTCTTCTCTCACTCTCTCTTTCTCACTCTCACTCTCTCTTCTCTTTCGTTCTCTATCTTTCTTGCTTTTTCGTTCACTCTCTGCACTTTCAGGAGTTAGCAACAGTGGTCAAGCCAAGAACACGGAAGATAAGGAGAGAAGTTGTCTTTCTTCTTCTTCTCCCTGTTCTCCGCTGGAAGCCATTTTGTTGGCATGGAGAGAATGAAGAAAGAGAGAGGCAGAGAGAGAGAGAGAGAGAGAGAGAGAGAGAGAGATTAATGAGAGATCGGATTAAGAGTACACCACTCCACACATGGTCCTTACAGTTGTGACAGAAAAAGAAACAAATTTGCATCAGCATAAATAAAATGTTATTGCACCTTTCGAGCTTCGCCACTGATCATAATGGAAGCTTCCATTGAATCTGATCAGGGAAGCAACGAAAGCACTCAACGCCCGTTAGAAATTAGAAACCAGAGCCATTACTAGAGGGAGTGTTCTTTTGTTTTCTAACGGATTTATTACCAAGAAATCTTTCACTTTTTCTGTGTCTTTAAAGAAGACAAAAATGATTAAAGCAAGAACAAAAAAAGAAAAGATATACCCGGATGCTTCGGTGGCGCAACAGGAAAAGGATCTTCGTAGATCGAAGAGTAGTCGGAGGGGGCAGAGCGGTGACCATCCAATGTAGGGTAAGAAGAGGCAGCAGAAGAGATAGAGAAGAGGAGAGAGAGTGTGACGAAGAGAGAGGGCGAGAGGAGAGCAGAGAAAGGCATCTGGAAGGAAAGGAATGACACGGTGTAGGCTGAGAGATCTTCAGCATACTGTAGAGAGAGCGCTACGATATAACACGCGAATATCACGCAGACTCACGGAATCAATGAAACTTCTTAATCTTCCTTGATGACGAAACAGCATAAATTGTATAATAAATCCAATATATAATTAGGAACAGTTATCGTCGTCTGACAATGAAGGATGCATCAAGCCAGAATCCCCTAGTTGAAGCTCTGTATACATACATACATACATATGCACATACATACATACATACATACCTCACACGAATTCGCATGGGCGTTTCCAATGTCTCTGCTTCTCTGGTAGGTTCTCACTCTCTCGCTCTCGTCTCTAATCCTCTCTCTCTCTCTCTCTCTTTCTCTGATACTTTTTCTTCTTCATCGCAGAAGCATGCAGCATATCCATTCTTTCGTGGCAGCTCTCAACCATTTTCCCGGCTGAAAATTCTACCAGAAATTATGTGCAATCCGCTAGCCGCTCATGCCTTAAAGGAGGCGAAAACTCAATTTTTTTGCTATAAGGATGATTCTGTGAATATGTCCGGATTGAGCTTGCGAAAGCATCAGCAAAAATTCAATTTACTAAACTAAAAGTTAGAGGAGTAATTTGCATCTGAAAAGAGTCGCCTGATCATGAGGGAAATATTAGTGATTATACAGAACTTTAAATTTAACATTAGTCCCCTGACCAAATTACGGCCAAATAGGATTGACGAGAATATCATGACCGAAAAACGTGAAATTTCGTGGTTCGGCCGTAAAGTATATACCGGAATATTCATGATTCACCAAACGGACGCAAACCGCCAATTTGAATTTACGAGAAAAGGTTTCGAAGCAAGGATCTTGGCAAATTGCCAGGATCACGTTGCCAAAATGTATCGTACTATAAGATCGGCCATTTCGTGCTAGGAGTTTCCGAGTTTAAGCCTCCTTTAAGGTGAGCTGCGCAGAAGGAAAAGAAGAAAGAGAAGGCAGGAAAACGCAAGAGATAGGAGAGAGAGAGAAGGAGGCCAAAAAGAACAGAAGAAGGAGAACGAGAGAGAGCGAGAGAGACAGAGTGAGAGAGACATATAGAAAAAGAGGAGGGAGAGTCAGAAATGGAGTAGGGAAGGAAAAATTGAAAAAGGAACGTAGTTTTACGAGCTAATGCGCATGTTGAGGGGAGAAAAACAAAAAGGAGCTAGAAAGGGTCGAGAATTCAGGTGAAGAGTGGAAGGACACGGGAATGGACAACCGTGAGGGGAGATTCATTCTTTCCTTTCTCTCTCTCTCTCTCTCTCTCTCTCTCTCTCTCTCTCTCTCTCAACCCTCCTCGCTTGCTCCTTCTCTTGCCACTCCCCAACCTCCTTCTGCTCTCTCAAATACCTGCGCAGCACACGCAACAATTGGCTTCGACATCGGACTTCCTCGGACGCCGCGGGGTGCACCGGAAGGTTACTCTTTCCCCCTCTCTCTTTCCCTCTTTTTCTCCCTTTCCCTCTCTCTCATTTCATCTTTCTTCTTCCGTTCATTCCCTCGCCTCTTGCTTCGTGGTCTGCAAGGTTTATTAAGAATGGTTGCACCTCCTGATCGGAAGAGAGTGTTTTGACGCCCTCCCCAGGCTTCTCAGAGAGAGAGAGAGAGAGAGAGAGAGAGAGAGAGAGAGGGAGAGAGAGAGAGAGAGAGAGAGAGTAGAGGGGAGGGGAGGAGAGAGAGTAGAGGGAGAGAGGGGAGAGTGAGAAAGAGAGGAGAGAGAGCGAGAGTGACTGGCAAGCAGTCAACATGAAGAAAAGCATGGGTTGACGTATCAAGTCATAAAAGGAGACTGCGCGGAAGGCAATTGAAAGGCATGCAGGGGCGGCCACAATGACAGACCGTAAGAACCTAGGGCACAAAACTCAAAATTGAAGTGGCACAAAGGAGAGAAATTGAGAAACAGAAAAAAGTAAAGGATTGGAAGAAAGCGAGAGAGAGAGTGGAAGAGTGAAAGTGGAAAGAGAAACAGGAGAAAGAAAGAGAGAGGGTCATTCTGCGCTCACTGTCCGGAGACTTCATCAGAGGGACTCCCACAGCCTCCTCCCCTCACGCTCCTCACCGGCTGAAGCTTCTGATTCCCCATTCTCGTCTCCTTTTCTCTATCTCTCTTCTCTCTTTCTTTCCTCACTATTTCAATGTCTTCTCTCTTTCTCTCTCTCTCTCTCTCTTTCTCTCTCTCTTTTCTCTTTCACTCTCTCTTTCCTCTCTTTCTCTCCTCTCTCTCTCTCTCTCTCTCTCTCTCTCTATCTTTCGTCTCTTTCTCCCCCCCCTCTCTTCCTTTCTCTCCATTGGTCGTAGTAAACAGTCATTTATCTCCAGCGTCCTCGTTCATGCGCGAGCGTCGAGAAGTGTTCGTGCAAGCTAGTTGCCTTTTGTGTTAGAGGCTGAGTAAGAGTGTGATGGAGTGGGATCGAGATGCAGAGAGAGAGAGAGAGAGAGAGAAATAGAGCGAGAGATGGAGAGAGTGCATGAGAGAAAGAAAGACTGAGAGGGATTGAGAGGAAGATACAGAAAGGGAGGGAGAGCGGTATAAAGATGAAAAAAATAGAGACAGAGAAAGAAATATGAATGTAGCCCTTTCTAAAGGGAGAGGGAGCGTGTTAAAGAGCAGGTCAAGGGGGTGAGCGAGAGATCATTTGTACGAAACGCAAAGGGTGAAGGGGTGGTAACAGGAGTTATATACATAGTTCAAAGCAAAAGAGAGATACATACTATGGCAAAAACAACGAATAACACGAAATATACGTCATCATCCAGGAGATAAAACTTGCGACGAAAGATGGAAATAACACCACTTTCTAAGGAATAAATGAAGAGTGATAAACTTCCTGGTGCCAGGCCCTCTAAACCCCATTTAATCATGTTCTTATTCTTCTTTGCACTGCTGATGGAATATGGGGCTTCTCTCCTCAAAAGCGTTCAAAAGTGAATGATTCCGACAATGAGTCCCATGACAGGCAGACAGAAAATCCAACGACAGAGAGAGAGAGAGAGAGAGAGAGAGCGACGGAGAGTGAGAGAGGAATAGAAAGATGGGGAAACAGAAAAAGAGTCGAATAGATGCACAAAAAAAGCTGGAGACAGTCATAGATTCTCCACACTGCCCTTCTCACAATTTCTCTTCGTCCGTCTTATCTCTTGATATCTCTCCGTCTCGACCAAAGACAGAGTAAGGGGCCTGCAACTTTGGTATGCTATCAATAGATAAGAGGCGTCAGTTAAATTTGAGAGATCATGGAAGAGGCGGAGAGTGACGGAGAAAGCAATGGATGATTGTACGGTGTTGGGGGGGGGGAGGGGGCTTGTAAGGGAAGGAAGGAGCTGTGGAAAGAGAGGGACCGTGTGAATCATGGAGACACTCCCTCTCCAGAACATTGTTTTGTCCCCGTGGAATGAGCAGCCAAGCCCTTCCTTCTGCAGAAGGCTTCTTCATTCTCAACTCTGGCACTCACACTCTTTAATAGCAACCATAAATACATATTTCTTGCTCTGAATTCAACATACGGTAAGGGGATAGTAAAGGAACAAGTAAAGGAATAACTGAGAGAAGGAAAGGTAAAAGACGAGAAAGTAATCACGGAAGCCCATCACCATCGCTAGTATTCTCTCCTTTCTCTATTTCGGTCTCTCTCGAGGATGAGGGGGAGGGGCGCTCTCTCCCCTCCCTCTCATCCTCCCTCTCTTCATGTCTCCCTTTCCACTCCTCGCTAACTCCCAATTCATTCCTACATTCATATTTCGTTTTTAATAATCGCTATCAGGATCTTTTTGTATTCTTTTTTCGAATGTCTAACAGAATCCAATGCATGAAGGACGAAGTATCGCGTATAGCTTCACGTCTTCTCTTTCACTCTTTCCTCACCCCTTTTCTATTCATGACACTCTCCTCCCCTTTCTCTCTCTCACTCTCTCTCTCTCTCTCTTCTCTCTCTCTCTCCTATCTCTTCTCTCTTCCCGCTCTCTCTTCTGCTCTCCCTTGCCTGCCAACTTTTGTCTCTGGAAGAGGCGGCAACAGAAGCGGCTTGCCGGGTTGAATGAGCCCTGAGGCGACTTCATGAAGAGGAAGGAGTCACGGAAGCCGATGCCAATTGTCTTCAGCCAACCTAGCCAGCCGAGTCCTCGCAACTACATAGTGGGTTCTTCCCTGTCAGTGTCCTCTCTCCCTCTCTCTCCTCCTTTCTCTCTCATATTCTCTGTCTGTCTCTTTCTCTCTCTCTCCCATTCTCCCTCCCTTTCTCTCTCCCTCTCTCTCTCTCCTCATTTCTCTCTCACATTCTCTGTCTGTCTCTTTCCCTCTTTCTTTCACTTCTATGTGTCATCTCACTTGTTCCTTTACGAATAAAGCACGTGTACGAAGTACCATGTCATAAAAACAACTGGAGAGGGAGGAAACATGAAATTTACGGAGTGAGAATTTGTTTCTCAGCTGAATTTTGAAAAGCCGAGCAAACAAAAACAGTCGTAAACGGGCGGTGCTAAGTGGAGGAGAGAAAGAGACACGGCCAATGGACACTCACTATGGCGACCACCATAACTCAAGAGAAGTACGAATAGAGAACCTTTCAGAGAACACGGACTGAGAAGCTCACAGATTCAGACAACTTGTTTGTTGCTAAACATCGTGGGTGGTATGGAAAGGAGAGATAGAGAGAAAGAGAAGAAAAGAGAGAAAGAAACAAATAAGGAAAGAGAGAGAAGAGAGAGAGAGAGAGTGAAAGTGAGAGAGAAAGACGATGACTTATATGACTCCAGTCACAGGTCGCGGCCGGCTTATCTGACTGGGCCATTAACACGGCATGGGTTTGTACTGACCAGGCGGATGCCAGTGGACACGCCTCTCTCTATCTCTCTATCCCATTTGCTTTCTCTCTCTCTCTCCCTCTCTCTCTCTCTCGTTCCCTCTACATCTCTTTCTCCCCATCTTTCTCTCTATATCTCTTTCTCTCTATCTCTATCTATATCTCGTTCTGTCTGTTTTCTTCTTTGAATGTTATTTTCTTTCTCTCCCCTTATTCATCTCTTTCACCTTTACCATATGTGTCCTCTCTCTTCTTTGTAAACTCTCTACTCCATCTCTCCGCTGATCTCACTCTTTTTTCTCAAGCTTTGATCCGAGTTGAACCAATTGGCAAACAATTCCCCAGGTCAGCCAGAGATTGCCAAGGCAGAAAAGGTGCCGTTATTTGACTAGAGAAAGAAGAAGAGAGTTGGAAGGGGAGGAGAGTCCAGGGAGGTATCAAAAATCACAGGGAATGCCGCTCTCTTTCTGCGCCGTTTCTACGAAGATCAGCATCTGATTCAGAGAAGGATGGAGATAGGCTGAGAGAGATTGAGAGAGGAAGAGAAAGAGTGAGAGAAAAGGGGAGGATCAGAGGAGTGTACAACTTTTGAAGGTACATAAGCAGTTTGCGCAGTCGCAGAGGAGGGCAGCAAAGGATTAGCGAGGGGAGGAAAGAGACAAAAGATGAATCGCCCAAGGGCGAGAGCACGGACAATAATGACTAAGAGGGAGGGCAAGAACAATCATCTCACAGCAATGCATCACCATGAGACGTTGCCTCTTTCTCTCTCAATCACTCTCTTTCTGTCTCTTACCTACATATCTGTATGTATGTATATATCTCTCTTCTCTTCTTCTTCTTCTTCTTCTTCTTCTTCTTCTTCTTCTTCTTCTTCTTCTTCTTCTTCTTCTTCTTCTTCTTCTTCTTCTTCTTCTTCTTCTTCTTCTTCTTCTTCTTCTTCTTCTTCTTCTTCTTCTTCTTCTTCTTCTTCTTCTTCTTCTTCTTCTTCTTCTTCTTCTTCTTCTTCTTCTTCTTCTTCTTCTTCTTCTTCTTCTTCTTCTTCTTCTTCTTCTTCTTCTTCTTCTTCTTCTTCTTCTTCTTCTTCTTCTTCTTCTTCTTCTTCTTCTTCTTCTTCTTCTTCTTCTTCTTCTTCTTCTTCTTCTTCTTCTTCTTCTTCTTCTTCTTCTTCTTCTTCTTCTTCTTCTTCTTCTTCTTCTTCTTCTTCTTCTTCTTCTTCTTCTTCTTCTTCTTCTTCTTCTTCTTCTTCTTCTTCTTCTTCTTCTTCTTCTTCTTCTTCTTCTTCTTCTTCTTCTTCTTCTTCTTCTTCTTCTTCTTCTTCTTCTTCTTCTTCTTCTTCTTCTTCTTCTTCTTCTTCTTCTTCTTCTTCTTCTTCTTCTTCTTCTTCTTCTTCTTCTTCTTCTTCTTCTTCTTCTTCTTCTTCTTCTTCTTCTTCTTCTTCTTCTTCTTCTTCTTCTTCTTCTTCTTCTTCTTCTTCTTCTTCTTCTTCTTCTTCTTCTTCTTCTTCTTCTTCTTCTTCTTCTTCTTCTTCTTCTTCTTATAAGACAACTTCGTCTTCGGGTCCAAAAGTTACAGCTTTGTATGGGGCAGGGCTTAAAATTTGCAAGGACGAAGGCGCTGGTCATTTGGAAGAAAGCAGCAAGGGAGGCAGAAACAGAGAAGAACGGTAGCTGGTGCATGGATTGTGCCTAAAATTCACTGTGAATAAACGATGGAACATACGTGCGAGAGAGTGAGAGGGAGCTAGAGAGAAAGAGAAACAGAATGAGATGTGTATGTACAAACAGAGAGAAGGAAAGAATAATTCTCACCATTAAAACACTACTCGTAAGTGACCGCATACTAAAAAACGGACTAAAACTGGAGCAAGGAGCGCTAATAAAAAGAGAAGAAGGAAATAAACATATATGGTCGGGATGTTCTGGCCGAGTTCAAGCTGAAGAGGTTTGAAAGTTGAGGAGAGAGGAGAAGAGAGAGTAGAGAGAGAGAGAAAGGAGAAGAGAGAATAGAGAGAAGATAAGGGAGGACATGGAGAGAGGAAGTGATGGGTGCAACAGATAAGGAGAGAAGTAGACAGACAGAGAAAAGCGGAGGGAATGAGTCGGAGCAGCACAAGTAAAAGGCGACAACGATGTCCGGCCAGCGGAAGTGTGTTGCGACTTCGAACAAGGAGAGAGAATAGGAGAGAGCGAGATGTAAAACATAAAGAGAGAGAGAGAGAGAGAGAGAGAGAGAGCGCGAGCGCGAGAGAGTGAGGGTTTCGCATCATCTTCTCGCTCAGCCAGGCATATTTCCGCCACTGCCAACGCCTTCAGAAAAAGACGAAAGAAAAGAAGGAAATCATTGAGAGAGAAATAGAGAAAAAGAGGAAGCAGAGAGAGTGCAAAATAAAGATGACGATTAGAGTAAGAATATGCTGTGTATGTAGATGGATAGGCACTTGTAAGAGGCAACAGAGGAACATGCTTTGCAACCCACGGCGGTTCATCTCCCTCTCACTCTCTTCTTCCTTTTTCTCCTTCGCTCTCTTTCTCTCTCCTTCTTTCTTTTCATTTTCAACACTCGACACATGTGTGATGTTTATTTCTTTGCAGTCTGCTTCCAAATTTTTCATTGATCTTTGTGAGTGAACCGTTTAAGAGATGAAATTCATAAGCAGAATGACTGAAAGAGCAGCTGTGTATCTAATAATGATTCCAACGCATAATAAAGAGACTAAAATTTTACAGAGAAATGAAGAAGCAGCGATTGAAAGACTGAGAGAGAGAGAGAGAGGGAGAGAGAGAGAGAGAGAGAGAGAGAAGAGAATGAAGAAGGTGAAAGAGTGTGAGGGAAAAGGGAAATTGAATGATAGGCCTGCAGCCTTGAAAAAATAATAACAAGAACAGTTGATGCCAGGCACGCGAACGAAGGCCAATTTTTGAAAGAAGACCGAGATACAAAAAAAAACATGAAGTCCCGGGTAAGCGTGAAAAGGAAATCGTAGAATTAAACGGGGAAAAAAGAGAAAACATGAAGTGACAGTTCGGGAGTTCCAGAAGCTTCCGATTATTTTTTTTCTATCGCCACAACTACCGTATCTTCTCTATTCGTACCCCCTGGGGTACTATTTTCAATACTCTTGCGAAGGAGAGAGACTATTACAAGGAGGGCTTCTATTAGAGAGGGGTACTTTTTTAATATGTGATACATTAAAAGCTTTATAACAAAATTTTGTTTTCAAAAAAAGAAGAATCCTAGCTCGATTTTCAATGGAATCGGTACTGGAATAATGCTTTTGAATGAATTTGCATTCAATTCATTGGAAAGAGCATCCCATGCCTCCTTGACCCATTCGAGGTTCATCTCGAGCTGTGGTATTGGACTATTAGGGGGAGGGGGACACTATTGGAAGGGAGATTCTACTAGAGGGAGGGGTACTATTTTTCAATGACATATCAAGAGGTACTAATAGAGGGGGGGGGGGGGGGTTTAATAAAGGGGGAGGGTGTACTAATAGAGAAAATACGGTGTGTACATTTCTTTTGTTGATTAGTCAATCTCAAATTCAGTCGGGTTAGAAATTAAGAGAAAAGAGAGAAAAAGAAGAGAGAGAGAGAAAAAAATGTAAAGACAGAGATATTTGGCAGTGATGAGATGGACATAGAACAATAAGAAAAGTCAGCAGCTGTGAGGAGGGCCAGCTTCACAAGCAGAAGGCCGAAAATGAAGCATGGTGACAGATTTGTGACAGGTGTCTTCTGACAAGGAAGACAAGGGAGAGAGAGAGAGGAGCGAGAGGGAGGGAGAAGAGAGAGAAAGGAAAGCATTAGAGCGAGGAAGAGAAAGAAAGCCGCAAATGACATGGGGGAGACAAACGGCGATGTGCTCATATCTCGACGACACATTGCTTTCTGCCATGTCATGCCCATGGATCAGAGTCAAATAGAGATGGCGAAGGGAGAAGGTAGAGACAGCGTGGAAGATGATGACACAGAGATAGAGATAGAGACAGAGACAGAGAGAGAGAGAGAGAGAGAGAGAGAGAGAAGTAGGGAGATAGAGAGAGAGAGAGAAGGAGAGAGCTATGTAGGAAAACCTGGCAAATAAAAAGAAAGACGAAATGAAGATATTCCTGATACGGCAAGTTAGTTATGGTCAAAATTCAAAGAGCGGTACAGAATCCAATTCATGGATGGTGCAGTAAAAGTTATCGGATATTCTCTTTCTCTCCTTCCCTTCCTCAGATTCGTTCTTTTCTTTTTTTTTGTATTACAATGCAGCAAATGAAAAAAGCAAAGAGAAACTACATACATAGATCAGTCTATTTTACTTTAAGATCTTCTTAGAATAACGACCGCTAGACCTACAATCATTGAAATTTCATATCCTTTAACCTTTGCTGCCTTTCTCTCTCTCTCAAACTCATCCTCACTTCTGCTTCATCTCTCTCTCGCTCTCTCTCTCTCGCTCTCTCTTTCTCTCTCTCTCGCTCTCTCTCTACCTCTCTCTCACTCTCCCTCTCTCTTCTCTTTCTCTCTCTCTCTCTCTCTATTTCCCTCTCTAGGAATCTCTCCCCATCTTCGTTCATTCTGGCGTTCCTTCCGGTCTTGGTCACAGGTGATCGAGTAGACTGGCCGTAGAGGAAACAACCTGCGTGTACTCTGGCAACAACGATGGCAGGAATCTACTGATGCACCAGAAAGGAGTTACGCAGATAGAACGGGATTTTAGTTAGGGGAGAGAGAGAGAGAGAGAGAGAAAGAGAAAGAGAAAGACAAAGAGACAAAGAGACAGAGAGAGAAGTGAGGAAGGCGAGAGTGAGGATATCCCAGCGAGCAGAAGGTCCGAACTCTTCCTGAGAAGCATCCGAATGCGGAAGGTCAGCAATCGCCAATTCGACTATTCCACCACTCGTCCACTCGCACACAAACACGCTCGAATATCTCAGGTTTCGCCCGAGGTCAGAAATAGGAAGAGGAAACTAAGTGAGGTCACTCAGACTCCTTACGATGAGAGGGGAACAGGGATTAGAAGCATAGGGACACACAAAGGAGTTCAGTCTTGAGCTACAGTACCGCTCAGCATTATGGGGTCACAAATATATTGAATATATTTAATATATTCTTAAGATTCTCTCGCACTGTGACTCGAAGAAGCAATTGTTCGAGTAATGTTTATAATTTCTGGAATCAGCATTTTTTTCTCTACCGACTGCATACAACTATTTTCAAAATATATCCGATTTTTTGTCATGAATTTCAATGTAAACTTGAGTGCGTTTGGTTCATAATTGTTAAGGTGCAGACGTCGGTAGTGCAGTTCACGGTTCTTTTTTGGCAAGTAGCCGAGAATTTCCAAAACTGCAAGACTGGAGCAAAAGTCTTGCTCCGGTTAGGGTTCGAACCTGTGACATTCAAAACAAAAATGAGTACGCAAGCCATTGCGCCACCAAGATGATATCCTGACTCCCATGCCAGAAGTTGACATCATCCATCCTGATAGTAGTTTCTCTCTCTCTCTCTCTCGCTCGCTCTCTCTCTCTCTCTCGCTCTCTCTCACACTTTCTCACCATCTCTCTCTCTCTCCACTCAATCTCTGATGCCTCAATCCTCTTTTTATCAGTGATTTGAACGATCCCACATTTTGAGCCCTCGAATGATTTTCTTTCCCTATAATATTTTCCTAGGCAACACAAAACATTTGCACCGGTTGGGGTTGAACCGGCGACACTCAAAATTGCAATTAAGAGTGCAACTTACTGCGCCACACAGGCCATGAAAGACATCTCAAGCCAGACGATGATAATGGCAAAACAATAATCAGCCATCTACATCCGTCTTTTTTCTATCGTTGCCTTCGTTTCGAGGGATCCCTCAATTTGGGCTCTAATTTTCACACTCGTAACTCTTTCTCTTGGCAAGCCTTTTGCATAGGTTGGGAGAGAGGAGAGCAGACACAGAGATATAGAGAAAGAGAGATTCATAGAGAGAGAAAGAGAGAGAGAGATAGAGAGAAAGATAGAGAGATTTCGAGTGTCGCCGGTTCAACCCCACCCGGTGCAAATGTTTTGTGTTGCCTAGGAAAATATTATAGGGAAAGAAAATCATTCGAGGGCTCAAAATGTGGGATCGTTCAAATCACTGATAAAAAGAGGATTGAGGCAGCAGAGATTGAGTGGAGAGAGAGAGAGAGAGATGGTGAGAAAGTGTGAGAGACAGAGAGAGAGAGAGAGAGAGAGAAACTACTATCAGGATGGATGATGTCAACTTCTGGCATAGGATTTAGAACATCATCTTGGTGGCGCAATGGCTTGCGTACTCACTTTTGTTTTGAATGTCACAGGTTCGAACCCTAACCGGAGCAAGACTTTTGCTCCAGTCTTGCAGTTTTGGAAATTCTCGGCTACTTGCCAAAAAAGAACCGTGAACTGCACTACCGACGTCTGCACCTTAACAATTATGAACCAAACGCACTCAAGTTTACATTGAAATTCATGACAAAAAATTGGATATATTTTGAAAATAGTTGTAGAGAAAAAAATGCTGATTCCAGAAATTATAAACATTACTCGAACAATTGCTTCTTCGAGTCACAGTGCGAGAGAATCTTAAGAATATATTAAATATATTCAATATATTTGTGACCCCATAATGCTGAGCGGTACTGTATGAGAGAGAAGAGAGAGGTGAGGGGAGGGAGAGAGAGGGAGAGAAAGAGTGGAAGAAAGAGAGCTTATAGAATGGGGGGAGGAGCAAATCCAATCAGTTCATCCATCACCTCGTGCAACCACATTTTCTTGGACTTTCGCACCTTTTGCCACTCCTGACATTTCTTTCTCCATTCATTCCTCAAGAGGCAGCTTCGGTTGAATGCACAGAGCGAGTGATCCTTCCCGACGGCAAAGCTCAGAAAAACGTATGCACTTTGAAAATATTCAACATGCAACTAAGGTGGATTCTACTTTGGAGGAGGGGCACGAGAGAGAGAGAGAGAGAGAGAGAGAGAGTAAGAAATATAAAAGGAGAAAGAAATCTGGGAGAATGCGTAGAAATAGGAAAAGAGCAACGGAGGCTGACCTCTTAGACAATAGGATGAATGGCATAAAGAATGGAATAAGAAGTAAGCCAGCAGGTTCGTAAGATCGCCAGAAACAACCGAAGCCATTATCACCTGGCAAACACCAGGAGAAGGCCGGAATATAGAAGAATGAAAGGAGCAGGTCAGGGAGCACCCACAACGAGCCAGTCATTTTTATGGGACACGGGACAGAAAAAGAAGGATTCTCGAGAGAGGCATTCAATGTTTGATGGGGAAGGAGCCAAGGATCAGGGGCATTAATTGTAAATCTAACAAGACTTTCGAAGTATACGGTAGGACTGAGCGGCGGGCAGCGGCATTTCACGGCAACAGAATGCGAATGGCTACTGGCAGATTCATGACGTCATCCGTCCTACTGTAATCAGAGAGGGAAGACACAAGAGTAGCACTTTCATCTTGGCATTTCTCCTTTCACGGGTTGTACTTTAATGGAATCTGCTTCCTGTCTTGCCTGGCCGAATTGGCAGTCAAGGATTGTAGCTCCATGAGTTCCCTTCGGCTGCTCTCTCTCAATTCGCATAGTCTCTTCGATGTCCTTTTATGCCCTCCTTCCATTTGTATCTGTCATAAAGTCGGTGTTGAACACGTGTCTATCTCCCTCTCTCCGTACCTCTCTCGTTCAATCTCTCTCTCTCGCTCTCTTTTTTCTCTATCTCTTTCTCTCTCTCTCTCTCTCTCTCTGCACCTGGCATTCCTGACCGGAATAGGCTGGAGAGGAAATTGCTGCCTGCGCGAAGGCTGAAATCTATCGCTGTTGTGCGGGAGAAGAAGGAATCGGGGGTCGTCGGGGACTCGGATAATCTCCGGTGTGGAGGACGTTTTTACCAGGCTGCATAGTACGAGAACCAAATGGGCCACGAAACGAGAGGAGAGAAAGAGAGATTGGAGAGAGAGAGAGAGAGAGGAAAAGTGAGAGATGTGTAGATAGAAGGATGATGGAGTAAGTAGCAGAAGAGTTGTGATAATCGAGAGATAATTCGAGTGAGTTCAGCAAGAGTGGATTCTCTCGGTCTGACACACTTCAAATTGGGAATGAACCCCTAGGCCCCTTCTGCACCGCAACACCGAAGAGCACTAATCAGCTACTGCTTCTTTGTTCTCTTAAGTTTCTCTGCGTCTCTCTCTACCTCTCTCTCTCTCTATCACTCTTTCTCCCTATCTCTCAATCTCGCTCTCTCCCTTTATGGCTCTCGTTCTCTATGCATCATCTCTGTTGCTCTCGCTCTCTCTCCATCTCTCTCTCCATTTCTCTCTCCATCTTTCTCTCTCTCTCTTTATCTTTCTCCACTCCAATCTCAAGTGCTGTTGCCCCCTCGTCTCTGTCTGATTACGGCCCGTTGCTTTGAGGCGATGATCAGCGGGATGGCGTGAAAATTGGCGCTAGGCTAGGGCGAGACTGATTTCCGTTCTAGGGCAGAGAAGGGAGAAAGAGCATGGGATACGAGGAGAGACAGAGTATCTCAAGAGTGCAAATCGGGAAGTGGCCTCGAGGGATGAACAAGAAGAGAGAGAGAGAGAGAGAGACAGTTAGGAGAATGGAGAGAGTGGGGAGAGAAGTAGATTGAACTGAAAGAAGGAGAAGAAGTACTCTCAAACACGCAAAGGCATTTAAGAGGGACGATGTCGGTAGTCTGATCAAGAATAGTATTGAAGATTACAAGGCAAGTCGTCATTTTATAAAATTAAATAAAATGGAAAAATTAGCCATGCTCAAAATTGACGGTTGATTTAGAGCTTGCCACTCTTATAGAATTCAACAGTGAATAAGAAAATAATAAAATAAAAGCCTGTGGCAAAAGGTGTGAAATTCTCAGTCAGGCTGAAATCGAGCCACAACTAGCAAATTAAGAGCTTCTTTCGCCGACAATTACGTTGGAAATTGTTGAGTGTTTAGAATGACCTGAGACAAAGAGCAGACCGGGAAACTCGAGCAGACGCTTCGGGCAATTCTATCCCGTCACCCTATGATCTCAGTTCTTCTATCAAAGCACACTCGAAAGATAACACAGCAAAACGCGAGGGCGAAGTTGAGTCAGGCTGATGAAAAGAAGAAGGAGAGGGCAGATGACAGCCTGGAGAGAGAAATAGAATGAGAGAAAGAGAAAGACGGAAGCCAAAAAAATGAGTGACTGGTACGGTGAAAAGGTGAATCAATGAAGAGAAGACAAGCGGAGACAGAGTTGAAGGAAATAGAAAGAGGAAGAGAGGAGAGAGGAAGAGGAGGGAGAGAGAGAGAGAGAGAGAGAATAAAAGAGGAGAGAGATGAGAATGACATCCTTGGCAGGGTGTCGTCTGAAAATATGTAGAAGCTGAAGGTGCATTGACAGTTCATTCATTCGTCTGTTCGAACCAGAACAATGGAGGAGGCAGCAGGAAGTACGGGGAATATTACTCCGAGGCAGAAATATCGGATGAGGATAATGAAGGGAGGAGGAGAGAACGAGAGCGGCAGAGAGAGAGAGGAAGTGAGAGAGAGAGAGAAGAGAGAGAGAGAGAGAGAGAGAGAGAGAGAGGGAGGGACACCCAAGGACTACCGTCAGTAGTGACTAGTGCACGAGGGATAGATAGGGAGAGAGAGAGAGGGAGCGAGAGGGAGCGAGAGGGAGAGAGAGGGAGCGAGATAGAGTGGTGGATAAGGAGAAGACGTGCGAAAGGGCAGTCAGGAGAAAATTAAAAAGGATGAAATTCGCAATCGAGACTCACTGAGGGTACAACCGCAATTACGAGTGTTGATACTACTGCAGCAAAATTCTCAGTAGTAATTACGCTAAAATACAAATGGGTCGACAAAATAAGACATAGAAACGGAAAATGCTATGGTAAACGACAGAATACCGATTTGGCCTGCAGAAATGGAGAAGGAAAAGATAGAAGGAGAAGCGAAAAGGAAGGAAAGAAGAGGAGAGACTAAGACACATTGCAAGTGGCAGACTCTCGTCTGGAATCTCCTGGAATTCTGTAGATCTGCTCTCTTGCCATTGTTCTTGGCCACGCACCGGTGGTGGTCTGCTGAGAGCAACCAGTGAGAAGAGCTTGTTGGGTGTGAGAGTGGCAGAGAGCGAGAGAAAGAGAGAGAGAGAGAAAGAGAAAGAGAGAGAGAGAGAGAGAGAGAGAGAGAGAGAGAGAGAGAAAGAGAGAAAGAGAGAAAGAGAGAGCGAGAGAGAGAGAGAGAGAGAGAGAGAGAGAGAGAAAGAGAGAAAGAGAGAGCGAGAGAGAGATAGAGAGAGAGAGAGAGAGAGAGAGAGAGAGAGAGAGAAAGAGAGAGCGAGAGAGAGAGAGAGAGAGAGAGAGAGAGAGAGAGAAGATCCGTTAGAGGGCGAACGACCCCAATGACATGCGCAAATATGCTTTCTCAAAGAGTACAACAACCAACACATGTTTGCAAATGAGGGAGAGTGTAAAAGAAAGAATGAAGAGAGAGAGAGAGAGAGATGGGAAGAGAGGGAGGTACAGAAAGATGGGACAGAGAGGAAGGGACAGAAAGATGGGACAGAGAGTTGAATAGATCACGAAAAGGATGCCAAATGAATGAGTTGTTCCGCTATTCATAGTGTGCAGTATTTCATGGACGAAGAGAACAGAAACGAAATGAATGGAATCCTTGACGAGTGGCAGAGGATTCATCGGAATCCCTTCGCCAGTCCTCTATTCCCACCACTCACCTTCCACTTCTTCCACTCTAACAGCCATCTCTTCCTGCCAAGGTCATCCTGTTAGGCCAACCATTCTGCATTCATAGTTGACTGATTATAATCAGTCACAATTGAGTGTGAGGGATGATAAGAAAGGGAGAGAAGAGCAGACAAGGGAAACATAAATAAAGTGGGGGGGGGGGGAAGAGTGAAGATGACTAAGAAGATAGGCAAATTGAATAGCATTAATTGGTTGGATCACATGGGGTGACGTCAAGGATAATGAAGTAATCAGGAAGCAGAGAGTGACACTCATTCATTCATTACTCAGCAGAGTAACGGAAGGAACCCTCTCTTCTAATTAGGCAGAATTATAACTGCATGATGGATGAAAGAGATTGATGAGGAATACAATTGATCAGAAACAGAGGAGGAAGTTAAAGAAAAGAGATGATAAGAAAGAAAGCAGAGAGTGAGAGAGAGAAAGTTGCCTGATTCAGGCCATATTGGAGGAAGAGGCCATAGATGGGAACAGCCGACATGAGCAGCGCTAACAGACAAATGAGGAGGGTGGCAAATTGGGAAGAGTCCATGCGTTGCTTCCCTCTCTCTCAACACTCTCGCTCCTCCATTCTCTCTCATTCTCTCTCTCGCTCTTCTTCTTCTCTCTCTTCTTTAGTGTTTCTACACGTTTCATTGTCGGGAGCAACAAAGGCGGAGAGCGGCTGCTAAACGGTTTACAAGGCACCTCGCATGGTTAACCCTTTCTGGTCCCTTCGGCCTATCTGATAATCGCGAGGATGTTCTTGCCTAATTTATGACTCCTTCGGCAAAGAAGAAAGCTGAATGATGCCCCATCAACATATTCACATACATATGTATGTATGCGCGTTCATATGTACCTTATGCAGAGGAATTCATACCCCTTGCACTTATGTACATAGCTTATAGATTATAGAAAGAGAGTTGAAACAATTTTTTTCCATATATGAGGGCATTCACGCGGTCTCGAGGTCACCCATAAGAAGGCATGAACAATGAAAGAGAGAGAGAGAGAGAGAGAGAGAAGGAGGAACTGATACAGTAGTTCAACTCTAGATTTCTTACTCTAGTCTCTGCATTCTTCTTTCCACTTTCACGTTCCTTTTCGTCTCTTCTCTCTTACCGTGACCTTCTTATGGAGTGGTCCTTCGAGAGTTCAATCCTTTCACAACAACTTCAGTAATTCTTATAGTAATAGAGCAATCAAGTCATGAGTCCTCATTGATTCTCTCTCCCCTTCTCACGGTTACTTCCATTGTCCTCAGTCCAAGAAATCGCCATCCGCTACTTGGAATTCTGTCGTCTTCACTTCGGACCTTGGATTCTACGCTGATCTGTCTTATTTCGCGGCGCCTGCAAAAGGGAAATTAAATTCCAACTATGAAGGCCAATCAAGACGTTGCGTTCAAACATTTGCTCATAATCGGTAGCCAGAGAAGAGAGAGAGGGAGAGAGAGAGAACGTGAAATAAAGAAAGGGTAGAGGAAAAGGGAAAAAGGAGAAAGAATGAGCGAGAGGGAGAGGATAGAGAGGAAGAGTGGAACACGGAATGGAGAGGCCACCGGCAGAATTCTTTCCTTTTTGAATGTGTACACAGGCGGTGCTCGGAAAATGGAATGGAAAACATAGCAACATAAAGCATGGAATACATTCCCGTTACTTTCCTCGAGAATGTTTCTCTTACTCCCTCTCTCTCTCTCTCTCTCTCTCTCTCTCTCTCTCTCTCTTATTCTCTCTCTACTCTGTCTCTCCACTCTCTTTCTTCTTTCTCTCCCTCTTTCTATAAGTCTTTTTCACCCCTCTCTCTCTCTCTCTCTCTCTCTCTCTCTCTCTCTCTTTCTCTCGTTATCTTTCCTTCGCTCTCTTTCCATTTCTCTCTCAATATCCCTCATTTTCTTCTCCTGCACCTGCAGCTCGGCCCCTCCTCTACTTTCTTTCTACATTTGCCGACTACAAAAGCGAGACGAAAGAAGATTCCGCTCGTTACGGAATTGGCATTCTGATTGCTTTAGTAAAGCAAGAAAAAAATGCTACATGAAACGACGTATTTGACGCATTCAGACGAGAGAGAAAGAGAAGTAATAATGAAAGACAGGGGAGGGGAAGTGATGATCAGTATATTATCCGTGTTATTTACATTATAATGCTTCATAAAGATGACGAAATCATCTCAACAAAAAATTTGAATTCGAAGTTGCTGTGAATTTGTTTGGAAGAGTTGGGGGAACCGGCGGAATGTTTAGTATATGTTATGGATACGGGGATGAGAAAGTACGTAATGTATCTGCCATGAGGAAACACTCGGGATGAGGGGAAAGAGCTGGGCTGGAAAAGTTCGCCCTTATCCACGCGAAATTCAATCGCTTCCCCACGGAGCATATCATCTGCAGAAGAAACAAAGCGTGAGAGAATGGAAGGCCATGAATGAAAATGGAAGAAGTCGAGAGCACTCAATGCAAGGAGAACAGAGAGAGAGAGAGAGAGAGAGAGAGAGAGAGAGAGAGAGCGAGAGAGCGAGAGCGAAAGAGAGAGAGAGCGAGAGAGATAGAGAGAGAGCGAGAGAGAGAGAGAGAGAGAGAGAGAGAGAGAGAGAGAGAGGAGGAGGAGGAGAAAGAGAGGGAGAGAAAGAGATAGGGGAAGGAGAAGCAGAGGGAATAGGCAAGAGACATGGGTTATTTTTACTCAGGTCAGCCGGAATTACTTGCACTGGAGAAAAGTAGCATACATCAAGAAGTTGACATCAGAAGGCGGTTGGGCACGAGGGCAAAAGAAGGACAAGAAAGGGAAGGAGAAAGCAAAAGGACGAACGGGCAATTAATCTCTGTTCTTGGAGTATTAGCAAGAGGCGCTTATCTCCAGCCATATCCCATTCCATGAGAGGAGCAAAGGACGAGCAGAAGTGTAGAAGAACAGCAGCACGAAGACGATACGAATACTTAGCACGTGCTACATCTTTCTGCTCATGGTCATTTTGGGAGAGAGAGAGAGTGAGAGATGGAGAGAGAGGTAGAGAGAGGGTGAAAGAGAGAGAGAGAGAGAGAGAGAGAGAGAGAGAGAGAATGTTCAAATGTCACAGTTGCTTCATCTCGCCTGAACATCTCTTCACAAGCAAGAAAATGTATGATAGTGTTGACACTCTATTAAATGAGCAGTAAATGAAGAAAGTCTATTGAGCACGGGCTGCCGAGGCATCCTTTCCGTTTCTAAAAGGGCTTTGGGCCATTGCTCTTTGCAAGTCCGTGTCTTGTGATACTCGAGGATCAGTCTGAAATATCCCCTGTTCGAGAGATCGGTTGCTACCTCTCTCCTATTCAATTGGATGCCTGCAGATCGAAACTATCGGAGATTGCTAACGCGACCTCATTCGTGCTGAGACCCCAATATATGGAACTATTGTGTTCAAAACTCAAATTCGAGAGGAACTATTACGATTTATCGCATACATCTTCACATTGAAAGGTGGGGCTACAGTCAAGAAGATAATAAAGATGAAAACGAGTCTTGCGTGAATTCCTCTGCATAAAACCTGACGAATACAGTGATAGCACAAATATGCACGTTCAGAAGAAGGAAGTTCCGCGAGAAAATGATGAATCAAAACGATCTTTTGAAACGAAGTAGAGAATACAGTTGTTGTCATTGTTCTGCATATAATCAACTAGTCGAATACATAGCTGGACAGAAGTCATTTAACGGGAAACATCTTGATAGCTCGTTGGCTTCATAAGAACTTATAATTACTGGTGTCTTACCATTAGCTTAAGCAATCAAGTCAATAACAATAAAGGAGTGGAGATGACAAGAGTTCGAGAGAAGTGAGGAGACGACAGAGAAGAAAAGGGAAGGAACTCTCCTCAGTTGTCGAAGGAAGTCAAAGGAATATGAGAATCAGCATTGATCGGAGAGGAACTGAGTGGAAGCAGAGAAAAGCCGTCCCTCTCACAGTCCCAGAGCTGAACAACATCAAAATTAATCTGTTTCTTTTGCAGTTTTAACGTGAACAATGACAATGACATTCAGGAATAAAGAAACTGTGCACTATAAAGAAGCTTCACTTAAAAAGAGTAAGCATCACTGACTGCTCTTCGCCTCATCCGCAAAGAATCGAACGTCGAAGTCAGCATCTCCAGCCAGCCGATTCAGCATTGTCTTGATGTCGCCACTCAGCACGCTCAAAGAGGCTTTCACTACTCAGACAGAAACTGCTTCATCAACACGCATTCTCTTCCTTACAAAGAAGAACACAAAAACTGACTTGGCAGGGACATTCTTTCCGATGCGGGCGAGAGCCTTCGCCACGTTGAACCGAACATTCGGGACGTGATCTTCGGACAGCTGCAAGTATTCTTATCTTTTACATGTTCCTTTTACGGTTAACTATTAACATGTCAATGCCCAAGAATTAAGAATGGCATCTCCTGCAGCTGCTTCCTATTCACCTCTCGGATGATGGGAAGGACGTCGCGAACAACTTGCTCTTTCGGAAGAGCTTCAGAGAGTGTTTGCAAGCAGAAGATACAAGTCATCCGGTGGAGGTAGTTCGTGTCCTTCGCCAGGTCAAGAGTCTACAAAATTGCATCCAGGTATCTCCCAGTCAAATGACTTCAAAAGAATAGCATGGATCTTGTGAAATAGAAGACGCACCTTTGGCATAAGACGGGCAGCAGCCCATTCTCCGTTGAACTTGGCTGTCAGCTCCTTCAAGATGTTCGTGGACGCTTCACGGATGGCAAACACTGCAAATCACAGAATCGACAAGTTGCAATAGATTAACTCCAGATATCAGAGCTTTGAAGAATGGAAACAACGCACCGTGATCGGTGAGCCAGTTCAGGCAGAGATTCAGAAGTTTCTCATCAAAGAACTCTTGGCCCTACAAGGTAAGCAATGGAATTCGTTTCGAGTGTTAGCTCGAGTGATAATAAACAGGAAGAAAGGAGTGGAACGGAAACCAGCTGCGCGGCGAGGAGAGGCATGAACTGGACGATGGCCAGACGGACTCGCCACTTCCCATCCTCAGCCAGTTCCACGATGGCCGGCAGCAGAGACTGCGTCAGTTGGTTCGCACCAATCACTTCGTTCACCTCCAACACCAAACCATTCATCTCATCCATTCCGATTCATTTGCATATTGAAGATCTTTGTAATATAGGGTTGTTGATGCAAAGAAAAGAAGGAGATGGCTTGCCTTGTCGAGACTGGAGATGATGTTCAGCCGGACTTCGGCAGTGGGGTCCTTGAGGAGAGTGACGTAGATGGGGAGGAGGTGTCTGACTGTCTGCTCCTTCCCCACCACTGGGGCCAGCCCCATGATTACTCCTGCCAGCTCCGTCTTCACGTGCTGCAGCAATCAAAATCACAATATACTTCTGTTGCAAACAAAATCAGCAGTTAATCTAGAATACTAATAGAATGCAAAGTTGAGAATTAAAAGAAAAAATTGTTTGTTTCGGTATTATTACAAATTCACTAAAATCTTAAATGAAATTTGCCTGATTTGGATCAGCGACGAGTTCCTTGACGGCGGGGAGAATGTTGTTGACGATTGTGTTCTCGCGGGTGGCGGCGGGCAGGGCGGAACAGAACTCTGAGCAGGGCAAGCGATTGAGGACACTCATTCAATTCACAGAGACGACAACAAATGTAGTTGCAATTAAAGTTCTATCAACACAAAAAACCTATTCAGAATCAAACTCTGCAGTTTTATTCAAGCTTGCAAATCATCAAAGAAATGTAATTTTTCAGCCCAATTTCACTTTCTATTGTCGATGATACACAATGAAGCAGCTGGGAGTGGCTGAATGACAGAGGAAAGAGAGCGTACGAGTGATCTTCGTTGAGGCGGCAGAGCGAACTTCTCCCTCGTTGTCCTTCAGCAGATTCATGAAGGCCTGCACCAGATCAGCTTGCGTCATCTCCGGACCCACGGCAGTCTTCAAAGAATTCATCTCTTCTGCTGATTAATCATTACTTGCATTGAAATTTAAAATGGACACCACAACAAAAGACTTATGAGAGAATGCCCGACCTGGAGTTCAGTGAACTTCTCGGCAACCATGTAGCGGACTCGCCAGCTCTTGTCATCCATGAGAGAGATGAGAGTGGGGCGAATCAGTTCCTTTCTCTGCTCGTCAGAAAGAAGAGAAGCTATGGACACGCATGCCTCCACTGCCAGAAGACGGACCGAATCCTGGAGGGTGGGAAACTGTGAGAATGGTCAACCTCATACCATTCATATTTTGCATTTTGCAATAAGCAATTAGTTGTTTACATTTATTACTCATGGCCAAGAGGTTTTAAGCTCCAAAAATTGTCTTAGACGCAACAGATCATGATTGCTGTGGCGGTAAGTGCAAAAGCTCCTTTCCCTCGTTATTCTCTTTCTTCTGTTTCCCATTCGATTCCAACCTGCTCGTCATTGGCGAGATCGCAGAACATTTGGTGAAGTTCATTGACGAGGAAGTCCTTCTCGAAGACCTTGGCGAACTCGCCGAGCTTCGCGGCGGCAGCCCTTCTCACCATTGGAGTGTCGTCGCGGCAGAGAGAACGGAAGAGGCTGAAGAAAGGAAGGGTCCTCTGACTACCCTTCAATCCACGTAACACTCATCCGCTTTCTAGAACTTAGATTCTAAGAGCAAAGACTGACATGCGAAGTTCAGCCTTGAGAGCCGGGCTGACTCGTGGATACGCAACACTGAAGAGACCAGAGGCTGACGTCCGAGAGGTGAACCAATCACCTGAGGAATCAGTGACAGTTAAGAAGAAAGGAAGTGGCCTAACAGATGGAAGAAACTTCGGTGAGGGTTGAGACAGGGAATCAAAGGGACAGAAGGGAAGAAACGATGATTTAAGGCTCATAATTTATATATACATTCGCTTATCTCCGATCTACGGAGTAAACTTGTAAGATCACAAGAAAGTGAAGCAGTGACCAGTTGCGAGTCTCTTGAGCATGGGCACGAAGTGCTCTTCCAGTGCAGAGGCCGAGTGCTTGTCCGCGATTTTGCGAAGAGATTCAACTGCCTGGAGAGATAAGCAGGTTGTGGTATAGGAATCAGAATATTCATTGAAACATGGATGGCATTGAAAACACAAAGCGGTATTTCAAAGAATGGTTATTTACTTGAAACTTTCTTCATTGATCGAACCTTATCTCTGACAACAGTCTCCTCCACAGTTGCAAGATTTTCCAGTGGAGGCAACAAGCAGTGAACAAAGTCAGGACCGCCAACCTGAACAAATTTAAATAATTGCAAAACTTCTTTCACCTACGAAATGCTTACTAAGACAAGTATAAAAATCGTTTATATAAAATTAAAGCAGTGTTTTACATATTAAAAAAATAAGAACAGACCAAATAAGATCTTTTTAAAGAAAATCGTTCACTAACGAATTAGCTCACACACTAACTTTTATATTGCAAACATCACATCGTAAAATGGGGGGAAAATGAGCAAACCAAAGGCGTGAAATTTCCAAGCTGCTCAGCGAGAACCAGAAGAACCTCATCTTCATCGTAAATTGTGTCTATAAGTACCTAGATTTGCATTACTTTTTCATTTACTTATGTCATTCATGTAATACGCATGTGGTGAAAGAAATGATAATATGTGAATAACGTCGCAATAGATAGATGCATATATTCACTAATTCGAGACATAATTGGAAGTTCATTCAATTAAAGTTGCAATTGTAGTCGGAAAGGCGAGCAAAGTTTAAAAAGTAACCAGTGAGAAACTGGATGAGTTCGTTGCGAGTTCGCTCAACTCCAAGAGCCAGTGCAATTGTAGACAGCTTACGAATCGAATTCAAACGAAGCTGCAAATCGGATAGTGTCTTTGTTTGAACGCGACGAAGGATAGACCTGGACATCCTCGTTGCGCAGTTCATCGATGAGAACAGCAATCGGGTACAGCGAGTCATCTCCCTCGTCTCCCATTGCAGCTGCGACCGGTGCTTGAGGCGCGGCCACTGCCATTCTACTCTGCAACCATTCATTCATTCTTGCTAGTACGCGCGGAATGCAAATCTCAATTCAGGAGAAACATGAAATAGTGGTTTAGCGCGAATAGCAAGACGCAACACTTGCAAGTTAATCGTGAAGAGCACATTAGAAAGATGAGAGATGGATAAGCAGAAGGAAGAGAATCTGCTGCATGCCATAGTGGGAAGTGCTCCGCTCGCTTCTTGCTGTAGCCAGGCAGCGGAGCGCCAATCAATGCGGAGACTCGCATTCACGGCTTCGCATTCATCCACGCCAGTTAAGGCGAGGATCACAAAAAGGAGAAACTAATCACAATACCTGCATCATTCGAAGGACTCCTAGTTGAAACAATATTTCACGACGAAGGAATACTGCGGATGGTTTTTAAAAACATCATGTTAAAGATAGTTTCGTATCTCATTTGGCCGAGAATGCCGCATACTTGAAATGAAATACCACGCAAAGAGCAACACAACCACGAAAATCCAATCAAACGAGCACATTGCAAAAAACCCAGCACGAAATTGTCAAAAATTCTTACGAAACGCCCAAAATATGAATGCTTTTGTCTCCTAACCGGATTAACATCAATGCATACGTCTAACTACTGTAAATTGTGAATCCTCTGAAGGTTTGTTGATAATTTGCTTTTACTGAAGTCTTGTCTGGTTGTTTACTGAACTTTCCTTAAGCAGTTCTAAATTGAGGTGAATTGACCTTGACCGGTCAGCCATGGCGACTGGGCTCAGTCAGCTGGCCGCCAAGATCATTCCGAAAGGTTCTTCCTTCTTTTCCTTCCGTTTTATTTTATTCATTTTCATTTTTCGACATAATTTCCAGCGCAAGCCCCTGCGCTTGTCCGCTCTCTCGCTACTGCGGCTGCTCCGGCACCCGAGAAGAAGCCTGAAAAGACATCTTTCGGCAATTTGAAGGTTATAAACCGTTTTTTCTTAGGTTTTTTTTTTAAATTTCAAGCCAGTTGCCAACTAACCATTATTCTTTGACTTGGCAGGATTCTGACCGAATTTTCACGAACCTTTACGGCCGTCATGACTATAGACTGAAGGGGGCAATGGCCAGGGGCGATTGGTACAAGACCAAGGAGATCATCCTCAAGGGGCAGGACTGGATTCTCAAGGTCTGTTTTACTTCTTGTCATATGGATGGCTAAATATTTTATGGGTTTACTAATTTTAAAGGAAATGAGTACATCTGGTCTCCGCGGACGTGGTGGCGCCGGTTTCCCTTCGGGAATGAAGTGGGGATTTATGAAAAAGCCCTTCGATGGACGGTTCGTATTCTCTATTTCTCTCGTTTAAACATGACTATGCTTCAATTCTGGAATTCTTCTTCCTGCTATTCGTGGGTATATTTTCATATCTTCAACGCTGTATATTATTTATATGTGTTTGCAGTCCGAAATATGTCGTTGTGAATGCTGATGAGGGCGAGCCTGGAACATGCAAGGTATGGATCATATAACTTCGGCTTCATCTTGTTTGCAAAATGATAAAAAGGTACGAAGTATGTTTGAAGGATCGCGAGATCATGCGCCACGACCCGCATAAACTGATCGAGGGTTGTCTGATCGCCGGAGTGGCAATGGGAGCCCGTGCTGCTTACATCTACATCAGAGGGGAGTTCTACAACGAGGCTGTTATCCTCCAGGAGGCCATCCACGAGGCTTACAAGGTTTTATCCACGTTTCAGTTGCTTCATTATTTACTTCCAACGTGTTGACTTTTTCTAAAACCAGTAACATCTGTCAATGAAACTTTTCAAATTTTGGAGTGCTACAATGTATGTCTCCAGAGGATATTTTCGATTATATGTGGATGATTCGAAGAGAATTACAGGCGGGTTTCCTGGGGAAGGACTGCCTGGGAACTGGCTACAACTTCGATGTGTTCGTGCACCGTGGGGCAGGCGCCTACATCTGCGGAGAGGAAACTGCATTGATCGAGTCCCTTGAGGGCAAGCAGGTCAGGCTTGGGTTTCCAGTCAAGGGACCTGTAGAGCTGTGCTATAATCCGATGAACGACTCAGGGAAAACCGCGACTGAAGCCGCCTTTCCCCGCCGACATCGGAGTTTTTGGCTGCCCGACTACTGTATGCCTTTTATTTTTAACTGTGAAAGGAAGTTCGGCTCCTTTTCATGCGAGGAAGCAATTTTTAAGTGTGAATAGTTGGCTGATATAAGGTGACAAACGTGGAGACCGTGGCAGTTGCTCCTTCCATCTGCCGCCGTGGAGGGGAGTGGTTCGCTTCCTTCGGACGCGAAAGGAATCGAGGAACAAAGGTAATAACTTGATTGCGTTCTTCTTCTCTCAAGGAATGGTTTGAGCTGTTCTGCATCTCTGGCCACGTGAACCAGCCTTGCACCGTGGAGGAGGAGATGTCCGTTCCCCTCAAGGAACTCATCGAAAGACACAGCGGAGGAGTCATCGGAGGATGGGACAATCTCCTGGTCAGCCTTGTCATCTCTCTTATCTTTCCCCATGATTATTTGTTAAGGCAATCATCCCGGGAGGTTCCTCGGTCCCTCTCCTCCCCAAGCACATTTGTGACAATGTCCTCATGGACTTCGATGCTCTGGTGGCCGTGCAGTCCGGGCTGGGAACTGCTGCAGTCATCGTCATGAACAACCAGGTCTCCTTTCCACCGCTGATTGCAATAATGCCTTCTTTTCTTGAGGTGGACGTAGTGAAGTGCATCGCCCGTCTGTCTCTCTTCTATAAGCACGAGAGTTGCGGACAGGTACTTGTAAGTTGAATGAAGCCAGAGAATGAAGCTGCCCTTTGAAGTGCACTCCCTGCCGAGAGGGATGCGACTGGCTGAACAAGATGATGTGGCGATTCGTGGATGGAAAGGCGCAGAAGAAGGAGATCGACATGATCTGGGAGTTGAGCAAGCAGATTGAGGGCCACACAATCTGCGCCCTCGGAGACGCCGCCGCATGGCCTGTTCAGGTACTCTTTCATTACTGGTTTTGACATGAGAATTCTCTAGACGATGGGTAAGGGACAGAGCCAAACCACTAATTGTGACCGAGGGGGTCAATGCAACAACAGGCGTTTTCTTGTAATGAGCACGCCAATCATTCCTTACCCCACGTTCTACGGAAGTATGAATAGCGTTGCTCTCACAGGGTCTGATCCGCCACTTCCGCCCTGAGTTGGAGCGGCGAATGGCCGACTTCCACCAACAAGTCCTGCTCGAGAAGAGCAACAACCAACAGATTTCCGCTTAGAAGAGAGACTCCCACGCTGGATGGAGTTTTCCTCCATTCTCTAGGGCCTTCCAAGTCCCGTCTTACTAGTAGAATATTGTTTCATATTTGTATCCGTTGTTCAGTACCACGGGAAATGTGTGAATAAATGATATAGTGAATTGTTTTATAATCTATTGCTGTGAGAACAGGAACGTGGAGTGGTTATGAATGAAAAGCGAAAGATCTTACGTGGGAGGGCGTGTTCTGGACCGGATCTCCTCAACTGGGCCGGCTTGGCTTTCACTTCTGCTTATTCTCGTGCCTTGGTCTTCTCTCCACTCCCGATTTAATCAGGTCGTTGGGCGGAGTTTGCTCCCTTCCCTTCTTGTCTCCTGCTGAGATCCACTCGAGACAGTTGGAATGGAGTCGCTGGGGGAAGCAGCGGCAGTCTCTGCTCTCCCTCGCAAACGCCGTCGCTCTCTCCGCTTCGCCGCTCTCTGTGCTGTTGCCTTCTCCACCGTCTCTGTCCTGGCCTGCGTCATCTCCCTCCCCCTCGTCTACAACCATGTTCACGAAGTACAGAGTTTCATGCAGGCAGAGGTCGACTTCTGCAAGGCTGGTTAAGTTTCTCTCTCTCTCTTTCTCTATCCTCGTCCCCCCCTCCATAGCCTAAATGTTTAAATGTTTAGACCCGTTCCCGTGAGATGTGGCGTCAGATGGCCTCTGCCCATCCGACGTCGTCTTCCGTGACTTCCAACGCAGGCCTCCGAGTGGCCCGCGAATCCTACGACGCCCTGCCCATCGCCCCCTCCCAGACTGCCCAGGCACCCGGTTCTTGCTGCCAGTGCCAGGTCGGACCTCCCGGGCCTCCGGGACCTCCAGGAAGAGACGGACGACCAGGGTAAAGAAAGCATTTTTTTTTAAATATCCAATATCACTTACTAGACCATCAATTCTAGTATCGTTTTGTTAGTAAATGAGATCTATTTCAGTGCCCCAGGCCGCCCCGGAAATCCCGGTCCCCCTGGCCGCGACGGTACTTTGTTACCTGGCCCGCCACCAAAGCCGCCCTGCCAGAAGTGCCCGCCCGGCCCACCTGGACCTCCAGGACCCCCTGGACCAAAGGGACTTCCAGGACCTCAAGGAGACCCTGGCTCTCCTGGAAAGGACGGAATTCCTGGCCTTCCGGGTCCACCAGGTCCTCCTGGACCCCAGGGTCCTCCGGGAGATCCGGGAGAGAAGGGTGCCCCCGGCGAGCCAGGCAAGGTTATCAACGGCGCTCCACCCGGCCCGCCTGGCCCTCCTGGACAGCCCGGCCCTCAGGGACCACCCGGTCCACCTGGACGTGATGGACAACCAGGAAAAGCCGGCCCACCAGGTCCTCCTGGCGATCCGGGAGAGAAGGGAGCAGACGGTCTGCCTGGGCCGCATGGACCTCCAGGACCGCGTGGACCTCCTGGTTAGATCTGATGTATTCTCTCGTTGTTTTGAATATAGAAAAGACCTCATAAGCTTGGCATGGTTAGCTTAGTCTCTGTAATAGAAGAAAACGTTTACAGGCCAGCCCGGCTCGTGCGACCATTGCCCTCCTCCTCGCACTGGTCCGGGATATCTCCTTCGACGGCGCTAAACGAGTTCTCAGCCCTTCGACTCTTCAATCTAGTGCATTGCGACCTCAATTCCATTCATTGATAGAAAGTGCTGTTAACTGAGTTTATATCGCTATTTTATTAGGAATTTCTTAATAAACAACAACTAAGTTATGGAACGAGAACAGTGAAAACAACTAGCATAACTAAGAAGTTTTAACAATCTATACACTTTTCTTACCCGTTCTTCTCAGATAATACACATAACTTATGTTAGCGACGACCACGGAAAGAAATAAGGCGCCAATCATGTAAAGAGAGCGATTTCGAGTACGCTCTCGCTCATACTCTTCCTCTGGGTTCACAAAGTGTCGAGTATTTGCTGGCGTTATCCGAATCTGGACAAAAACATCCTATAATTCTTCTGATTTCTCGTATGCTATATAAACACTTTATAGGATGCAAATCGTCAAGTGCCACAAATTGGCTCATGACAAACCATATAATATAATGGAGGGAATAAAACCTGCGGATCGTGATGTACGCGATTTCCTTGAAACTTTAACGAGGTTGCTTCAGCAAGGAAACCGCCTTCATAAGATGCGAGCCTCCGCTCTTCGTCATACGCTCTGAAAAGCTAACATAATGTTGCAGTAGTTATGCGACAGTAAGAGGAAGAAACCTTCGTCGATCCGGCTTTCTGAGCATGTCGTATGCCTCTTTTACTTCCATCAGTCGTTCGGTTGGCGATTGGCGACTCCAATTAGTGCGAAAGCCTACAAGAAAGTCGAATACTTTCCATAAAGCTGAAATCTGAGAGAAGAGGAAGATGATGATGGCTCAGTATGGAATTAACCAGCGGCAGCAGCATCGGCCTTGTCGGGATGAAGCTGCGAAGTGAGGCGGACGAAGGCGGCCTTGATGTCCTCCTGAGAGCTGGAGGGTTCCAGCTCGAGAATCCGGTAGAAGTCCTTCCTTCGGCTCAGACAAGAAGCGAAACGGCGACTGCTGATAATCAGAAGGACAGCCATTCGGAGCTCAACATTGCCCGCAACCGCACAAGAAAAGCTGTCTCACTGCAAAAGTAACAGATCTCAGGGAAAACAACCAGTGCAATTCAACCCTTAGATAAAAAAACCATAAAAATGAATAAAATTGTAGTTTGTGCATGGAATTCTTGTTATACACTGTTTAAAATGAAACATCTCACAACAGCTCAATTTCTCTTGTTTCTTGCTTTTGAACTTCATGCCACATCAAAATTTACAAACAAAGTTAAAACATAAGGATCTTCCCCCTTATCGCCTAAATTAACGGTCAAATTATAGCACGCCTATTCGGACCATTGTCGTCGGTGAAACATTATTCATGGACGACTAGTGTATATTAAAAATATATTGAATACTGTATCACAGCGCTCAAACGGCCGTTTTCATTACTTAAAAGAAATTCATTATTTAAAAGAAACCGGTTCATTTATGTTTTATCTAAACGGTATCTTTTTCAGTTAAATCCGGTTTTGTCGAGTTGTTCGGGGAGCGAGAGTTGCGAACGTACCTTCCATGCTAAAGTGTTTTCAGGCATGGCTGCACAAGTGACTGAGCGTTTCCACGTTCTCGCCCAGCTTGAGCATCTGCAGTCGAAGTACACGGGCACTGGCCATGCCGACACGAACAGATGGGACTGGATCACCAATCAGCACAGAGACACCCACGCCTCTAACATGAGTCAGTCTTCTTTCAACATGCTCTCTATTTGGATTGAAAGCGGAGCAGGGCTGTCATTCTGACGCAATCCAAGCCTGGATCCTCGTCCATGATATATCATATAGTGTGGCATGTTCCTTATTCTTCGATGTTTACAGCTATCTTATAAAGATGTAGCACTCATTGTGAAAGGCTGTTAAAAATGAACATGAACGACTTAGATGGCCTTCCTTTAACATCGTTTAGAAGTGCACTTTTAGGCCATCCGGGCATGCTTTCCTTCATCTCCGTGGTGGAGAATGAGTCGAGGGCCCGCACCCGCTTCAACCTCCTCAACCGTATGATCCAACCGTGCGGGCCACCGCTCGAGAAGTCGCCGCTTGATGAATAAATTATATTATATTATTATTTCTATACCAATTACAATTTTGCCGAGTTTATAACATGTACACTAATGCGTTGGTTGTGTTCCTTTTTGTCGGCGTGTCATTCCGGATCTATTGTCTATAATTAAATTACCACGTGTGAATAAATGACGCGAAGTTTTATGTTGTCTCTTTTTTTCATCGTCTGCTCGCTATCAGAGAGATCTTATCAGCTGACCTTGATTGACAACCTTCTCACGCTTCTTTCAAGTTCAACTTTCGGAATGGTTTTGCAGTCTGACAACCGGGAGACGCTCTTCTTTCTCGTTTGGGAATCTGAATCGAAGTCGGCCTACGCGAGATGTCTGAAGCGGAAACGAAGCTGAGCAAGAAGTCAGTGGCATAGGAAGATGTCTCCCCTCCTCATCCTGGGGAGGAGAGTGGCCTCTGGTCATGGGCAACTGACTGCGCTGCGCTTGCTGGCCAGCCAAAAGCCGCGCAAGTCAGTCTAGATGAGTAGTGGCCAGTTCAGTGGTTGGAAGGGGTGGAGGAGATGTCAGCCATTGTTTGCAGTGAACTGAAAAGGCTGAAGAAGCAGCAGGAGAAGGAGGCGGAGAAGGCAGCGAAGGAAGCTGCCAAGGCGGCGCTCCCGACCCAGCCCGCTGCTGGCGGCAAGAAGGTTTGTCCTTTTATACTGCTGGCTTCTTTCGTTTGTCGTGCTTTCTACAGTATCTTCGTTTTCTCAGGCTCAGCCCGAGGCAGACCCCTCCGACCCACAAGAATACTTCAACATGCGCGTTCGCATGATCGAGGAGCGGCGTGCTCTTGGCAAGAATCCTTTCCCTCACAAGTTAGCATCTCTTTCTATTTGTCAGTGTTGAATGTGCTCGGGAAGAGAAGAACGCTTCTAGGTTCCATGTTTCCACGAGTCTAGCTGATTATATCTCGAAGTACGAGTACGTAGAGAAGGAGCAAGTTCTTGAGGACATTACTGTCACTGTCGCTGGTTGGTCTTCCTGAATTCCCTGTATTGATTGCTTTCTTCAATCTTGCTTATTTTTTAGTTGCGGTTTTTTTCCTTTAATTTTTTTTTCTTAATGAATATACATTTAGGACGAGTGTTCTCGAAGCGCGAAGCTGGCGGGAAACTCATCTTCTACGACATTCAAGGAGAGAATAAGAGACTTCAGGTTAGATTTCCTGGAAGATGACATGGAATGAGAAATGCAGTTAATTATGCGATGTGTTCTTTTTCAATTACAGGTTCTCGCAAACGCTCGCTTCCACAAGATGGAAGAGGATTTCGTGGATGTTCATGGACGCATCAAACGAGGAGATATCATCGGAATCAAGGGTACTTTGCAACTTAATTCTTCTAGATTGCATAAATCTAGGATGAAGGAACGCCGGAGATACCTAATTGCAGGTCACCCGACCCGGTCGAAGGCGGGAGAGTTGTCCGTTCTCCCAATTGAAGTTGAGTTGCTGACTCCCTGTCTGCATATGCTCCCTCATAAGCACTTTGGTCTCAAGGACCAGGAGACCAGGTAATTGTATATTTTGTTTGTGCTCTTCAGTTGCTTGCAAGTTCTAAATTTAATTTTCACTTTGTAACAAAATTTTCTTTTCTACCGTCCCAAATCCGAGAAATTTCTGCCTATAATCTAATTTGTTAAATCTTATTGTTTTCGACTGTCATTCATTTTCCATCATTTCCCATTTAGTATTGTGCTATGAATGAAAGTTGTTCAGATACCGCAAGCGTTACTTGGATCTCATTCTTAACCCCGCGGTTCGTGACAAGTTCATCGTTCGCTCTCAAATCGTTAGCTTCGTCCGCAAGTATCTGGACAACTTGGGCTTCCTCGAGGTCCGGTTTCCTTTTCATCATTTCATCTTTCATTGTCTTAGGGTTTCAGGTGGAAACTCCGATCATGAACCAAATCGCGGGAGGGGCAACTGCCAAGCCCTTCGTCACCCATCACAACGACCTCAGTCTCGATCTATTCCTCCGCGTTGCTCCCGAATTGTATCACAAGGTAAATATCAATTGCTGTCTTCTGTTTTCGTCATGTTTTTGTGATTAATGAAATAAATAGGATTTTGGTTAAGATGCTTATTGTTGGTGGAATTGACCGTGTCTATGAGATTGGCCGGCTCTTCCGCAATGAAGGTTGGTACTCGTGAGCAAGGTAACCAACCCGGCCATTTCAGACATTATGGGTTTTCATTTTTATTGTCAGTCTGACTGTTTGATACAGCAGACTTTGTTATTATGTATCAAGATCATGTAATTAATTTGAGGCATTGACCTGACTCACAACCCCGAGTTCACGACATGTGAATTCTATATGGCCTACGCTGACTATGAGGATATCATGAGAATCACCGAGGACATGCTCTCCAGTCAGTTGAAGCTAATCTTTGGTTTAGGAGGATGTTGATAGAGGAAGAGAGAAGAGGGATAGACAGATAAAGAATTGTCAACAGTTGTCTACCCGAAAGAATAAGCACTCTCCTTGCAGAGATGGTATATTTCATCTATGGCAAGTACATTGTCGACTACCATCCTCATGGTCCCGAGAGTGAGCCCTGCCATAAGGTCAGTTTGCTTGCCATTAGTGATTGATGTTTTTAAATCTCTTAATCTAAGATGTGGATTGCAGGTCGATTTCACACCGCCTTTCAAGCGGGTGCACATGTACGAGGGTTTGGAGGCAGCTCTTAGCTGCAAGCTTCCTCTTCCCAATACTCTCCACACCAAAGGCTACTTTTTTCTTCTTTTTATTTCGTTTATCTATTTTTGGGTTAAAAATTAAACGATTGCAAAATAAACTTGCAGAAGCACGGGATGCTTTGGATGCGCTGGCCGTGAAGCACGGAGTTGATTGCACGGCCCCCCGCACGGCGGCGCGTCTTCTGGACAAACTGGTCGGAGAGTTCCTCGAGAGCACCTTCATCAGTCCAACCTTCCTCATCGGCCATCCTCAGATCATGAGTCCCCTCGCCAAGTGGCATCGGTTTGGCTTCTTTTTCCCCTTTTCGTGTCTCACTCTTCAGCGTTGTTTGCTTCCAGGTCAGTGGAGGGTCTGACGGAGCGTTTCGAGTTGTTCGCAGTGACGCGTGAGATTGCGAATGCGTACACCGAGTTGAATGATGCACTCACTCAACGAAGTCGCTTCGAGCAGCAGGCCAAGGTTCTTCTTCGTTCTCTTCCTTCTCAGATCAACCAACGGTGTTCAGGACAAGGCAGCAGGAGACGACGAGGCTCAGCTGGTGGACGAGACGTTCTGCAACGCCCTCGAGTACGGACTCCCTCCCACCGGCGGATGGGGGATGGGCATCGACCGCCTCGCCATGCTTCTCACTGATTCCAACAATATCAAGGAAGTCCTCTTCTTCCCTGCCATGCGACCGGAGGACAACAACCCCCCGCCTGAGGGAGACAAGGAGAACGGAGTCTCCTCTTCTGCTTAGCGAGGAATACTACAATTTTACCGAATTTCAAACGAGCTTCTTTAGGATATGCGTCTGCCAAACTATTCGCACCACCGCAAGTTCTCGTGGATAATATTTTATATACTCTCCCCTTCATAATACATGTTGTTGTTGAGGGAGTTTCTTCCGCCTGTTACTGTTTGTTGTGTTGACTCTATGGGGAGTAATCGGATTGCTTTACTGCATAAAGGATTTCGTTGTTAACGATTCGAACAATTTCATTACAAATGAGAATAGAGTGAGCAGCACCTCTGCTTGGGGGAGGCTTCTCCTAGGGTACACCTTTATGCTCGGGGTGGAGGGGAGGCGAGAAGCTTCTCGGCCCAGCTCCTTCCTTCTCCTGCGCGTTCTTTTTAGTGATCACAAGGAATAAATATTTTATTCTTATATTCTTTACAAGGGGAACAGAGCATACTTCACAGCCCAATTATGAAGCGCAAGGGAAGACTGGGAAGGCAAGGGAAGAAGAGTAGGAGGACTCAGTAGTCGTTGTAGTTGATCTCGAAGGTGGCGGGAGGAGTGGGTTCAGGGGTGGAGGAAGAGGCTGCCTGGTGACCTCCCGCAGTCACCTCAAATAAACTCTAACATCATTTCTTTTTCCGCGCAAAACAA
This sequence comes from Allodiplogaster sudhausi, assembly GCA_945643635.1. Taxonomy (NCBI): domain Eukaryota; kingdom Metazoa; phylum Nematoda; class Chromadorea; order Rhabditida; family Diplogasteridae; genus Allodiplogaster; species Allodiplogaster sudhausi. Next base: position 2,667,458 of record CALZFC010000262.1, on the reverse strand, counting down.
AATGGAAACGAGACGAAAAGTAACCTGAGCAACGAGTTCCTCCTTCTCGTCCGGCTTGCGGTCCTTGGCCATGAGAATGCCGCCAAAGCCGAGCGACTTCATCGTCTTGTACCTGCAAATCGGAGAGTTCGAACAAGCCAATTCTGCCATCCTCATTGCAGAGAGCAGAGTAATCACCTTGCGTTGTCGGCCATCGAGAGAGACTTCAGGAGAACACGAAGGACGCGGGCGGGGTTCTCGAGGGTGAACGGAGAATCCGCCGCAGCTCCCGCCGTGGCTGCTTCCTTTGGCCTGAGAAGATTACGGTTTCTCTAGCTAAGTATTAGCGATATTCAACAGTATGAAGAGAAACTATACAATGTAATAAAATGATTGAAAGGAAAGAACAAGGAGGGAACCGACTTCTCTTCCGCTTTCGCCTCCTTCTTTTCAGCAGCATCAGAGGGATGGTCAACCTGAAGGAAGCAGCATAAATTGATCCTCTTTCAGTTTCTCCTTTTCTTCAAACTTCAAATATCAATAAATATGCTCGAGGATAATAAACCAGATAAAGAAACAGACAGTGAAAAAGGAAAGTGAGAGAGAGAGAGAGAGAGAGAGAAGAGAGATAGAAGAGAGATCGAGAGAGAGAGAGAGGAATAGAGAGGGAGAGAGAGGGAGAGAGAGGGAGAGAGAGAGAGGAATAGAGAGAAGAGAGAGCACCTCCATCTTCTCCTCCTTCGGCTTCTCCTTCTCAGCCCCCGCGTCCTTCTTCTTCAGCGCTTTCTTCTTGTTAGTGATGGAGAGGACGGCAGTCTCCACCTGTAAGAAACTAAGGAATTACTCATTCGAAAGGCGATTAGACTCTCAAAAGTAACCTTTTCATTTTCCTCTTTCTTCTTCTCTTCGAGAGGCGGCGGATAGGCGAAGGAAGCAGCCTTCGCAGTGGAGCGGAACTCCATTTTTGGCATCTCCAAGCAGTTTCACTTTTACAACTATCAGATCAACAAACGGGTCAAAATGGGTGAATTATGCATACCTCGAGGTTCTTGTTGAGACCAATGATGGCCGTGGGCTTGAAGGCAAGAGAAAGCACGTGGGTCATCGAGTGCCAGTACCTTCAAAAAGACACTAAAACTAATGAAATAGAGAAGGAAACGAGAAAAATGGAAAAGGAAGTTTATATTATATTGTATGATGACATTCCAACGACATCAACGAACCAGTACTGGAGAGAGATGAAGACTCCAACAACTCCTCCAAGGTCCACGTGGCCATTCCTCAAAACATTTCGTTTCAATTCACAATGAAGATCCTTTGAAAACTAAATGCTAGCATTATCTAGTGCTACCGTACCTGTTGTGGAGTGAAATGGTGACATTGCGGCCACCGGCGTCGATGATTCCCTGGGCAACGATGGCACCGAATTTGGTCATGGAGTCCTCGCCCTTCTCAGTAATCACCTTCGTCAGCGTCTTGCGGAAGCCATCCACCTAGACGACACTTTCCACTTTATCCCTTTTTCTCACACAAACTCCTTCCCAAAGTATCTTTGAAATACGCCTCTCTGACTGTTCGCGAGATGACCGTTCCTTGTATCAGAATCTCATGCTGTCTTTTCTTACAATTACAATTTTCATTTGTTCCAAACAGCGCATGCTGCAAACAAGACAAGATCCCTCGAATAACAGCCGCAACAGCAGAGTCGCCTTCCATTCGGCAAGAGATGAATGATATAAGACTATTCCAGTACCTTGGAGCAAGTGGCATCAGTCTGTTGGATGTAGATGAAGGAGAGAGCGATGAGTGCCCCCTGGCGGACGAAGTTCTCCTTGGCCGACAACAGAGGTTCGAGAAGGGCAATCGCCTCCTGCAAACAATTCGCTAGAGCGGGTCGACCCTTTTTTATAATTGTCCTCACATTTTTCAATGACGCAGATCTTAAAGAGAACAAAAAATAAAATTGTTTGAAGTTCAAGTCCCGAAGTTCTTCATTTCCTGCTATCCTTTTGCTTGTGTTCAATAAAATCTCTCATCCGTTGTAAACAATCTGCTCTCTTCCCGTTACTTCTGCAAAGCCAACAAACCAAAGAATTCCTGCGCTATGAGCTACAAATGTAACTTCGACCCCTTATCTGATCTTCTTGGCATTTCATGTCTGGAGGACACTGGAAGCATCGGAATTAGACCGAGTCAATCAAAAAAAAAAGACCAGGCATCTCAAGAGAGATCAACGGTCCCGGAGGAGGTTAACGGAAGAAATATGAAGGGAAATCTGGACGAAATTAGAGAAGATGGAGAGAGAGAAAGCGAGCTAGAGAGAGTGAGAGAGAGAGAGAGAGAGAGAGAGAGAGAGAGAGAGAAAATAGATAAAGAGCAAAAAAAGCAGCGTTAAATCAGCGAATCTCTAGAATACCCGGGAGGCGATGAAGAAAGATTTACGAGGAGTGAAAAGTCGTTCACTTGCCCCGTGGAGCGTTCACTGAAGTCAATGAACTAAATGAAGAAAAAGCACGGCAATAACGAGACAAGCAAGAAGTAGCCGCAGTTCAGACAGGGGAAGAACTCTCTGATTAAATGACGAGGGAAAGAGTAGGAGAGGGAGCGAGAGATAGAGAGAGGGAGAAAGCGAGAGAAAGATAAAGTAAACGCGAGAGGAGAGAGAAATTGCGAGAGATTGAGAGAGAGAAAGAGGGAGAGATAGAGAGAGAGAGAGAAAATAAGTTCGTCAGGTGGCATTGCATGAGTGCCCCCAGATGCCCTCCTTTGACTTTTCATTTGCTTATTTGAAGGTGCAAAATTAATAAAAGTGAGGAATAATGTGCACGCGAGGGTTGATGACGCCCTCTCCAAACATCTTTTGCAAATTCTTCGTTTTCTCACTTTGGAAATTGATCACTCTACCTTCAAGGGATTAAAAATAGTCAAAGTGCAGTAGGTTAAGTAAACGAGAGGAAGCCGAAAGAGTTTTCTCTACACCTCGTCAACCATTCTGGACTCAAGTGGTCGAGCATGAAAATAGCGCTGGTCAGTCTGTTTTCATATCCAGGGGCATGGAAATATCGTTATAGTAGAAACATTCTTTGTCGCAATTTAATGAAAGACGTCAATGGCATTGAGGCTAGTTGGAAAACACAGTATCTGAGTCTGTAATTCCACCAATTACTTGGCATGCACCCAAATCCCTTCTGCCGGAAGAATCCGTTGTGATTACGATTCCCCCTTCCCTAGTGCCAAGGACTCCCTCCATTCATACAGAGCATATGACCGCAAAATTTATTACTGCCCCATTCCACTTTCTAAAGAGGACATGGACAGGGCCTTTCTTCTCTTCCTTCTGCTGGCTAAGAGAGACGGAAGATATCCATTCAGCGCAAGCATCAACTTGGCTTAGGAAGGCTGATGTAACGGACCGAAAATGATGGTCTCTGTCCATCTGTTTACCGCACCATTGACTACACTCCTCCCCTTCTTTCCCCTCATCTGCAAAGGTGTCAACAGATAATCTGGATGGGTTAAATTTAAATGATGCATCTCGGCATGCTATCTTCTACAGGATTTCAATGAAAAATCCTTTCAGAAACGGATGTTTGCGTCAAAGAATTGTTTTCTAACTAGCAAAGTGCCCTGTATCAAATTTAACCAAGTCTCTGCATAACGGCAGTTACGTCGCAATAACATTTGGACGCTTTTTTTTCTTGAATTGGCTTCGTCTCACACTGTCAACAGTACAACCATAGAGATATTCAACTGCTCCCGAGAATTCCATATCGCTCTCAACTCTAAATGACCTTTCCGCGTTAGCTTGCAAATAAAACGAAACAAAGGGGAACTGGAGCAAAGCAGTGAAAGAAATGGAAGGGGGAGCGCGAGAGGATGGGAAACCCAGCAGACTCGTAATCACCCAGCATCTGGCTTTCGGATACGAAGGTGGAGATATTCAAACCAAAGGGACATTTCACTTCTTTCATGACCTCAGTTCTTACTCATATCTCCCGCCTTCTTGGCTTAATGTTTGCAAAAGGACGGAAATGTCAATGTGGAGAATTCCAAGAGCCAGCGAGATCTCTTTAGGGAGAATTCCAAGAGCCAGCGAGATCTCCAAAATAATTTCCCACTAGACCTGTTTAACGATTTATGCATTTGCAGAACGCTGGAGGGGGAAATTGTCGTAACCAGTTGAAAATAGTAGAAAGGGGGAATGAAAAGAGGAGTTTGGAAATATTGCAGCGGCATCAATTTATAACACACTACCCCGGAATCGTTTAAAGGATAAAGTAAGCCGCCACGCATTGATCCAATTTACTCTCATAAAAAAAACCTTTCCGAGGCAGCCAAATGTACTTTAATAGAAGTGCATCTACAATTAAAAAACGCATAAAAATAATCTTCCGTGCTAAATTCATCCCATTCCCATGCACCCACATTCCTTCCCTAGTTTCCCATGATACCTTTTCCTGTCTCTCTCTTTCCATTATGTTTCATCACCATCTCTCTCTCTCTCTCTCTTTCTCTCTCTCTCTCTCATCCCAAACCTTATATCCTGATCCTGCGCATGCGATTCCGAGTGCCATTGCTGCTCCGTATCGAACGTGCCCGTTGAAGTGCTCGATGAGCATTCCCGTGTAGGCAAGGCATTGTTCGGGATCACTGCAATTACGAATAATAAATTATATTCAGCAATAATTTGTCTTATTCAATCACTACACTTTTCCAATCTGCACTCCTCTTTTTCAATCTCTCCATTAACCGACACACCCAATTCAAATCGCAAAGGCAGGCAGGCTTCTAACAAAGAAATGTAAACAGCTACAGACGTGTTATGCACTTTAATTATCTTATTAATTGCTTTCTTTCGTAACTGGTCAAGTCTTTTCTGTGAAAGCTTTCGGTCCTGAATTCAATCCTCACTCCATTCATTTCCGTTCTTTTCCGCCAATTCAATTCACCCACAAGGGAAATCCTTCTTCATAGAATGCACCATTTTTGCATTTTAAATATAAAGCTGCTACCAAATTGCAGGGAATTCCCAGCACGTGGCGTATACTTCAAAACACAATACGTAAAAGGGCCAATTACACACCAGAAATTGGCGATATAAAAAGCAGTCTTTCTGTTTTTCATGTGATTGAACTAATAGTATAGTCACCGAAATTAATCTAATGGTAAGTAAACTTTAAAGTCATATAGGGTTCTCTTCTCTCGAATGGTCCTTCACAAAGTTATTGGGATGGTGTGTGTTGTGTGACAGAGGAATATAGGCTCCTCGGGAGGCCAGGAAGAGAATTAAAGGAAAGTGGAAAAGCAAGAAGTATATTTCCCCGTTGAACGATGAAATTCCGACCAGAGGTTATGATGAAGCCACAAAGTTGATTGCATGCTTCGTAAGGCCGGAGATTAGAGCGATAACGGAATCTGCGCAAGAATGTCTAGCAGGTGCAGTCGACGAGATAATAGTGATGGGTATAATAAACTAATGCGCAGGGTAAGCATCAAGATTATGCCTATCACGCTGGAGAGCAAGGTGAATAATAGGACAAGCGTTCTCAAGTGCGAATGGAAGACCAATGTGGGCGGGGCTTCAAAGAAGAGAAATTAGAGAAACGGAAAGTAAGAGAGGAGAGAGGAGGGAAGAGGGAAAAGAGGGGAGAGAGGAGGGAAGAGAGAGAGGAGAGAGGAGGGAAGAGAGAGAGGAGAGAGGAGGGAAGACTGAGAGGAGAGGGGGAGGGACGAGACAGCGAGGAGAGGGGAGGGACGAGAGAGAGAGAGGCGGGTGTTCAGGTCAGGCTTGCAGCCATCACCGCTGCTAGCAGCCTTCTAGTTCGCGGTCCGTGGAGATCCTTTTCAGAATAGCCGGCAGCCCACTTGGGACCTCGAGATGGTCATCCACTCCTCCGATTTGTCTCTCTTCGTTATTCTTGCGTGTTTTCACCCTTGCGACAATAACTAACTTGTATGTTACAGAAAGTGTCTGTCTGTTCTTTGACACACGTCATGAAGTCCTTAAGCCCCACATAATCCTCTACAAAATATCTCTCTCTATAATATGCAATGACGCGACTGGCAATAGAATATCAGTAGTTCTGTTTTTGACGAACCATATGGCATGTAGGATTATAATAGGAAATTGTTTCTGCTAAAGAAATATAGAGATCAAAAGCAAAAGCCCCTCCCATCTGCCATGTGATAATCTGACTGCAGTAAGGAATGCATGCTCTTCTTTCCGTTGTACGTAAACGATAATCTGAATAGTTCGTAGATTCACACGCTCTACCTCGCTCTATCCTTGATTTCCAACTTATGTAATTCGGAGCCCTTCCCTTCTACTTTGATCACCACAAGTGTCTGGAGCGTCTAAAGTTCTCCTCGCAATCTACTGCTGAAATGACGACCATTCATCGTAACAGCAAAGGGCCCCTGAATGGGCAAAAAGAGCACCCTGTAGCTTCACTTCGTACTTCTAAAGGGCCAAAGACTGCACTTTCAAAGATTTGGAGCTCAGCGCAGCCAATAAATGTTGAAGGAAGAGGCAAGCAGTGCAATGACTCTGTGCCAGGCAGAGAATCCACCGGCCGGGCTGCCAAGAAGTCACGCTTCTTGCTCGGTAATTGCCCTCTTAGAGCGAGAGAGAAGAGAGAGAGAGAGAGAGAGAGAGAGATGGAGAAAGGGATCTACACTGAAGAGCGCATGAACGCAGGAGGAAAAGTCAATGAAATCTTCATCATCCGGAAAAAGAGTGTGAAAGCGAGAAATATAAGAAGGGAGAGGTCTTTCTCATTTTCTCTCTTTCTCTAGTTCGATTCTTGTTGTTTGCACTGGCTTGCCGCAATTATTGCAGCTGTATAAAAGTGCAGAGTAGAAGCTTGCTTTGTTTTCCCCCCGAGAATACAAAGTAAAATTCCAGTTCGCAACAGATGCTTGCACAGAAACATTTAGTCATGAATACCATCTCCAATAAACAGGCAAAACCGAAATGGCCACTTCCTCCGGAAAGGTGAGAGAAGCACGATGAGCCGAACCGATGCCGAAACAACCACTGATTGTGAGAAGAGATCAAAGAGGAGTGAAGCCGCATGGCGAGGGAACTCTAGTGCCCCTTGCTTTTTCTCCCCTCTCCGTGTTCAGCATCGTCCAGAGAGCTAGTGCTCCTGCTACTGTGGTCGTGCTCCTCCCCTCTCAGCCTATCTCTTCTAATACGCTCTTCCTTGGAAGTGCCTTTCCACAAGTGCACAAAGAATGGACGAGATCCCAGTCATCCACCCAAGATATATTTGCACTCACATCCGTTCCGATGTTCCATTGCCTTCCCTTCGCTCTTTCCCTTTCATACTATGCGAAAGGAAGTCATTTACTGGCTCATCAATGGACCTCTCTTGAGAGCCTCACCAATGCTATACTTATTTAGACCGCCATGGCTGCAACAAGAACTTGCGTTAGAAATGCCGTATTTACCAAGACCAGGGAAGAGAGTTGCCTAGTCACATCCAATCAGGCCGCCACTGAGATTTCGGTGGTGCATTCCTCTTGCGCTTTCCCCCATCCAGTATTGGCACTTAGCAACCATGTGCCGCTATGCCTCTTCGCCCCCTTTTCTTCTCGGCCTGTCATTTAGCAACGGCGTCCAGCGTGTCCCGTTTCATCTACTGGCGTCCAGGGCTTGACGCTGCGGCCCTTTCGAAAATGACCGCTAGCTCAGGCAACATCTGTGCTCATTTAGTTAGCAGCACTCACGGCTCGGAAATAGAAACGATTTCTTCCGCTCATTCTACAACTACTTTGCTTTTCCATCGCTCGCATCTCTCTCCCACTCATCTCTCCTCTCCTCAAACTATTGCCGTACCTTGTCGTTTGAGTTGTATCTATCATTATTGCTGCCCTCTCCCTCTCCTGGCATTCCCTTGCTCTTTCTGTATACTCAGCAGTACCAACACAGTACATCCGATGGTGGATCACTCATTGTGAGATAGAACGAAGCTCCAGTGCTTCCAATGCTCATGATATCCCTTCTCTTCAGAGCTGCGCTTCGATCGCAGCCCCTCGATTCGATCGCTGGCGGCCGCGGCCGCGCTGGTCGCGCAGCCGTGAGCGGCAGGACATGCGAAAGCAGCCTTCATCACAAAGCTCCTCCGTCTCTTCCGGACGGCGCTCGTTCCTCACTCTCTTTCATCTGCTAACTACTCTTGCAACTGTCCGGGCCATCGAGAATGTCGTGAATGGAGCAGTCAACTTGCAACTTCCGCAGCCAGACATTTCAGTCCCTACCAATGCTACTAACATCTCCTACTCCGAAGCAGCAACAGCTGATTTGGCACAGTTGGACCAGTCCAGGTTCGTCCAAAACCATTAGCACATTAGCATCGTTAAAATGAGCTAGAATCTTTTTTCAGTTTTTCCCCAATAATCACAATGAATTTTTAACGGTGCCCTACCTTAATCCTCCATTCTAAAGACTGCAAACCACGCAGAAAAACAAGTGCACATTTACAGAGTGGCGGCGAGTGCCTCTTTGTTGTTGGCATTTTTCTTTGGAAGTATTCGTTCCTTCTCTGAGAGTGTGTCTTATGGTTTGCCTGGTGCGTATGCATAAGGCAGCCACAGTCCAGGCAGACGACAGATGCCTGCCTACCCATCCGTAGCTGCTTCCTTCCCATCACTTGGGTTCTTGAGGAAGCAACCCCCTTCAGCGACAACTCAGCGAAAGAAGAAAAGACGAGTGAGATGATGAAAAGGCATCGCCCGTGTCTAAAAAGCGCATCGAACCGTCGACCTTGACTTCCCACAACAACTTCTCGCATGTTCACTGGCAATTCATTTGCTCTCCTTTTCATACATAGACTCATCGCCTGGAGAGCCATACGTCTTAGACAAAAACGTCCTTGGTGCTTTCTTTCTCAACAAACAATATATTCATGCGAACTGGGGAGGAAGCTCTCCTCGCAACTGCGTTGTGCGTGGGATTTTTTGGCAGCGCTAGCAGATCTCCTCTGCCCCCCGCCCTTGCCTTTCAGGTGAATATCCCCTTCTATCATCTTACTCTTGTAGTCTTAACTTGAAACATGCTGATGTGCGTTAGCCGTACGCTTCACACCCCAGACATGCTACTCCTGTTCCACACTTGCCCACCATGGGAAAGGGCGGAAAATGTTTGGTTCCTCCTCGCGCCGGAAGTACTATCTCTAACAGACGAAAAGAACAAAAAAAAATCCACTAGAATGGCCTAGAGAGAAGAAAGAGAGAGGTTAATATAAAGAGAGAGGAAGACCAAATGAGTAATACTGAGATGAGGGGCGCTTTGATGGTTTGCACACGCAATGGCGGCGTGGGGGAGGACAAAAGAAGGCCTCTCGAGGAGAGTACGAGCGACCTTTCATCTGCTTCTCCCCACGCGTCTGCCATGCTCGACTTGTCTGTCAGATGCTATTAGCCGTTTCAGGGAAGAGACGGGGCTCCATGACAATGCACACGGCTCCTCATGCTCTTCACATCCAACACTTTCTCTCTAAATACTAATTTAGGAAATATTAATAATCGATATTCAGTCACTTTTTTTATGTAAACGAATTTGGCCAACGAATTCGTCGCACGGAATGAAAGGGTGCTTCTCCTTGAAAGTACTTGGACGAAAGACAGAGTCAGTGAGAAAGTACTCTAACAAAGAGTGCGGCCCTAGATGATGGAGACCACGTGCTCTTTTGTCAAAGTGCGTCGGTCGGCAGACAGAACGTCTCAATGTGTTTAGGAAGAGCCCTGGAGAGAAGGCAACAACTTGCTCCATTCTTCCTCTCACCTCATTGTGGCCTTCCTCTCAGCTCATTGTGGCCAGAGGGGGCTGCTCCGCCAGAATCTAATAATCTAAACAGGGGAAGAAGCAAGGCAGCTACACTTTGCTAGACGAACACGATAGTTGAAGTAGTGGGGAACGGTCCTCTTCCCCCCCTCCCACCTCCAGTGGAGTTACACCATTCACCTTCTCATTCTCTCTGTCATTCATCTTGGCTGCTATAATGGTTCATATGACGGCGTTGAGCAATGAGTATGCGGAACACACCCTCGGGGAATAAAAAGAGTCACGAGAGACCGCTTGGTCATGTTAGAAGAATAACAAAAACCTGTCAAAACAAATGGTATCACTTTGAAATGGCTTCCTCTCGTAGTGAGATATGAATGTGATTGCAGCCAGATAGCAGCGAATGCGCTGAACGCCTTGGCCCTCCTCCTGCTGCCGCTTCTCTGCTTCGTCGGCTTGGTCGGAAACGCCTTCGTCTGCGTCGCCATTGCCACCGACCGCCGACTACAGAATGTTACCAACTACTTTCTCTTCTCTCTCGCCTTGGCAGACTTGCTCGTTTGTTGCATCGTCATGCCACTCTCCATTGTCGTCGAAGTCAAGCACGGTCAGTGAGACAGTGAGAGAGACAAAGAGAGAGAGAGAAGGAACGAGAGAGAGAAAGAGACAGAGAGAGATCCTATCCCTCATTCACTCAGCATCGTCTTCTGTCACCCACTCATCTAACGAGCCTTCTACTCAGTCTTCTCCTCTTCTCATTCGCTCAGCATAGCAGAATGACCAAAACAAAGTGGATTATTTGTCTAAAGCATTACATGCGCACGCTTTCTATCTAGCTGTCACAACAAGCATACTCATCTCTCTTTCTTTCCTCTCTCTCTCTCTCTTCTCCTCTCACCCTCTCTCTTTCTCCTCTCACCCTCTCTCTTTCTCCTCTCACCCTCTCTCTTTCTCCTCTCTCTCTCGCTGCCCCACTCTCTTTCTCTCTCCCTCCCCCAACCTTTCCTATCTCCCCTCTCACTGTACTCGGCTCATCATTCAAGAATTGTTGACTGTCAATACTGTATTGCTTTGCCTACAACCACAATCCTGAGCGACATCCACAAGTGCCATCGACCCGCTTAGCACAGAATAGAGAGAGAGAGAGGGCAGAGAGAGAGAGAGAGAGCACAGAAAGAGAGAATAAATGTATGACGGCTAGGTACCAAATGTCAACAGAGTTCCCGCACGCTCGGCGCATCATCCCTGCGAAACGTCCCTCTCTATCCAGGACATTATGTCATATGAGAGCGATAAGACATGTACAGAAATGAAGAGAAGAGATGGCAGAGAGTGAGAAGTAGCGAGCATCCGCCATTAAGTAATGCAACACGAAAAAGATAGGTGCTGCTCACTTTGCAAGGCAGAGGCGCTAATTGAAGTGGAACTGCCACAACTTCTGGCATGGTGAGAGGATGCGAAGATATGAGTGAAAGAGGAAAGGAGAAGGAGGCTGTGCACGCAAGGGCATTCACTGCTCCAGAAGAAGGCATCTACTTCAACTAGAGAGGAGGGAGAAAGAGAGAGAGAGAGAGAGAGAGAGAGAGAGAGAGAGAGAGAGAAGAGCATAAGTCTGTCATCCACTCTCTCTGCTTTCTCAGAACATTACCCTTGAGTTGATCAATTTCGAGAAGGAGAAAAAGTACCGGCACTGCCATGATAAGTAGCTTAGCATTTGATGCACCCCTTTTCATGCTGTTCTTTTGTCGCTGCTTGCACAACAATAGCAAATGCAACCAATCCGTCCACAACAAATCATCCGCCGAACACACATCTTGTGCTTTGACGGACACTAATTCATCGATGAGAATGCTAGACTCTACCAAAATTATACTGCGTAAGACTAGGAGCAAAAGCTTGCAAAAACTCAAATTTTAATCCCTGCAATTCTCAGTGAAATAACAAACTTCTGCATAGCTAGATAGGTAGTGAGACTTATATATTGTCGACTTGAGGTGTGTGGACATGGAGCTTCAACATGTGTCTGCTGTATGTCTACGCAGACATCTTCCTCTGCTCCGCTTCTATTGTGCACATGTCGGTCATTTCACTCGACCGGTATCTAGGAATTTCGCAGCCACTTAAAACACGCAATAAGTCACGCACCGCTATATTCATCAAGGTTAGTCTAGCGGCGGCATACAAATGGAACCATCTTTTCTATTCCTTCTCTGATTATTATGCAAGTTCATGAGAGTAATGCCAATAACATATTCTCGTCAGATCAGCCTGGTGTGGTTGATAACAATCCTCATTTCATCGCCACTGGCTGCGGTTGCTCTTCATGAGCATTCGAATGTCTTACAACACAACATCTGCGCAGTGCATAGTCGCAGCTATCAAATCTATGGCTCGACGCTTGCATTCCTTATTCCATTTCTAATCATGGCCATCACTTATATCCGGACAACAAATCTACTGAATAAGCAGGTAACATACCCCGCATATAACAACCAAATTATGTAAATATTAAATAATTTACTGCTTAATTTTACAACAGGCGAGCGTAATTAACCAAAGCTCCTCGCAAGGCGGAGGGGGCCTCCGAAGAGCAGCGCCACCAAGGAAGGTGGGATACCAATCCGGAAGACGCAGCTCAACCAGCAATGCAACTGGCGAAGGGACTACGGGAACTGGCAGTGCAGGAGGCAAGCTTTGCTCCACTGAAAGTGTCCCAGGGTCTTCTTGGCAGACTGGCGATGCAGCAGCAGTTAAAGTCAGTCTCAATGCGCATGGACCACTAATAGTACGAAGGAGGAAAAGCACCCACTATTCGCTAGACAACCTCACTCGGGAGTTGGCCCAACTGACGTCCCAGTGTTTAGCCGGAGTCTACTGACCTCGAAATCCACTTGATTCTTATCTCCAAATTTAGTGTTCATTAAGAAAAAGCCACTACAGGGAACTGAGCAAAAGTAATGGATAAAATATTTAGACATATAATATTGCTTAAATTTTCCTCAGAAACGATCAAGTGTCCGACGATGGAAAAACCGAACATCTACCTACATTTCGACATTAGTCTCGCGGGTACAACGTCGCACTTCTTACCAATCACAGAGCACGGTTCGCAGTACAATGGGCAGCGATAACCAACAGCGATCTCTTTCAGGATCTAATGAACGAACACAAAGCAACCAGAGTGCTGGCCGTTGTCTTCGTCTGTTTCTTCATCTGCTGGACACCTTTTTTCGCAGCCAATTTCGTAAGCGGATTTTGTGGCGACGCCTGCACACTGCCGCCCTGGCTAGGGTAAGCACAAATGTTTTTTTAAACATACTTTTCATTAAATACCGTTCACTTCAGATCACTATTTCTATGGTTGGGATATGTTTCATCAACCATAAACCCGCTTATTTACACCATCTTCAACAAGCGATTTCGCCAATCCTTCATCCGTATCCTACGCGGCCAATGCTGTCATCCTTATCGTCGTTCTGCCAACTCCACGCATTTCTCCCGCACGCATACCATTCTGCCAGACACATTCACCTAGTCGGTGTACATCTAAAGGAACAATTCCGACCATCTTGGCTTTCACGACTCATTCTTTCTTTCAGCTCAAATTTGGAACGAGAGCGGGCAATTTCGCGAGAAGAGAATGGCGGAGTCTCTTCCAGAAGCACAATCTCTCGCTCCGGAATAACAATTTCGCTAGGCAACATCAACAATGGCGACGTGGCAGGCTCGCCCCGAATGACGCATTCAAATGGTGCTGCAGGGAGCGGAACAGGACACCACAGAAGCGTCGCCTTTGAAACCCGCTGCGGAGGCCGACGGGATCGCAATGGAAAGCCAGAACGGCATACCCAGCAGGCGCCTTCAATCACGCCTCCCAAGAAACCACTGCGATCCTTGCTCAAGATGGTCAGCTATTCACAATAACTTTTATGCATCTGGCAGGCTAGGCTGCAACAACAATTTCAGCAGCCTTCGATGTCATCAATCGACGATGAGTCAGAGGAAGATGAATCCGATATAATGCAAAGGGAAGTGCCTTCTATCGCAGAGGGTCGTCCTTTAGTATTTCATGCCTCGTCTGGGTCCGTCACAAATACAACAACTTCCTCGCCGTCCTCCACTCCTTCCGTCTGCTCTCCACACCCTCAAGACATCGACAATCGAGGTGAGTGAAGCTAAAAAGCCAGCAAAAGGACTTCCGCACTTCGTACTTCACATGTGCTTGCCACAAAATCTAATAAACTGCTCCGAGCAAAAGTGTGCAGACTTCTGTCAACACGAAGGCACATATGATCATTTTAGCATATTTCTTTTCTCTTCAGTTGACAGGAACTCGCAATCGTCATCTCTCCGTCGCTCGATGACTGGTTCCATTCTGGAAGCGCCTACACGATGTATTGCAGCAGCAGAGCTCATCGCTGCGAGGCCACTGTTCATGTATCACCACACAGCAAAGAGATTCCTCATCAGTCATCAGCAGCCGGATGTTTCCGATGGTAACAACATGCGGCGGAAGCTAGCATCAGGTAGATCATATTCCAACTGAAGTGTAAACGGCAAGCAAGAAATGTCTTTCGCAAGTAGATTCTACCAAAATATACGATAGTTAATCCCTTCTGAATTTAAAATGCATTAAGATATCTTTAAGATGATGCGCTGGCAAAGCGACATAAACTACCGCCAACAACAGGAAGAGAGCGCGGGGATTGCGACTCGTCATCTGCAAGGAAGCACCTTGCAGACAACTTGCCAAAACAAAAGAACCAGGCATCAGACTACAAACACGACAACAGGAACTACGGCCCTTCGCTCTCCCCTCCTTCCACTTCTTCCGGACCCCATCTCACACTTGTCTCTGCCAACAATCGGGGCGAAGTGTACAAGGAAACGTTCCTTTGAATCAGCACCCTCATCAGCTCATTCTATTTCTAGTATTACTAAATTCTGTTCGGGTTGCTTATTCTTTGCACTATTCTCATGCTATGACCTCAAAACACAATTAGTATTACGTAGTACTGCCTACGCCGTTTGTCTAAATGCTGACTCTCTCACTATTGCAAGGATTGTAACGGGTTTCTTTCCTAGACGATATACATTACGCATCACGCCACAGAAGTCCAGTATGCAATAAGCGAAGATGCCTCCAAAAATCAGCTCAATTTCACGGGAATCTAAGCTAGATCACTTGGGCAATATATCAAGAAATGAAGAATAAAAGATGATTGCACGACTTCCACGCTTCAGGAACATTCAAGATTTGAGACAGAATAAAGTAATTATTGGAAAGAGATTAGTCCAGATGAAGCTAGTGTCTGGGTAAAGAAGCCTTCCAATTCAAGTCACAACTGGGTAGACGAAACATGTTTTCTCAGACTTTAGAAGATAATCCTAAAACTTTCGAGTGAAATAACGAGCCTCACGCCGGTTCTTTTGAAGCCAAAAGCAAATGCGAGAACTGACTTGCTGAGAAGGAATCCAATGGCAATGACGGCCCATCTCTTGACATCGTTGTTCGGATCAGAAGCCACCTTCGCAAGCAGACGGCGGACCACACTCGCGTTTCCAGTTCCTCAAGAAGTTGTGGTGCCTTCGAATTCATTCTACCAGAGACCGTACACCACAGACTTTGAGACCATTCGCGAGTTAATAACACAATATCTAACAAACATCTGCTCGTCTTGCAAAGCGCGGCAGATATTCACAAAGAGTGTTCGCTACTATCCGAATTGAGAACTGCTGTTCGTTCTATTAGTTTGGCAAATATATTTAGAATCAAGAATGTCCGACTCTGGCATCGTAATGGCTTGGACATGACTGATCAATGAACTAACCAGCATAAGCCAGAGCGAGAAGACTCACTCCGGTCTGCCTCTGCACGGCATTCGACTTGTTGTCCAGAAGACGAGCCACCCATGGCTCGACCTCCTCTTGTCGGCCTTCAATCAATCCATGCATCATTTCACTCCCTCATTCAACGAACCAAAGGCCAGAAGGGCGATTCCAGTGCGAAGTCCACGTTGGATTTTATCGTGTTGTGTGTCTCCCATGTACTGCACCATTTCCTGAAATGAGATGGAATAAACAATGGATTCTCGTCGACTGCCCAAACGATAGAATTCCATTAGAACTGACATCGAATGCGGGCTGGCTGAGACTGGCAACATTGACGAGTCCCATGGCAGTGGCAGCCGCCTCTCCAGACACCGCGTCATCCAGGAACAGAGTCTCGCGGAGGTGGGTGTACACCTGCACACATTTTTTGGAGAACGAAAAGAACAACAATCTTTTTGACGGAGAAGAATTCAACTAAATTTAAAGAACACGAAAAGAACAGGAATAAAGATACCTCAGGCTCATGAGTTCCCATCGCAGACAAGCCGAGTCCAAGGCAAGCACCGTGGCGAACCTGCAAATAACAAAATCAACCAGAGCTGCCTAAATTCTACGGAAAACAAATAACAAGTAGTAATTTTCAAGTAAGAGAGGTGGCTAACAGCTGCAGTCTGAGCAGCCGAAAGCTGCTCGCGAAGATACTTCGTGATCTCATTGTTACCGTGATTCGCATGAATTAGACCTGGGAAAATAATCAGTGTTACGGTAAAGACGAATTGATAAGGGATATGGTAAAGGCATGGCAATGATAAGATGAGAACGAACCGAGCGCGTAGAGAGAACCGCCCTCCTTGAATCCGAACTGGTCTGCCTCCGCCTTGGGAAGGTAAGGCTCGAGCAGTTTGAGTGCGTTCGCTTCATGTCCCTGCAAGGATTCTCGCTTATCAGGAATACTTGAGAGTGAAAGAAGAAACCTTGTGAATGAGGCCGAGAGTGGCGACGGCGTTGAACTTGTTCCAGTTGGTGGCCTTGCTGATCCACTCCAGATTGTCGCGCAGGAAGTCATCGCAAGTCGTTCCGAGATGCATCAATCCATTGGCGATCAGAGTCGCGTTGTGAGCCGCGGCCGTGCGGACGCAGTCCTGAAGAAACCACGCATTCATACAATCAGCCAAGTCTTAGCAGTTATAACTATTTGTAAGACGCAAAGAAGGTAACCTTCATTTCCTTAAGGATGAGCATGTCGGTGTGGTTGTTCTTGATTAGGAACTGCATGTGGTGGCGGATGGTCTCCTCTCCGCGCAGGATTCGACGGAGATTCTCGCGATGCTTCGAAGAAACGGCAGGCGATTCCGCCTGAAGTTGCCACTGAGATTATTGAACCAAACAACAGTAAATGAGCAAGGAAGAGCCGAAATACTCTGGCAGTGGAAGTAGACGGGGAAGCAGAGCGAGAGAGCGGAGCATCGGAAGGCGCAGGAGATGTCGATCGCTGTGCTCCCGTCCCATCAACCTTCAATCAAACACTTTCTATGCTTTCAGCATCTATATATTTGAACTAATAAACGGCGATGAAATATCAAAATCAACTATTAAGAAAGAGAGATTATAACGATTCAGACCTTGGACAGAGCAGAGCGGATCTTGAGGATGAACTGCTGAGATGCATTCTCGTAGAGATCGAATGCAAGTTGATACGCAAGCAAGATGCCATCCTTAATTGACAACTGAGTACTTGAGCTTATTGAAGAAGGCATTCATGAACTGTTTTTTCTCACAGCTTAAAGAGAGAACCTCTTCATCCTGGCCGATAAGGCGGTTCAAGAGATCGGCCACATCACTTGGTCGCTCCAGCTTGATCATGCACTACAAGAAAGGCCAAGCTTATCACAACACCTCCACTGCCTGTGAAGATCCGTTAAATAGCTTGTGCAATAACAGAGATACACATTTAACGAAGAGGAAAAAGAGATAGAGACAACGGGGAATTACCTGGCAAATGCTGACAAAGTCAGGTTTCTCGCTGTTGCAGTAAAGATTGAGAAGAAGAGCGAGGATCTGGCTGCGAAAGGGAGCATCCAAATGGCCATCCAGCACTCGCTGCACAGTCTCCGACAGCAAAGCTGAAACAGGAGGGATTATATGGGAGGAGATGAAAGTGAACTCCCTGACTGGCTGGGTCGTCGGTCGAGCGAATCGCAGCCTCGATCATATCCACGCGGCGAGAGTCGATGGCCAGTCCAATCACGTAGCGGAGATCCTTCATTAATATAGTTGACACCAGTCAAGATATTTCTTTCTTTCAACTAATCATTCATGATATAAATACAATTCGTTTCATTTATGCCAACCTTCTTCTTCATGTTGGTCTCGAAGAGACGATTGATGAGCTGTTCAAGCCGAGGATCAACAGCCTCGCCCGTTCGCTTCCCCTTCTTGTACGTGTCCAGAGCCTCTTCGATGATGCGCGAGACGTACTTTAAAAGGAAGACATTTGCAACCAATAAAAAGAATGAGAAAAAGAAGCAGGCATGATGACCTGCTCATCTTGGTTGCCGACAACAGCGGAAGGGGGGCGGCTCGTCAGTGAGAAAAGATCGCCAGCAGCGAGTGCCATCTGGAGAGCAGCAGCGTAGTCCTCCAGGCAGAAGGCCACCTGGGGTGCATCAAACATTGCTAAGATGGTACAACAAAAATACTCCAACCTTGGAAGCAAGCAGCGCGGCACGGAAACGTTGGCCAAAGGTCGTGTCATCGTAAAGGCGCTCGATAGCAGGAAGGTAGTCGGCTACCTAGGATTACACTCATCATATCATATTGTTATCCGAAACTGAAAACATTCCAATCGGACTGAGATCGGGAAGAAACTCACTTCAAACCAGGTGGGAGTAAGCACATCCCAGTCGTCGAAAACGTTGATGACGCGTTCCTTCTCCTTGGCCGAGCTGCGAGTGCTCTCCACGATGCGCATGTAAGCAGCTGACAAGAGAGGAGGGTTCCATGAGCGAAAAGACAATCAGCTCATAGAAATGGAGTAATGCTAACTTGGATCTTGTGGTCCGCCATCGCGTCCGCGCCAGGCATTCAGCATGAGGGTCGACATTCCGAAACTGGAAAAAAACAACAAGTCACTAAGAAGCCGTCGATGAAGCCATGAGTTGTCAGACACAACAGGAAGGAATCTCCATTTCAAATGTCATCAAAGCTTATTCTGTGCAACTTAGAGAAAATCATCGCTCAAGATTTGCGCGACTACTCTGATTGTAATTTGACAACGGAACGAAAAAATGTGACCACTGGTCAGGGAAAGATATCCATGAAAGATTAACACACTGTACTTTTAAACACGCTCCATTACAGCTTGGGTTCAACTTACTGGGTCTCCTAATGAGAAAATTAATAGAAGGAACATAGTTACCATTTATACCATATTATTCTAATGACATCAGGGTAGTTATATGTACATACATACATCCAAAACATCGCAAGCATTGTGATTTCTTTTGTGATTCTTTTTGTACTTTCATTGGGAATACTTCTGCGATTAGCCCAATTTGTAGCAAAAAGCCACAATTCCTCATCTCAATTTTTCACTATTACATCAAAAGAGATCCGCAGTGATGTTCATCATATTGTGTTGAGATATGAGTTATGACGATGGGAGGAAATTTGTTGAAGCTTCTTCGCATAGCAGAGAGAGAGATTGGAAGGGAGAGAGCTCTCCACTCCTCGGCATGCCCTTCTCCATCTCCTTTTTCAGTCGCCACCGATTCGAGACTGTGAAGAACCGCTCTCTCTCTCTCTCTCTCTCTCTCCCTCTCTCTCTTTCCACTTTTACTGCTCACTTCTTGCTTGACTTCAAGTGCGGTAGTGCTCTGCTTCCTTCCTCTCTTTTTGTCTCGTCCCTCTCTTCTCTCTCCCTCTGTGGCCGAGACCACTCGAGCAGTCAGTATCTCGAGAGCCGCCAGGGGGAACCTCTCTCGCGCCGTCGTCCAGCCTCACCAGAGAATCGCGCTCAAGTCTCTCTATCGCTATCTCTCTCTCTCTCTCTCTCTCTTCTGTTTTGTATCTCTCTCTCCCTCCTTTCTCTTTGACAATCACTCCTCGACTTTCTTATGTTGGCTTCTCGTTGACCGTTAGCCCGCGTGCGGATCTCTATGCCAGTCTTCGTCTCTCTGAGTCCCTCTCTCTCTCTCTCTCCCTTTCTCTCCCTCTCTCTCTTCCTCTAACGTTGCTTGCTTGCTTCTCTAGCCTGCTATTGTACAGCCAGAATTGAAAAGATAGTTGGCTGAACGAACCCTTAGAAGTCTCTATTGTCTTTCATCCCTTCAGGGATTTTGATTCGTTCCGGTTCTCTCACTATTTCCTTCTCGCGTCTTCTATTTGATTACCACGCCGCTATAGTAAACCAGGCCTATCAAACCACATTCATCCCTTGTTCTCTGTGATCATATACACTTTGATAAGCTCTGAGTATTCTATTGTTGCTTTCTTTGTAAGAACCGAATGATTCCACAGCCTTGGCCACATCATATACACTTTGATAAGCTCTGAGTATTCTATTGTTGCTTTCTTTGTAAGAACCGAATGATTCCACAGCCTTGGCCACATCACAATCCTCTTTCTACTGTGCATTCCTCTTATTGCTCCAGACATTCTGAGAGAAACAAGGCAGGTGTGAGATTGGAGAGAGAGAACTGCAGAGAGTGCCACAAAGGGACATGGCAAAGAGAAGATGGCAGAGAGAAATAGACAGTGGATGAGAGAGAGAGAGAGAAAGATAGAGAAGAGAGGGAATCTGTAAAGAAGCCCCAATGTGAGGAAGTAGCACCAGCCGCTCGCGCAGGGCTACTCTAGTTGTCACCCAGCCGTTCCCTGATTAGTCTAATCGAGTCGTACTCTTCTTCCTTCTCTCACCTCTCTCTCTCTCTCTCTCTCTCTCTCTCTCTCTCTCCTTCCTAACAATCAGCCTGGCTTCACCGTCCTCTCGCCCCTCTCTGCCAATGGACAGGCCTGTGGTGCCATGCCCTAAGGGTGTAATTCGGACCGACACCCATGTGGCCAGTACAAGCGCTACTCCTCCAAAGTGCTGGCCCTCAAGCGAGGGGAGGCAATCATTTTGGAATTACTGGCCGGCCCCAGTTGACACTCAATTCTGTCCTCTCTTTCTGAATGCAGAAAAAAACATGCGATTTTATTGTTTGAATTGGATAAAACAGGGTAACCTGCCGTGGCAGTGGAAGTGTTCGCGTGTGTCTTGCACTCGAAATCATTTGTATGTCTTTTGCATTATAGATGTGGTTTGGTTGAATCCTGATGATGCTTCCCCTTGCAGAATGCGGAAAGAGTGGAGGCTGAGTTGGTTCTCGTTTTCCTTTCTCTTCCTCCACGGATCCTTCGCCTGTCTCCTCGACGATGGTCGCAGCGCTGTTTATTGGTCCATCAATGAAGATCAGAAGCCTGGTACGCAAAAACCCTTTCTCCAAATACCTCTTAAGACAAATTAATGTGTGAACCCAACACTTTCACATATTCTTTAGCATGTGCATAGACAACCTGCGTTGTGTTTCAGTTCCAGTTGAAGTACCCACCAGAACCTCTCTTAGCGTTTCTCTCTCTCTCTCTCTCTCTCTCTCTCTCTTTCTTTCTCTTTCTCGCTCTCTCTCTATCTTTCTTTCTCTCTATCTTTATCTTTATTTTGGTTCTGTCTCTCTTCCTGCTAACTTTTTCCACTTGACATTGAGAAGAACCGTGAGATTCTAACCCTTTTTCCTGCTAGAGCTACATTATCTTTTTTGTCTGTAAGGTGTTGGCTGTTTGGGAACTTCCCATCCATGCGGTGTTCCTCTTTCTGTCTCACAATGAGCTTATCTCACTCTAGGGGAATTCATTCATTTTCTTCAGATTATATTTTTGCCTTTTAATTTCTGTCGCTCAAAATCCGTATTACAATCGTTATATTCTATCGCATTTGTCTCTTCATTATTTGGTTATCTGAAAGTCACGCCAAGGTCCGCGATCTAGTGATTCCCTGCTGATCACTCACTCAAAAGCACTTCTGATTCACTTTACCCTATTTTTATCATTCTCTTTCCCTTCCTTTCGTCTCCTACTCTTCTCTCATTCGTTTGTCGTTTTATGTGAGAATTCTCTTAGATGAGTGCAAGATCACATAATTAACTTGTAGTTGTGTACTTGTAAGATCCATGTTGTGGAGAGTGCCCTTTTCTCGCGATACCATGAGACTCTGGCTCTAAAATCAAATTATCTCCCGAGCGCTTCTTCATGCCGTCTAAGTCAATGAGCTGCATAGGGAAACTACTAATTACTTTTTGCAAATTGAGCAGCTAGCCTTGTTTATCGCTAGAATTCAACGTAGTCGTAAAATGTTACCAGCTCTCCTCGGAGAGGGGAACTGAGATTGAAACAAAGCGAGATAGAGAGAGAGAGAACGACAGAGAAGGAGAGAGAGAGAGAGGGAGAGCGAGAGAGAGGACAAGAGCGACAGAGCGAAAGGGAGTGAAGCTCAGGAGAATGATAATAGGGATGGGACCGGCTCTCCACGATGAATGGAGTGTTTGAGCATATCCCCAAGCTCATAAGCCATGGCCGGATCTGCTTCCTTCACATGTTCTTCCATGACGACACGCATATCGTATGTCATAAAGGGCAAGGAAGCTATCGTATACCTGAGGAAGTGGAAGAGTAAACGAACAACGGAGGAGTTCAGACTCCTTGCATCTATTGAAGATTACGAATTATAGGTTTCACTATCAACATTATTAATCTGTGAAAACTCTGATTGTGAGTACTCCGAGTATCAGAAAGGACATTCGTACTCCCTTTCCAAGCACGAACATCAAAAGATGAGCCTGTACTTGCACCATCTCTCAGGGAAACTTCACCTAGTGCTTGAAATGGGATGCTGCACCATTGTATGACTTCCTTCACCCTCTCATCTCTCTGTATCTCTCTCACTCTCTCTCTCTCCCCATTGATGGCACAAAAGGGAGTAACCAGACAAAGTGCATGTGCAGATCATTGTTGCTAATCGGAAGACAAACGCTTCCACTTATTCTTCAGCATCTTTCGCCCTGTGGCATGAATATATGTACATATGTTCTCTCTCTCTCTCTCTCTCTCTCTCTCTCTCTCTCTTTCTTTCTCTCAATCTCAAGCTCATCCCCTGCTTAATATCTCTGAAGGTGTATCTTGTTTCCTATTTATTTTTAGGACTCTCCAGAATAGTATAAATTTGCAATCAAGTACATATCCTTACAATAAGATAGAAGAAAATGGCTACAGGGACATTGATTGGCACATTGCCCATACGAGGAGATGTCATGGATGAAACTTCGTCCGACTCCAAGAAGGCCGGTGGCATTCAGCTGAGATTGATAAAGGGAGGCGAATTTATCGAGTTGAAACGGAATACGAAGGAAGTCATTCTGAGGAAAGAACTCGACCGCGATGAGGTGGGAAGAACAGAATCGAACTCCTTTCTGAATCATGAGATTTGACACTCTTGGATTAAGGGGATGAACAAATTCGAAGCGGTATTCGAGTGCAAGGCGGATGACTCGAATGAGATCAACCAGGTTTCTACTTCTTCTTCTCAAGGTGTCAACTGATCAAGTAAATTTGAGTTGAACATCCCTCTGGTGGTTGTTGTTCAAGACGTGAATGACAACGCGCCCCTCTTCGACCAGTCAGAATACCGCGTCTCCATCCACGAAGAACTCCCCCTCGGTCTCTCCTCCCATTCATCTTCTTCCATCAATCACTTCTTTCCAGGCACAATTGTCTTCGCAGACTTTGAGGCCGTCGACGCCGACCAATCCGGCCCGAACAGCGCTGTCCGCTACAGTATCCTGCCAGGAAAACATTCCGACTTTCTGGATATTCCAGATCCCATGAGACCGATGATTACTGTTAAGGTTTGGGCTTACAATGGTTTGCATGCAAGGCTTTAATCTTCTAAATTGGAAGAAGCGGATGAACTTCGAGGCTCCACTGCACGCCTTCTCCGTTCAGTTGCAAGCAAAGGACCAAGGACAACCACCGAAAGAAACTGTCGTTCCCTTCAAGTATGCACCACCCTTCAGTCATTATTCAGATGTCAATACAGCATCTTCACAAATACTTTAGGGACATTTGCTTCAAAAATAAACATGTGTGTACATATGCCTTAAAGTAGTCATCTGCAGAGTAACTGTTTTGGATATTGACGATCTCCCTCCGATCTTTGATCATCGCTACTATTACAGCAGCCAGATCGAAGTAAGCAATAGCAATTTAATTGAAATAAATGGAGAAGAACAATGGTCTTGTTTTCTCTTGTTGCATGAAAATCCTGAAGAAATAGATCTCCGTTGAGAGTGGAGAACTAGTGGTTGGTCCCGTGGCCATTCTCGCCCGCGACGGGGACGCGATTAACACGACGATTCTTTACGAGTTGGCTGGCGGTTTGTTCTTCACAACCTATTTACTCAGAAGATTTTACTTGATGTTTCAGAAGATCTTTTTTTTTTAGAACTAGAGGAGCATTTTGCAATCGACGACTCTGGCCGAGTTCGTATTCGAAGTAATCCGCCACCGCCACTCGCTACTCTTTTCATTCATGTTAGACATATTAAGCACCGCAGTTGAAGAAAGGCTATTTCTTCAGGCGTACCAAGAGAACAACCACGAGCGGAATGCGACTGCTGTTCTCTATGTCGATCTTCTTCCGACTCTTCAATTCGAATTCGATCGATATGCTGCACAGGCATGCGTTTCATTGGAAACACAATGAAATGAATAAGAATGAATCTTTATTTATGTACAGATTCGCTCTGATTCACTTCCGAACACTTTGATCACACAAGTTCGCGCTTTGTCTCGCAACGAGGTCAGCTTCTTCTTTTCTTTGAGTAATGAAGAGAGTCTAAGATGGTTTGTTCGAAGAAGGCTCTCGTCCACTATTCCATCAACGAATCCGATTCCCTCGTCACCGTCGACGAGAAGTTTGGAAAGGTTCCCGCTACTTTCTCATTCTTCCCTTTGACAGCATTGTGTCATTCAGGTTCTCTTCAAAGGAAACGATCGCCAGAAACAGAGAAGCGGCCACGTCAGCTACACTATTCTTGCTAACGATGGAAGACAAGTTCGTTCTTATCATTCTTGAGAATGATAGAGAGAAATAGAGGAGATAGAAAGAGAGAGTGATTGAGAGAGCGAGAGAGCGATAGAAAGAGAGAGAGAGAGAGAGAGAGAGAGAGAAAGAGAGAGAGCGAGAGCGAGAAAGAGCATGGGAGGTTGGGTAGAGCGAGATGAGGGAGTCTATAAAGCGGTCGAACTTCTCCGACAGTTCGATAGGCCTTACACTTTTGAGACTGCCCGAACGAGACTGCACTTGTATCTTTCACCAGACGCATCGTGTGCAGACGGAATTCGCTTCGAGGTAAGCAGTGCTTGATGAAGAGAGAAGAACACGAGAGTTGCAGCATGACTCGTTCGAGATGGAACTGCCCAGTGATGGTCGCTCGGTTCTCGGTGATCTCTCCCTCACTCCTGGGAATGAACCTGCCTCTATCCGATTACATAATCTTAATCGGTTATTACGGGGAATATCAGCTTTTGCATGCTTTTTTCTGTAACTAATTTTTCTGAACTAACATGTTAATATAGGGATGAATGTGCATTGAAATGAGAATAATCTTGAGGTACTTCTCTGTGGAAGAGTCTGGCCGAGTGTCTGCCATCGGAGGGGCCGGAACTCCCCCTTGCGATGTTTGCGAACTCGTCGTGTCTGCCACGGACAGAGATGGAAGAGTCGCACTTGCTAAGGTCCCTCTTTTCTATTTTTTAAGCTATTTGAGAAGAAATAGAAATGTCTCCAATCTAATCGATAGAAACAAGCAATCCACTGCCAGATAGAAGTATATTGCAGGTGCTCGTGAAGAACAGTTCTCTCACCTTGGCTACGTCCACCTTGCTTTCCATTCTCCTCCTCGTCGTCGTTGTTCTTCTTCTTTGTCTTCTTGCACTTTTCATCTGCCGAAGAATCAGCTACGCGTCAGCCATTTTGCGCTCATTTTTACATATAGTATGTGTATATGTACATACATATGTATGTATGTGCATATATGTTTTTACCATAATTCCCCAAATATCGTAAATTTCCGACGATATTGTTGATATAAAATTTTGTTGATCTTCTTCATCTTCAAGGTATGTCGTGAATTCTTCCAGCGGGGACGTTAAGAAGAACAAGAAGAAGAGTACCCCGGTGGTCTCTTCTCGACTTCAGGTGGTAAGAGACTCCCTTCTTGGACCACAAGGATGTGCAAATTGTACAGAGTACGCCTGTGATGCGGATCGAAGCAACGACAGTGCCGCCGACCGGACTGACCGTGAAGCCTCACACACGCCCAGTCTCGGGTGCGAATGCCAATGCTCATCCCGCTTCGGTTTTGCGAGTTCCCTCAAGCAATGGAGCCGCCCATCTGGTTCCTATCACTGTCACCACTCAAGAAGGAGCGCCAACTGTCTATTTCTAGTATATATATACGACTGAGTAATGCTTGAACTTGTAGCTGTATTTATATTTTCCCTAGTCCTCTTCTGTTTTGAAAGAACTTCCATATTCCTCAAATCCCACTGCCACTACGGTTATTCTGTCTTGCTCTGCACTTACAACGTCTTGCTCATTATTCTTCACTTATTAATGTCAAAAATATTATCCAATGTGTAGTATTCAAAAAGTTTATGCATTAACTGGACTAGAACAACAAAAGTTTATCAGAGAACTCATCTACTTATACAGATTGTCAGACAAGAATGTTAACTGGTATTTCCCAATTTACATATATATATATATATATATATATATATATATATATATATATATATATATATATATATATATATATATATATATATATATATATATATGTATGTATACATATTTCCCTTTCCATTTATTTTTTCACTTGCTCTCCCTTTCATGTCTATTTTCACTTTCTTCTAGAACTTATTTCACAGTGTACTGCTGTAAAAACCAGTTTCATTTCAATTGAACTCAACGATCTCATAACTTAAACCGATGATAAAACCATATTTCTTTTAGAATTACATGCATTTAAGTTTGCTTTACAAGATGGCTGCCTCGGACGAAACGTTTATCGCGATTCTTGTTGCCGTTTCTGCTGGGACAGTCGAGGGACTCTAGAGATTTGACAAAAATGAGAGAAAGTGGCAGGACCCTAGACTTTCAGCTTCGCCGTTAACTTCTGGATTCGGTGTCTGACGTCGCCCTGTTACATTTTATTAAGACTATTCTATGCTGAAGGAAATTAAATGAACCTGGAAGGAAGTGAACTTCTCGTCCCGCTCGATCATCTTCTCCTGAGAGGAAACACTTAAGATGGATTGGAGAGAGAAGACGGCGAGAACGAACTTGGGCGAAGAGTTCGAGGACTGCGGCGTGCAGACAGAGATACTGCACGTAGGTCTGCACGGACTTACAGCGAATGGCCCGCATCCGCTTCACGATATCAGCCATTCTGGAAATAGGAGAATTCAAATGATTTTCAATGTTTAGGGAAATATTTTATTTATTTTAGGGAACAAAACGATTATCTGCGCACCCAATGAGTGGGACTTCCACCGGATGCGCCCGCAGAAGCTCGTTTGCGTAGGAGAGACCTGGAAGGGGAATGAGAACGAATGTAGACTGAACAGAAAGAGAGAGAGAGAGAGAGAGAGAGAAGAGAGTGAGATAGAGAGAGAAAGAGATCTGACCGATGAACGTGCCAGTTCGGCCGACGCCGGCAGAGCAGTGGACGACAACTGGCGACGCAGGAAAGCGACGGAGAATCCAACGCCAAGCTGCAAGTCGCCTGAGGCATGAGAAGAGAGGAGTGGAGCGGACTCACTGTCAACCACGACGACCGGATCATCAGGGGCGAGTTGGTCTGGCCAGTTCGTGACGAACACGTGCTCCACGCTCTGCTGAGTCCTGAGAGGAAGAAGGGTGGACTCTCTCAAGGGAAGCATGCACTGACGGTCCACTGACGACTTGGAGGGTGCAATGATGGACTCCCTTCATCACATCCTCCTGTCGCTTCGACACCGACACTTGGATGGAACCGAAGCTCATCGAGTCGGAGTCGACTGGCCAGTAAACTGCGCACTTCTCTTGTTTACCTTCAAGCAGAAAACTCCACATTCATCATATCTGATATAGAAAAAAAACTTTTGTCGCAATAACGAAAGATGAAGCCCACTCTCAACAAAGTCACAGAGCTGCAGAATGACCGCTGCCTTTTCCTGGATCACCATAGCCCAAAAGTCCTCAACCGTATCTTTGAGCGGACCCTGAATCAGGTAGAAAATGGGATACTGTAGGAGGAGAATAAGGTTCTCTCGACTGAAACCTGCGCAGCGATAAAGATTTGTCCGTTGGGAGCCTTCATCCACGAAGCGTGGATGTAGTCGTTATTCGTAGGATCTGCTGAAATAACTCAATTCATTAATACGATTGTCGTCTTGATTTTGAAGCAAAGTATGCATGGAGAAAAAGAGACATGAGACAGCAGTCCGTTCAGTGGCGACAGAAGAACTCGTGAGTTTAACACGTGAAGAGTCGTAGCAAGGAATGTCACTGTATCTACAACTCCACCTTCCATTGGCATACGATGAGAATGACCCTTACCGATTCTTTTCCATATTGGCATCGTGCGCCTTGCGATTCTTCTTCGGAGCGATGTAGTTCTTGAGATCCTTGTTGAACTCATCTGCCAGAGATTTCGCACTCTAATAAAGGTTTGAATGATTCTGCGAAGTGAGATGGAGAGGAAAAGCGAGAGAGAGAGAGAGAGAGAGAGAGTGCCAGAGAGAGATGAGGAGAGAGGGAAAGTGAGGGAGGGAGAGGAAACGAGGGAACGAGGGGTAAAGGGAAAGAACCATTTTGACTATGCCAGCCGCCCACTCAGCCCTTCGGTCGACAGTCGCACTCTCGTTAGCCGCAGCCGGACCATCTGGTTGTTACTACGACTATACACGACTTATTAAGTGAAGTAAAGATAATCCTGACCGTCCTCGGTCTTCTCAGTTAAGGGTACGGTCGGTGCTGTTGTTGGCTTCTCCTTGCCTGAATAACTCAAAGTTCCACTAATCCGCTGTCGATAACGAACTTTGAATCCTTTTAATAATGCTCATTCTCCATTAGAGAATCCCTCTTTAAATAACCTTTCTGGGGAGCCGGTTGCGTGTTTAACGGTGGCTCAATCGCTTTCTGCTGCAGAGGAGACGCAGACTTCTTTTCAATCGGGGAAGGCAACGGATTCTTCAAAAAATGAGATGCCATTATTCTTCTTGCTCTCGCCTTGAAAACTGTGATGATCTCAGATGATAAGACAGCCTTCCGACCTGTGCAGAAGATCCTTTCTTGTTTCTGGCGCAGAGAGCAGCGACTCCGCTGAAGACGAGGCAGAAGAATTGCTGCAGGAGAAGAAGGTTCATTTTATTACTATTTATAATTTCTTGTAACAAAAAATAAACAAAAAAAGTTAACCGCCACGGCGCTGAAATGCGGCCACATTGCTCGGGTTTCTTTGGTAGAAATGAACGACAAAAACGCCTTTATTCTTTTACGACTTCTTTTCAGTATATGCATAGTCCTTTTGGAATGAAACTCAATTAAATAATATAGATATTCTGATCCTACACCATATCATGATCAATAATCTTACCCTTCTTTCACGATCATTCTCTTTTTACCTATTCTCTCTCTCTCTCTCTTTCTCTCTCTCTCTAGCTTTTTCCTTTTCAGTTCCCTCTCCCTCTATTTCCCTCCCTCCCTCCTCTCTTCGATGCTTCTCGGTCCTCCATTCATCCCAATCCATGTGCACTTCGCAGCGTGTCTGCGGCTTTCCAGCCAGGATTCTCAGGCAGAAACTCAACAGCGCAGTACTGACCGCCTCTCTCTTTCCCACCTTCTCTCATTTCCTTGTCGCCGTCCTTCTCTCTCTCTCTCTCTCTCTCTCTCTCTTTCTCTCTCTCACTCTCTCGTTCTCTCTTTCTCTCTTTCTCTTCCACTCTCTCCTCATTCCCGAAACGGCGCTGCGCCACTCTCTCCCTCCCTCACTGCGTGCATACACAAGTGTGAGAGGCTATTTTTAGCAGGTCCCCTCAGGGTCAATTCTGTTTTTTCTTCTTCTTTTTCTGTCCCCCGTCGCTGTTCCCGCCTTCTCTCTTTCTATTCTTCTCTCTGCTCTCTCACCCCTACATACTCTCTCGAACTTCTCCTCCTGGTCAAACTCCGGCGAGTCGCTGAGGACAGAAGAACGAGAAGACACGAGAGAAATAGTGAAAAGAGAAATAGAGTGTAAGAGAGAGAGAGAGAGAGAGAAAACCTGCCTGGAGGCGGGCACCTCTTTCATGCTTCACTTCTCGCGCGATCGCTGCTATTCCTTTCTTGTGTTGCTTCTTGCTATAATCTTCTAATTCTCTGATTTTACAGACTCTCTCCCCGCTCTCCTCTCTCTCCGTGCCGTCTCTCTCTCTCTCTCTCTCTCTCTCTCTCTTTCTCTCCGCTCTCTCCCTCTCTCTCCCTCTTTCTCTCTCTCTCTGCTCTCCCCTCTCGTTCTGTTCTCTTATCTCTCAACCCTAAGCTCTTCATGCCTTACAATTGGCTCGACCATCATCTCATGTGTGGTTCACAGAGGAGATGGAAATTCTGTAGATGAGGAACAGTAGTATGGGAAAATTAGAAAGAACAGAAGAGAACGTAAAGCGAGACATGGTAGCAGATTGACAGACAGTTAAGGAGTGAGCTTACGTATTCATCTGTTCTGTTTTTCAGACTTCCAGTTCGATCCTTGAATTGACATCGCGCTTACATACAAATAATGTACATTACTTCTTAATATATCTACTTTGCCGAGCTGTCGTTCCGTGATCTCTTCTGGTTTGAATCTGAATGCCAGTGGCAGAGGATGCAATTGTACAGCAGAAGAGGCCTGCTTAGCCTCCCCCCCTCTCACTCCCCCTCTCCGTCCTCACACCACAGACACCAAACACACTTCTAGACTCACTCACAACTATAGCAGCGTTCAGCTAGCAATTCTCTCTTTCTCTACCACTCTCTCTCCTTTCCTTGCCTGTTTTCATTCTTTCACATTGACCATAACCTTTTCGAGCTCTTTCTTTCTCTCATTATTCCTCCTTCTCTATCTTTCTCTCTTTATCTCTCTCTCTCTGTCACTCTATCTTCCTCTCTCTCTCGCTCTCTCTCTCTATCTCTATCTCTCTCTCTCTTTCTTGCTCTGTGCTGTCTCTGATATTATGGCCTCGTTGCCGTCGGACAGCTCGGCAGCCTGAAGCGTACGATGCGCGTGGTCCGTTGTAACACGTAGAAGAAGACGGAGAAAAGGGAGGGTGAGAGACAAGGAGAGGGGAGAGAGTCAGACAGTGAGAGCAAGGAAAGAGAGAGAGAGAGAGAGAGTCCGCCTGGAGGCATCAGCCGGCCTCCAGGCTGTTTTGACCACTTGCCACCGTGGGCTGCCAGGCCCTTCCTCTCTCTTCCTCTCTTCCGTAGTCGAGATGACAACATCCCAGTAGCAGCAGCAGCAGCAGAACAACAAATGCACAACATCTCTCTTTCTCTGCCTCTCTCGCTCGGCCGTATTCCCTCCGGATCTCACCAAATTTAACGATATTGAGGAAAAAGAGAGAAAGAAAGCGAGAGAGAGAAAGAGAGAGAGAGAGAGAGAGAAGGGGTGGAGTGAGAGAAAGAAAGATCTGCATTGCATGCAACGCCGCTGGCTTCTCAGCGCGCTTTTCGCTTACTTATTTACTACTACTGCACCGCTTTTCAGTGGGGCGGGCCAAGCTGACGAAAGAGGAGAGAAAGAGAGAAAGAGAAGCATGCAAGGCCCCTTCTAACCCCTCCAGAGGGTGGACAACTGCCGGGGAGAGAGAGAGAGAGAAAGAGAGAGAAGACTCTTCTGTGCTACTTCTGCCATGGCTGCAAGGTCTACTCGCAAAAGCTGCAGTAGTTTTCCGGGCGGCCTCTGGGCGAGGGTCTACTTCCCTCTCCACCTCCCACTCTCTCCCTTCCTCATGCTCTTTCTCCCTTTCAATTCCCACTTCGCTCTCTCTTCCTCGCACACTCTCTCCATTGTCCGAAGTGTAGCTGCCGTTGGCGTTCTCGCGCCACTATTAGTCGGCCGCTCATGCCACCCCCGACGTAGCTTTAGTCATTTTGTTCGCCGTGCTCATGATGTGTTAGTGACCGAGAGAGAGAGAGAGAGAGAGAGAGAGAGAGAAATAAAGAAAGAGAGAGAGAGTGGTTAGTGAGAGAAGGCATAGCGTTCAACAGCAGTGGAGAGAATGTCAAGCTTGAGCGGCCTCAGCCTTCTTTTCTGGAGAATGACCGACTGGTGTGTCGAGAGCGGACTCTCTCTCATTTCCATACTCTCTTGCCTCTCATCCTTTCCTATTCTACGGTCTGCCATCATTTCGTCTGCTTTTGTACGCCACGTCAATGGAGATCGGTCAGACCGAGGGGTGTTGTCACTCTGCAAACTTTGCCTTTTCTTTCTCTCCTTTGATCCTTCAGTCTCTCCTTCCTTTGTACGTTCTCTTTAGGCTTGGAAAGCTAGCGGACTTTGCGGGAGGAAAAATTACCATCTTTCTTTAAGCAAGCTATTTGATAATCATATTAAAAGGCTGTTTATTTCTCTCGAATTCCTGAGTAGCCGGCCAGCAAAACCCAGCCTTGTCTTATTTCCTTTCCTGGATAAGGTTGAAGATATAGCAATGTACACGAGGCCGGGATCCATGTGCAGTAATATTAACAACGAAAGAGGAGGAAAGAAGGAATGAAAGATCGCTTCCATGATCCAAACTCATAAGACAAGAATTCATATCTTCTATGCTCCTCTAGTTCTCTTATGTAATCTCTTTCTCTCTCTCTCTCTCTCTCTCTCTGTCTCTGTCTCCCTCTCTCTCTGTCTCTCTCTCTCTCTCTGTCCTTCACTATCTCTCTCTCTCTCTCTCTCGCTCTCCGATACTTTTCCTCCTAATTTTTTGTCGTTGCTCTTCTGGATCTCCTCGTGGGCATCATCCAACAAAGAGGGTCAGCGTGCGTAGAAGGAGAAGAGAAGGGAAGCTGAATAATATTTCTTTTCTTTTTATGTCTGAATGTTCTTTGCATCTCTCACTCTCTCTCTCTCTTGTCTAGTTCTATTTTGGCCTCTCTCTGTCTCTGTCTCTTACTCTCTCTGTCTCTCTCTCTGTCTCTCTCTCCCTCTCGTCTAGCAGTCATGACAGTGTCCACTCTGTGTACGCTAGCCTCCAGGCTGGGATGGGGAGGGACGCGCGCCCTCGTAGAGCCTCGTTCGCGTCTGCTATCTTTGGAATTCTTTGTCTGTCTCTCTCTCCGTCTCTCTCACTCTCCCTCTCTCTCATCACTTTTGCAGTAGACGCTTGCTGGAGCAACGGATCGGAAAGTCGAGAGTCGGTTTTCCCTCTCCTCTTGCCCTCCCCCTCTCTCTCCCCATCTCGTGCAATTCCAACTGGAGCCCCTTGGTGGTTGCTAACCCTCCCTCCAGCCCTCCCTCTCCTCCCTCAGGGCGGTCTCCCTCTCCTCCAGGCACTTCTCGGTTCTCGTTAGACGTGGTACTATCTCTCCATAATGCCAACGTGCTATTTATATATACACTATCCTTTTGCATTTGAGCGGTCTCACGTTGCGATAATTTATATTCCAATGCTGTTTTCGTTCTACAATTAAATTTCGATTCTCAAGCAAGCGCATTCTTGCAGTTTACGTGAAAAATACTCCTCATTCTTATAAGAATGCTTATTTTGCCCTGAGGCGCGAGGGCCAGAGTCGTGAGAGTTCTTATCACCACTTTTTCTTATCATCACTTACTTTACTCTCCCCATTGACTCTGCCGATTATTCTGTTGTCACCACTCACGTGTCTTCCTCTCGTTCATTTCATTCTGAACCATCGGAGATCTTTCTTCTGCTTTCTTCTGTCCTGATTATCACTCCTTGTCTATCCCAGACATTGGGAGTTTCTCAGCACTCGAAATTCCCCTCGGAGCGCGCTTTTCTAAGCTTGCACTCTATCTTTACTCGAACTCCATCTTTTCTTATTGTATGAAAAGAATAGCGATTTCAACATTCAATGCACTCTTCATATTTTACTCCTCTCTGCTCTCTTTCTCTGCTCTCTCCATCTCCTCTGCCTCTCTCCTTGCCAGCTGTGTCTGCTGTCTCTGACCAGTAAGTGTTGCAATTGTGTGTTGTGTTGCCCGCGTGGACTCTCAGATGCTGCCAGGCATTGTACACACGTTTCGTCTTCTCTCTCATTCTCTCCACTTTCTCTCCTCTTCTCTCTCCCTCCCCCCTCTCTCTCTCTTTTGCTCCCTCTCTGCTCGCTCTCTCCCAGGTTGTAATACTATCCGCCCTCCACATGGCAAGGACATCGTCCTGCTCGCTCTGCCGCCCTCAAATATGCCCAGAGGGCAGCTTCGCCCTTTCCGCTAGATGAGAAGGAGAGCGAGAGAGAGAGAGAGAGAGAGAGAGAGAACGAGAGAGCGAGCAAGCATAAGAGAGACTCACGCGCCTTTGGCTGCATCATGACTGCTCGGAGTGACCTAGTCCAGCCGCTTTTTCTCGCGCCAAGTCGACATGTGCTGCCGTTGTCTACTCTCTCGTTCTTCCACTCTCTCTCTCTTTCCTCTTTCTCTCCCCTTCTGTGTCTCTTCTCCCCTCATTGTCTCTTG
Source organism: Allodiplogaster sudhausi (assembly GCA_945643635.1). Classification (NCBI taxonomy): domain Eukaryota; kingdom Metazoa; phylum Nematoda; class Chromadorea; order Rhabditida; family Diplogasteridae; genus Allodiplogaster; species Allodiplogaster sudhausi. Next base: position 2,633,075 of record CALZFC010000262.1, on the reverse strand, counting down.
CCATCCTTGCCAGGTAGTATGCATGGATGTGCAGCTTGCCTTTTCTCGCCGGAAGCAGTGCAGAGTCAGCATTGAAGGGCCGTCAGTCCTCGAGAGAGAGAAAGAAGCCCGTCGAATTTGAGTGCCTTCGGCCGTGTAGAGAATGAGAGAGAGAAGAAGAAGAGAAAGAGAGAAAGAGAGAGAGAGAGAGAGAGGGAGAGAAGCACAGGCCGAGTGTTCATTCTGCCGTATCCCTGCCTTGCCACTTCCATGACGAGAGACACGCAACAGTGCCATGCATACTCACGTTGCTATCTGATTCATGGAGGATATCGGAGAGTCTCTCTGACTCTTCTCTCTCTTTCTTTCTATCTCTTCTCCTCTCCTCTTTATCTTTCTTCTCTCTCGGTCATTCCCTCTATCTCTCGCTTGCTTCCAATTAGTCACTTCCACTTCTTCCCAGATCCATTCGTAGTCACGAATAGTCATTCCCATTTAGCCATCCTTTCTTGGCTGATCATTCTTCCTCCTGCTGCGTTCCTCTGCCACTCTGCTCCCTCTTCTCCCTCTTCCATGCCACCCGCTACTCTATTCAGTGGCGCTTCTCACAAATAAAGCCTCCTTCCTCCCCCTCTCTTTTCCTCTATCTGTGAACGATTTGATGTAAAGGAAGGAGATTAGTGAATACGGTATTGTCTAGTACCGCATTTCTATGTTCTCATGCTCTCCGTTTTCAAGATCTCAACGACTACAGTACCTACCCCAGGGTACTCGCTAGAAGTAAATTCCATGGATGAAAATTGACTTCGTTCTGGGACGGTTCAATGTTCATATGTTTTATGATATCCTCAGAATAAGATTTGTGTGCGCGTTTGATGTGAAAGCGATGACAATTTCGTGGGATGGAGTGGCTCCTTCTGCAAAGAGTTGCTTAGCTGGATGAGCGACTCCGCTCGTCCCTGCGGGGGAAGCGAGAATCCGTCGAGACTCGTGAAGCACGAGGAAGAAGATTCATCGACTCCCTCCCCTCCCTCCGGCTCCTTCTCCTCCTCTCTCTGCACCGCCTCTTCTGCCAGGCCATCCTCCGGTAGCTTTTCCTCTCGTTTTTTGTTGAATAGGGACAAGGTCCATTGATCAAGCGCAGCAACAGTCTCTCCCTCAGCATCGCCGGCCAGCTTAACCGGCTCGTCATCCCACGACGAATGCCTTGGTACGGTAGCCGAAGATGAGATGGTAGCCGGTGGAACTCTTCCAAAAGAGGAGCGCTCCATTCCGTTGCCTGCTGCAGCCGCTGCCATCCCCGCGGCACCACGCATAATCGAGGTAAGGAACACCGTAATCTTAGACTTGTAATGACAGTAACATGTAGAATGGTCACAGCCTGAGAAGTGTATTCAATCAGCGTTTTTTTTAAACTTTGTTTTGGTCGTTTCTCCATTCTTGAATGTCTTCTGGTCCTCGATACTTCTGATTCCTGCTGAGTCGTGTATTACTCACTGCTCTGTTTGGTGGATGTTCTATGATCCACGAGCGCATTTATTCGTTCAACATTCGCTCTCACCTTCTCTCCTTCTCTCTCCTCCACCCTGTCTCACTCATTCCCCTCTCTCTTTCTCTCTCTCTCTCTCTCTCTCTCACCTTCTCTCCTTCTCTCTCCTCCACCCTGTCTCACTCACTCCCCTCTCTCTTTCTCTCTCTCTCTCTCTCTCTCTCTCACCTTCTCTCCTTCTCTCTCCTCCACTCTGTCTCACTCACTCCCATCTCTTTCTTTCTCTCTCTCACCTTCTCTTTTGTTTCTCTTCCTCACACCATTATCATATGTGGCTGCTTTCCTTGCGCAACTCTCTGAAATTGGCTCAGCTTGCCCTCTGCTCTCTCCATTTCGCAGTCTCTTTCTGATGACCGGTGCATGTTCGCATTCTGTGTGCCCACACTCAATGACAAACAGAGAGCGAGAGAGAGAAAGAGAGAGAGAGAGAGAGAGAGAGAGAAAGAGAGAGAGAGAGAGAGCGAGCGAGACAGCGAGACAGATAGTACAAAGAGAGAGGTGAAGTAAGAGTGAGAGAAAGTCAGATACGATGCCTCCAGCAACAGCCGATGTGAGGTGCTCCCGTTTGTGCCTCCAATCTGATCTGTATGAGGAGAGTCAGACAGTCGCGAGAGAGAGAGAAAGAGAGAAAGAGAGAGTGAACGAAAGAGTGAGAGAGATCATGGAATGGCGAGAGGAGCAGACAGAATGAGAGGCATTGACCACGCGATGAAAGCACACGCGCCCTCCCCCACTAGAGGTTTACAAATATTGCGAAACCCGAGAGAGCAGAATCCCTCTCTGGAGGACTGGAAAGGAACGCAAACGACCCCGGAGGGGTCGGCTGGGCTATAAATAGACAGCAGGGAGAGGTCAACGAAGTGGTGCAAAAAGCCGTTATGCAACTCGCTTCGTCATTGTGACGAGAGTTCAAGTGAACTGAGAATGAAACGAGATCAGATTGGCCATCTAAGATCAAGAAGAGCAAAGAGGGCCGGAGGGCAAGTGCCCAAGGGGAATACGCCCTTCAGTGAGACTTGGTTCCGCACGAAGCAGTGATGATATGCGATGTCTTTTCGGAGATCTCTCTCGCTCCCTTTTCCCCTCCTTGCAAAAAAATAATAATTCCTTTTAAATTCATTGGAGTCGTTCTGGGATTAATTGATTTAATCATTGATGAAAATATTGTTGCAGTCTGAAAACTAGGCAGCTTACAATAGATTAATAAAACAGATTCGCTGTTTTATATATTTAATAATAATAGCTAGGCTGGAGAAGATTTAGATGACGATGAATGTTGTGAGAAGAAGAAGAGTTGCAACGGTGAGAAGTGTTTGTCTCTCTGCCTGGCTGTCTCCATCCTTTCAGTCCCATTCAGTCTCTCACTCGCCGTCATCCCTTTTGGACATTCGTACGTCTAAAAATAGCGACTAGGAGTGGTCATTCCATCTCTCTTTTCTCTCTCTTCTCTCATCCCCCCCCTCTCTCTCTCTCTCTCTCTCTCTCTCTTTCGGTGATCTCACAACGGACGAAAGCACCACAAAGAGTCTCCTGGAGGGACTGTTTGTCGAGAGGGTAAGAGAGCACATGTTTATAAGAGAACAGGGAGAGAAGCAGACATAGAGTCACACCTCACACCTCATCCCATCATGCAATACAACGGTCAGGAGAGGTGACAGCCGAAAAAGGCCGGGAAGAGAAGTGCCCACAGGCAGAGGAGGAGCAATCACCAGCGAGCGCGAAAGAGTGAGAGAGAGAGAAAGAGTGAGAGAGAGAAAGAGAAAGAGAGTGAGAGTGAGAGAGAGAGAAAGAGAGAGACCCAGAGACGAACCTTTGCTATTTCGGGGATGAGCGGGAACAGGTGAAAAACACAAAGGGAAAAGCTGAATTCAGCCGTTGTCTGAGGCCAGTTCCAGCAAGGAAGAATTGACTGGATAGGAACGACTAGGGCAATGATTTACTCATCACTGATAAACTGTAGTGTTAAGTCATTTTCAACTGTTAATCTGCGGCAGCAACAAAGTCTTCCCATCACTTGCAGTAAATATCGAGGAGAAAATACAAAATATATATAATGAAAGTAGCGATCTAACACAGGTCTATCAAAAGCGGTTTTCGGGAGAGAAAAAGAAAAGATTGCTGCAGGTAAAATGCGGCCCCCTCCACGCGAAGATGCACGTGGAGCTGTTCCTCTGCCCAGGAATACACCAACAGTGCATTGAGTTGGACGGTCAGGTTGAAGAAGAACTTCTTGAACATGGGCCAAGCTCTGATGGCTCTGGTTTCACTGATAATTAGCTATGCTAAATTGATTTGCAGGAGAAATGATTAGCCCCAAGGAATTCACTGTTCGGGCTAACAAGGATAAGCAGAAAGACTGGAAGGGCAGCATTCGCATCGGAAAGTCAAATCTACGGTCAGTGAATCCTTTTTCTGTGCTTCTCAATTTCCTGTTACTTCTCTCTCTCCCTCTTTCTCTCTCTCTCTCTCCCTCTTTCTCTCTCTCTCTCTCTCTCTCTCTCTGCAATGGTTGATTTCTCAAATTGTCTCAGCTCACTGATGGAAATGCGCTCGTTTGACTTCTACAACCACTCCGTTTTTTGCTCTGCCAAATGCCAAAGTCGGAATTACATCACTCCGAAGAGTGCGCAGTCAGACAAATCTGAGACAGATAAAGACAGGTTGGCGATGTTCCCTTTTCCAGAGAGAACATTATTTTACTCTGCTACTTTCTTTTTATCATTTATCCTTTTCGATTCCTTCCCGCTTACACTCTATCTCCCGCTCTCCCGCTCCCACTCTTTCTCTCTCTCTCTCTCTCACTCACTCACTCTCTTTCTCTCTCTCTCTTTCAGCCGTCGAAGTAGCAAGTCATCCATCGAGCAGCTGATCGCCATGCAAATTGCCGGCTCCAGCCCACCCAATCAGCCACAGACTACCCTAGCAGGATACGGTAGAGATGGGGGGAAGTTAGATACTGTGATGGGGGGGGGGGTGCATGTTCACTGTACAGTAGCTTGCACCTCTGCAGGGTCCTTATCCTCGGAGACCTGTGATTCGCTCTCGCAGTTCATTCATCTCAACCACGCGCTCAACTACAACAACAACAATAACAACAACAACAACAATAATAATAATTATGGAAAGGAAGAGGTTTGTGAACTGCAAAAAAAAACATAAATACAACACCAAAGGAGTCTTCGTTTCATTTTAGGGTAATAATAACATGGTAACATGCATCTTTTGTTTGAATATTATAGTAGATGGAGATCCCTTTGCAGTTGGTCGACGTAGACGATTCGCTTGTGCATCCACAGAGCCGCGCTGCTCAAATCACTCCGGAACATATCAACTCGCTCTTGAACACTCGTCCGTTCCAATTTTTCATTCTATTTGAATTTCCCGCCATGACCCTGAATAGTGTTTCGTTGTGCTTGAGAGCCCTCGACCGTGTGGACTCAGCTGGCAGCTTCCGGCCTTCTCGATGACGTCATCAGTTTAGTGCAAACTGAAGTAGACGACATTCGAAGTGCGGCAAAGCATCCCGCCACGGCCACGTCGAGAGGTCAGAGCGAACTCTTTCACTCTCTCACTCTTGTTTTTCTAGTTTTCTTTATTTCTCTCTTTCTCTCTCTTTCTCCCTCTTTCTATCTCATTCTCTCTCATTGTCTCTATTTCTGTCTATTTCTCTCTCTCTCTCTTGCTATCGCTTGCTGACTTTCTCTGTCGGCATCGCCCTCACCAGCATCTCTCACTGTACTACCCCTTCCACTCTTAATATCTACATATTCACCAATATCAAATCAGAGATATCTTGTGTTACTTGTGATATTCACTGCAGCATGCGAGTCTCTCTGCCGGGTTTCTCTCGCTTTCGGTCTTGGCGAACATATCGCGCATCGAATGCAGCAACGCCAGTTTAAGAATGGTAGAGATAAATGGGACAGATCGTGAGAGAGGAGAGAAGAGAGAGGAGAGATGAGAGAGGAGAAAGAGAGACGAGAGAGGAGAGAAGAGAGAGCAGAGACGAGAGAGGAGAGAAGAGAGAGGAGAAAGAGAGAGGAGAGAGATCAGAAGCTGACGAAGACTGATCTTTCAATTCCTCCAGAGCTGACTTCTCGCGAGGAGAACCGGAAGCGGCGTCTGGAAATGCCCTCCTCCACCTTGGCAGCCACGGTCCCGCTGCATCCTCTGGATAGTCTGAAACGGCCTTGTCTCAGCTACGACGAACTTCTCCTTTCCTCACACGCCGCTTCTGCTGCTCATGCTCCGATGCCTTATGAGGTACGCAGACATTCGAATCGACTTGATGATGAGAGAGAGGAAGAGAGAGAGAAGGAGAGACCGAGAGAGAAAGAAACGGAGAGGGAGAGAGAGAGAGACGGAGCGAGAGAGAGAAAAAAGAAGAAGAAAAGTACTGAATATCAGCATCTCCTGCGCCCTCCCTCCTCTGCCCCAACTGGCCGTGAGTTTGCCTCGGCGACATCTGCCTTCTCCTTCCCTTCAGTGGCTGCGGCGGCTCGTCAGATTGAGCTTCTCGTGAAACTCGTCTCTCTCTGCAATCCGAGCCAATCAGGTTTCTTATTAGAAATGAAAAATTTGTTTTAATAACGATAGGTAGTATAAAGTTAATTAAAAAAATGTTATGAGAATACTTAGAAACTAGCAGTAAATAATTTAGTTGGGAACGGAATGGGAGGAGCAATGCCCCCCGCATCCCAGACAGCGCTGTTGCCGCCCCAACCACCGCCTTCCGCGGGCCTTCCACCGCCTGGACTGCCCGCCCCGACCCCCTCGGCCCCCTCTGCTCCCCTCTCCGACCACTTCTCTCTCCAGCTCACTCAAGCTCTCCTCAAGATGGAGCAACAGCACTAGGCTCATTTCTAATTCATATTCTAAATTAAAATTACTTGTACATCACTGACTAGACTACTAATAATATTTAATGAATCAACGATTCGCTGTTTTCTCTTTTCCTCTTTTCCCACAAGACGTCCGAGTCTCCACGGCAACATTGAAAAGTTGCAATTCAATCAGACATGATGTAAATCAGAATTGATTCTAAATATTGTTGCCGATTTGGGTACTCGGAATCTTATTCAGTACTTGGAGACAGCGATCCCCTGTTCATTCTTATTATTATCTCTTTCTTCTCTTCAAAATACGGGATGTTCACTCTTCCTTTCAACCTTCTATAGCTGTTAGCTTTATCTGTTTCCAAATGGCCTTTCATTCTTGTTCTTCTTTCGCTGCAATATTTGCTAAGGATGCAGAATTAAGATATGCATAGATATTATAGTCTGAGAATAATTTTCACGGACTTGTCGAATTCCCAGTTGAGCATTGATCTGTTGATCTACCCATAATAATCTCATTAGCAAGAAAGTGGTCACGTTGGCCCAAAGAATAGAAGAAGAAGAATAATCCGGTGACCCTTCTGCATTTTCTTATTCCTTCATTTCATTCTTCTCTTCTCTTCACCCGGTACTTTGACCTCCCGCGTGCGTCTCTTTCTCTTCTTCATTCGTTCTTCCACTCTTTTGCTCTCATTTTAGCTCGACGCATCTACAGTATTCTGTTATTTTGTCCTCTTGTGTTGTCCTCAAAACAGTCTAGATTAGGGTGGCGTAGCGGCAGATGTCGTGTAGGATTTATGTTTCTGTTTTCTTTCGTCTGATTTTAGTTTACTCATAATTCTACATAATCGGTTGAAATCTCTCGATTGTCGCGCTTTCACCAGCCATGAGTGCTTTCACATGAAAACACACTCTCGTTCTTTCACACTCATTTATGTCTTTCATTTCACGTGCCAATTGCTTGATTCGTTGGTTCCTCTTTCTCTTCTAATCATAGAGTTAATAGAAATACTAAGTGGCCAAGCCGAAACCCAAATAGCGTCAGGGCGCTGCGCACGCTGCCGCCAATATCATCGCTTAGCTAAAATCACTGAAAAAGTTTTAAGTACCGACGAATTGGCCCCTTCTCAAACAAATTTTAGATTACATAACCACACAGCCTTATCTTTTCCCCACCCAAATTCCCCCCTGTCTCTTCGGACGTTCATTACTTTGGCGGTATAGATGGTTCCAGTCACTGAATTAGACTTGTAAGTAATCTCCTAATTCTGCTTTAATCATTAATTAGATCGCACCGGCTAAGTTGGCATTGTACAATACATGTATCCGTTGTATATTCTACGAAGATAAACCACATTTTTAAACTCAGAGAGAACAGCAAGAATGCAGCTACCAATAATGAAAAAGCAAAGGCAAATTGGATGAATAATTGCGGATAAATATACTTCAAGGTATCATCTTTAAATATAATGGCGAAGATTTTAAATTCTGTTTTATATGTACATGATTCTTATGAAAGTAATTTCTGCGAACTCTGTACGGGTGAAGAGATAGAAAAGATAAATTGAGCTCCAATCGAGAAAGAAGTGCAATTTTATTTTAAAGTATCTGAATTAACGTCAGAGTGAGCGCAGCGAGCAACTGATGCTAAATATTTCATTTTACGGCGTCATTTTCAGAATTCCGCTTCGCAAAAAATTGGTAGATATAATAGATTTTAACCAGAGCAATACGACTTTGTAAAATTATTTCCGCACTTTTTCGAGATTTCCCTATGATGAGAAGTGCGAGCTAACACATGAAGAATACGCCTTTCAGTGTTTTCGCTTCTATGTATGTATCTGCTACTTCACCACTACTAACAGAACACAGAAAACCAACCGACTGTGAGTACATCAGAACGTGTTTCCTGGAAGACGCTGAATTGCTGAGTAGTTTCGTCTGGAAGAATATGAAGCTGATCTGAAGGCATAGCAAAGTAAGAGATTACCAATTGAGGAAATGAGTAGGTGTTCATTGTGTGTGTGGAGTATGTCCTTTCCTTATTAGATTAATCTGGTAAACTCAGAATCAGTGGAAATTGAACCAAGACAGTGGCGAGAGAGAGAATCGGGAATATGTATGTGAGAATAATGACTGGATTATAGCTGATAGTTGAAGTTGCTGTCGAGGGTGACTCACCATCAGCAGATTCGAACTGGCAACAAATGCCAGCCATTGCTGGTTTGCGTACCCAATTCATTCAATTCCCCTATCCTTTTCTCGTCTTTTCGTTGCTGAACACGAAATCAAACGCTGGAATATTGCATTCTGCTGTCATCAGGTCTTTCATTTTGAGTAGACTTTATCAAGCAGTTTCTTGGCAAGAAGAAGTGACTGAGATTCGTTGTTCTCTTGCAAAGCAAAGCAGAGGATACCAGTAATAAGAAGATTCTATTAAGCAATCGCGGTCGTAATTGTCATGACAAATTTTCATGAATATACAGAAAAATCGCTCTTTTAGCACAAAATCTCATCGGATATACATATGTGTGTATGTACATATTTACTAAGATGCAGCATGATTTCATGGTCCTGCGATGGAAGTTTCTCGGATTGGCTCAGAGCGCCTGAGTCCTCTTCTGGGATTGACTTTTCTGTTTCGCGCATCTTCACTGACGGGAGGGCGAAGGACGTAGCTGCAAGAGATAGTCAATAGTGAGTCATTCAGATGGAGTAAGAAGCAGAGAATGCTGACATGACGTCGCCCTCCTCGAGTTGCATGTCCAGTGTCGGGTTGATGATGACATAGGAAATCATCGTTTCCTTCTTCGGCACTGCGATGCAGGCATCTACAAAATATTTTATCACTATTTTTGTGAAATATAAAAAAAAGTATTGAGTTGGGCTGACTGGAATCATCGCTGCTGATGCCAAGCCTACTCATGCGGTTCTTCACCATCTCCTCTACATCTTTCCTCCGGCTGCGAGACGAGCCCTCCAACTCCGCTACTCTGCAACGCTCTTCAATGTCCAAAGACACCTGCAATTCTTATTCATTAAATAGTTCAAAAGATGTCACTGAAGCATTGAAAACTAGTGAAAATTGATTGGAAAAGAACCGTCTTAGAGTCCATCTTCTTTGTGCGGAAAATGCCAATGGGAATGTCTGCGACGGAAGAAGCGAGTTTCTGGTAGAGTCGGCCATACGTCTTGATCCACAAGTCATCCTCTGTTATTCTCACCTGAAAGGACATTGTCCAGTTGAAGAAGAAGGGAAGGAAGCAGACCGAAGTGAGATATCCACTGCCAGAAGACTGGTCGATTCCCAGAAGAAGGCGCACGAAGTCAACCACGAAGGGCTTCACTATCACCTCCAATTCATTGAGAAATCCAGGTTATTCAACATTCAAGCAAGGATGCTAATTGTAAGCAGAAAGGCTAGGAAGTTGTTAATGAGTGACAAGAGGCAAACCTGATAGAGCAGTCGGTCCATCATGTTAGCAGAGAAGACTCCGCCTTGTGCGAATGGAAGACGGAACATGAAGGGCATGCTCGAGCCGCGTTTTCGCTCTTTCTACAAATTACGAAATATTTTATTTTTTTGTAACGCGGCTTGGATTTCAGCTGAAAAAAAACCTTTTCGAATTTGCTCTGCTGAAGTGGATTGAAAGGATCGAATTGGACAAAGCGCATGTTGGAGGAGTGAGTCAGCTCAGTGATGAGACGGACACGGGGGAACATTCTGGAGAAACAGGGAGAGAGAGTCAAAGAAAGATAGAGAGAGAGAGAAAGAGTGAGAGAGTGAGTGAGAGAGAGCGCGAGAAGGAAAGAGAGAGAGAGAGAGAGTGAGTGAGAGAGTGAGAGAGAGCGCGAGAAGGAAAGAGAGAGAGAGAGAGAGAGAGAGAGAGAGAGTGTGTGAGCGAGAAAGATAGCGAAAAGGTTACCTGTGAATCTTTTGAATGGTGACAATGATATCACAGTCGGCTGAGTGTTCCTCTGCAATGGCTGCGGTCTCTTTCACGACAATCACGTGCTCGGCACGGCAGATTCCGGCTCGGAGGAGATTGTCCAGGCTGGACGGTCAAAATAAGCGACTAGTCGAAACAACAAAAAATGTTTCGCTAATTCTCAACCTTTTAAATTGATTTGTTTTATTGCATGAAATGAATGAAACCTGGATATTTTGCCCTGGATCCAGTAGACAAGCGGAAAGTAAGAAATGGCATCCAGGAAGGTCTCGTTTGGTTTGTCACTCTCAGCCATCTCGAGCAGCAGAACTATCGGCCGCAGCTCGTGCACGGGGCGGTAGTACGCTCTCAAACAATCTATTCCTTATGCTCTCAACCTATCTCTTTATTTTTAAAGAAATGTAAAGGAATCCATTATTACTGCCTGTATTATTTGGTAAACTTTGTATATACATACATACTACGTCGCACACGCTTGCAATGAGATTTTTAAGCAGCGGTCAAACCTAAGCGGAATGATGAAGTTGTACATGCCAGAGGAAGTGCGAGTCGCCGCGAGAATTATTGCATCGTTGAGCCATGCTGTTTGAGTTGTCAGAGGAGAAGAACGGTGAGGGCAGGACTGGAGAGAGAGAGTGAGAATGAGAAAGTGAAAGAGAAGTTGAGAGACCACGGAGGGCAGAGAGAAAGATAGTGAATGAGAGACAGAGAGAAATAGAGTGAGCACGAGAAGAAAGTAGGAAAAAAGCATGAGGATTTCGATAGTGAAGTGCAGAGTACCTGGTCGAGTTGGAGACAACACAACTCGGCCTTCTCCTTCAGCATGTGGCAGACGGTTGGAGAAGTTCCCACGTAAGCCTTCACTGGCGGGAAAGTTCGATGAACGCTGAACATTTGGATTAATACTGAAATTGTATGTACTTCCAATGCAGAAGAGATAAAGAGGTGGTGAGAGATTGAGAGAAAAAAAAGAAAGAAAAAGAAACGAACAGAGTTTCGATACACTCTCCGCGACACAATTCACAGCGGCCCTCTTCTTCCGAGTCTGAACTTGAAGTCTGAATCGCAGCCTGAAAGAATAATTCATAAGAGTAAAGATATGAGAAGTAAAAAGAAAAATATAGGGAATAAAAAAATATTGAGAGTCTCTGCGACCTGGCTGACGAGAGCAATGCTCGGCTTCCTTCTGGCGGAATCCTCCCCACTTCCTCCTCCATTCGCAGCGCCTTCCCCGAGCAGCGTCTCCAGACCCCCTCCTCTGCTTGACGAAGTTCCTTCTTTGCTCTTCTGAAGTACAACATTGGGAATTGCGAATTAGACAAGGAAACCAAGAGAAACCTTTTTGAAGAGATTTCTTCTTCGCTTCCTCTCGCTCCTCGTTGTGTCGCCTTCCAATTTAGGCACATCCATTGCCAAATATCCTAGAATATTTTCTGTTTATTCATCCGCAAGACTTTTTTGTTTATTCGAAGAACGAATACTCATCAATCGGCTTTTTTTCCTGTGCACACGGACTGGACTTTAAATGAAGGCTAGCAAAATCTGAAATCGTGGAAATAAAGTGTTTAGTGAGGGTCACGAGTGGAGAGACACACGAGTTAGTGGAGGGAGATCAATCGATCAGTCAATGAATCCGTGCTTTTCTTTCACAGGTACCATTCTTGCCGACCACGGAAAGTGGCTCCGCGTCCCGCGCAATGTCTGTACTTGGAATGTGTAGAATATTTTCAGATTTTTTTTTTAAATATTCATTAAAGCGCAAATGTAATTTAAAAGAAATCGAGTATAAACTGGCAGTTGAACTGACCGACGTTGGCGATGTTGGAAGTGGCGACGGCCTGCGCTTGCTGCTTGCGGAGATCACGCTTGAAGTTGTAAAGAGACTCCTCGTTTGTCAGGGCCATGTAGTACACTCTGAAGAGAGGGAGAGAGAGAGAGAGTGCGAGATGGAAAGAGAGAGAGAGAAAGAAAGAGAAATAGTGCCGAGAGAAAGAAAATAAGAGATAATGAAAGAGTGAGTGAGTGAATGGAAAATGGAAGACGAACCTGTCAGCTGGCTCGAGGATGTGCTCAAGTCCAGGATTGAGTTGAATTCGTGAACCCAGCTGGGCTGACTTGACTGCGAGAAGACCGACTCCGTAGCTTAACAACTCCATCCAGAAAGGAGGTAAAGAAATTAGTAATGATTCTGACGCGCGATGTGCGTGGAAGGATGCGTAGGTGAAGGAGTTGCCGACGTAGTCTCCGAAGAACTTGGACTCCTCCACTACGATGGAGTAGAGCTCATTCCCCGAGTGGAAACCGTACACTTTATGCCATGGCTCCGATGACTTTTGGCCTTCTCTGCAACAGGGAGAGAGAGAGAGAGAGAGAAAGAGAGTGAGAAAAAGAGAGAGTGAGAGAGAGAAAGAGAGATTGAAATAAAGCGTGAAAGGTTCTCCGAGTGTTGCTCATCATATTACTTTGATCTAAATAAATAATTGAATAGACAGTGGGGAGAGACTCACTCTCCACGTGAAGTGTGAATGAGGAGAGTGAGGAAAGTGGAGAGGCCGGGGCAGAGGCAATTGTTGGCCAGAAGACCGTACTTGAACTCATCTTCGCAGATTACTTCTTCTGGAATTGAAAGACAGGATTTACATAGAAATATGTATACATCTGTATATAAAGAAGGAGTACAATAAATTCAAGAAATAAAAAGGGCAGTAAATAATGAGCTTATCTTAAACAATAGTGGCTGACCAGCATGTTCGAGATGCATTTTGGTCTCCGGCCGGAAGACTTGCACGTACTGAGGGACGTGAGGAGCGAAGTCCTTCACTGCCCACGAGCGCAGAATTGTGTGTTGATCCTGAATCAGGGAACTCCCTTTTCTACCCAAAGAAACAAAGTGCGCTCCTTGGAAATAACCACAGTTGGATAAATAACTGTTGAACGAACCGATTCTTGCTTTCTCTTGACGTGTCTGGCAGAAAGAATGAAGCAGACTTTTGCTTTTCCGATTCTCGCTCTCTCGAGGTCGTCGTCTCTGAAGCAACACTCTATTTTCTTAGGTTTCATTTTTCTTGGAATTTTGTCCCAAGTTGAAATAATGAAATATAAAAGAACGGACACAAGCGCAGTGCCGCGAACGTAGAAAACACGAGAAGACCAGAGAGGAACGCGGAGAAGCATCTTCATCTGGGCATCCAGTTCAGACGGAGACAGAAGAACTGTCAGCACCGTCTCAAGACAACCATTCATGCAGTTCTTATGGACTCCTCTTTCTCCAACAACTCACTTGGTTTTCCGGATGAGCGTAAAATTCCGTCAGAAAATCTCGTACAAACTCGACCTGCAGAGAAAGATATTGATATCTCAAGGAAGAAGAGAGTGAAAGAGTGGCACCTCGAGATGGGTGATGGAGACGACGACGTGTTCCTCCGCCTGCCCAAAGGTGCCCAGATCACTGCCCGCCGTCTGCTTCTCTATCACCGTCTGGATCAGCTCTTCCACCTGCAGTCAACAGCGAATTCACATCTTTATTCAATTAATTGTTAACCTTATAAATGACTGATTGATATCACAAGACTTGTTACTTACCTGTGAGGGCATGACAACGAGAACAATGCAGATGAGAATGACAATCACGAGCTGAGCGTGCCAGGTCGAGGGGCAACTGAAAATAGCCTCAGTCTAATTATATTTTCAAAATAGCAATTAAAGATTGTAAATGAAAGAGATTTGCAAGAATGAAAAGTACTCACACATCTCCGTAGCCAACAGTGGAGAGAGTGACCATTACAAAGTAGAAAGAAGTGAACAGATCAATCGGCCGTTCTCCGCCCCTCATCAAATGCTCCATTGAACACATTCCTAGAGAATCCAAGTGAAATCTATGAAAGAAAAAAGAGAATCAAAGTGGAATGAGACCAGTGAAGACGAGGCAGACGAGAATGGAGCAGAGACTGGCCATCTGTCGAGAGAGCGCAGACTGCGCGAAGGCCGTGCTGCGGTTCCAGTCGTTCTCAAAGAAGATTTATAGACCTTCACCGTGCTTTTTTATTCGAATTATTTCAATAACTTATGTACATATATCATTAATAATGCGGTAGGCCGAAGAGATGAAACTGCAGACCAAGATGGCTTGAAGAGCGTCCTTGGCGAGCCAGCAATTCAGAAAGGCAGGGATGTACAATTGACGAAGGTCGTCGATCGCAATCTAGAATTTGAGTACTGTAAGGGTGTTCCTGCAATCGTAGTCTTTAAGCAAAACTCTTCGAAAAGCACAAACCGAGAGAATAAAAGGAAAACTCGTTATCATCTCTAGCAAGAAGTGAATGTTCAGAAGAAGGCGGATGAAACTCCCCTGGAAAAAATCATCATTCAGAAGTCAAAAAATATTCATTAAAGATTTTGAATATCATTTCATGTCTTTTTTCATTTATTTTAGTGACAACCTTATAACTGATATAGAAGATTAGCATAGTCTCTGAGATAGAGATTGCGGCAACAATGGTCTGCAGTAACCAGATACGGTAGTCAGATCGAATCCAGAGTAGGCGATGACTCAAATATCGAGAAGAGAGGAATGGAGAGAGAAGAGAAATGGAGAAAGAGAGAAATAGAGAAAGAGATAAAGAGGGAAAGAGCGAAAGAGAGAAAGAGCGAAAGAGCGAAAGAGAGAAAGAGAGCAAGAGAGAAATAGAGAAAGATATAAATAGAGAAATAAAGAAGTAGAGAAAGAGAGAAATAAAGAAATAGAGAAATAAAGAGAGAGAGAGAAATAAAGAGACAGACATAAAGAGATGAGAGAGAAAGAGAGATGAGAAAGAGAGAAAGAGACTGACTAGTCGACATCGCTGGTGGCCCCGTCGCTCTTTGCTTTGAGTGCGTTGTCAGCGTCGTCTTGCACCACTCGAATGCAGTACAAAACACACGAAAGAACCTGAGAAATCATTCCAATTCCTACTGCACTCGATCTTTTATTTCTGTAGGCTTAGTACAGATGGATATGCTTGTAACATAGCTAAATTCTATTTTTCTATTGTCCTTAAGAATTTTATTGTTTTGTTTCAGCTGTAATGGCTGACTTAACTCATGGAGGCGGGAGTCAATCTCTGCTGAATACTTTCGAGAACAACTGCTTTGCAAGAGACAAAAGAGCGGCACTTGAACGGGAAAAAAGGGCAGAAACAAATTGAAGGGAAATGACAGAGCCGCTTTTTGCTGGCAAGAATCAACTCAATTTACATCTTAGAATTAGTGGAGTGATGAAGATCAATTGAAGCCCGAAAAATATAAACAAGGAGCGATTTTCAGGAAAAATTGAAAAATTCAAGTTAACCTTTATAAAGAAGTTGAAGAAGCGAATTCGAAAGCCTAAAATAGAATAACAAAATTGTAGTAAATCGATACATAGGTGTATAGCCATAAAAATTTTTAACCAATAAATTTTTTTTAAAGTTTGGCTGACTTGACTTGTAGTTCTCAACAAAGTATTGCTGAAGACGCGACTTGAATGTGGTCTCCACTCCATATTGCATACGCGCTCTGCAATTAACTAGTAATATATCCCGAACAGCAGTAATCATAGAGAAGTTTTTACCATACAAAATAACGAGCCTTTTTCCGTTAATTAAATTTTAACAACCATATTTAAGTGTATGTGTTTCAACTAAACAATATCAGCATGATTTATGCCAGTGAAATGCCCCCATTTAGCAGGCAATTTCTGAAATAAACAATACTGCTGGTAAAAAGAGCCACTTTCAAACCACAAAAGCTCGTACAATTAAAGATAAATTAGGAGACATATTAACAACTAAATAATTACACGTCTATCAGCTGCATTTGATTCTGCGTCTGAAGCATGATTGGATTGCCGCTTCTGGGCCTTCCTTTTCAGAAGAATCGCGAAGACGAGAAGAAAGAGATTTCACGACTGAAAGATGGAGGAGACGCTATGAAGGAGGCAGCTGCAGTCCATGACATTCACAAGCACGAGGTACAAGTTGCAAGCTGAGAGTGTAGCAGAATGCAAGAGATAGAGAGAGAGACAGAGAGAGCGAGAGAGAGAGAGAGAGAGCGCGAGAGAAAGAGAGGACGAGGGAACTCTGAGGTATAGAAAAGTTAATTTTAAGTCACGTGTACGAAGTTTCCATTCAAAAAGAAGTAATATGTATGTACATACCGATGTACATAGTACATGATCCATAAGCCAGAAGCAAGGAAGGTCCTTGACTGGGACGACCACAATTCTAAATGGTTGCTAGAAGAGGGAAAAGCCAGCCTAAACCTCTTGGGGAATGTTCCTGCAAGTTCCAGCAAACACCACAGGAATCCTCTCATTTTCTACGCAGAACTTTGTGTTCCCATGCTCTTTCTTCTCTACTCCGTTCTGTTACACGCTTTTTAGATACTAGGAGGAATCAACATTTCAATTCCTACAAACATTGGACAACGCCCATTTTCTCTTTTTCTCTTCTCTCTCTCTCTTTCTCTCTCTCTCTCTCTTTCTCTCTCTCTCTCTTTCTCTCTCCCTCTCTCTCTTCCTCTCTCTCTCTTCCTCTCTCTCCCCTCTCCTAAAACTTGGATGCACTAGTAGTCCATTTAATCTTGAAGCTGCTTTACTGCAGAGGTCCTTTCCACTTTGGAAATACATGCATACAGATGTGCATACAAATGCATGCACTCATGGGTAGCATGTAAACAAGAGTACATTATTTTGACGTCTATTCCCAAAAACATCAAAAATATACGTATGCATATTATCAGAATTTGAATTAAAATGCACGTAAAGACTACAACTGAATAATTTTTCTTATCATCTTTTTAGTGATTAGCCTTTTCTTCTGCTACCCGCTGATTGCAACAATGGAATAAAAGGCGTGAATTTGATAAGCAAAGAAGGAACATCAAAGAATGGAGTTAGTCAGTGGGAGGCTCGGTCTCTGGCTCAATGTAAGACTCCCAATACACAAGCTACCCTCTCTCACTTTAACTTCATCTATTCTCTTTCATCTCGTTCCCTCCTCCTCTTTCTACCCTACTACTCTCTCTCTCTCGCTCTCTCTCTCTCTCTCTCTTTCTCCCTCTATGCTCTCTTATTCTCTCTTCAGTCATTCTTTCCTCTCTCTTTCCCTGCCTCCCTCACACGCTCTCTCTGCCGTATGCCAAGAACGTAGTCCCTGGAAAAAGGATTTCTAGTTGTGTTCCACCCTTCTTTCCTGGTCAAAACTGCCATTCGGAAGCTGTCACTCATCAACAAGGAGAGAGGAGAGAAAAAGACAAAGATCGTCATCTCCGTGTTATCCTTTTAAATGGCGCGAAAGAGGCCAAATTAACGTGAAAACAATAGTGAGATTGAAGTGTAAATAAGAGGAAACAGGTGCCAATTGCACGCTGTGAGATTCCCGTCTGTCAACTACCTCTCTTCATTCTTTTTCCACTTTGATAGACGACATGAGGAGGGAGAAGAGAGCGGAAGATACGTGACATAGAATGGCAGGGCGGAATGAGAAGACTGCAGGGTGAGGGAAGGAGGTGAATGAGGGTGAATGGAGGTGAAGGGACCGGAGGAACGGGGGAAATTGACAGAACGAGAATAATAAGACGGATATCCGGGAAAACAAAGAAGGGATTGCTCTACAAGAAAAGATCCTAGCTGAACCTCAATCTCAGTTGTTGTTCCTCTTCCTCGAGAGATGACCTTCTTCTGCCATCAAAACGCTTTCTCCGAGCATCCAAATGTCCGGTCTCCTCATCTCTCGTCTTTCTCTCTCTTCAACTCCTTATCTCCACCCGCTGAAAAGGCAACACAACAACTAAATGGGCTCGATTATATACCATTCAACGTTGACTCATTCTTAAGCCAGCTAAGAAGTCTCTATCGATTAAGAGCAAAACTAAATAATTCGCGCATCACGGCGCAAAGAAAAGCGTGCGAAGGCGAGGAAAGCAAGCTTCTTACCCAGCCAAGCAGGAGACCGAAATGAGACCAGGCTGAGCGAGAGCTGGGTGGTTTGGAGGCAATTGGAAGAGGGTTCGTGGTGACTTGAGTGGGGGACACTTCTGGGGAAGCAGACGGATGTGAATTGATTAAGACGCCTTCGCTGAGTTTGGTGTTTCTCCGTGGAAGAGAGGGCTGAGGAGCCACAATGATATCAACTTCAGTGTGGGGAACCACGTGCAGACAGGACAATGGAAAGGATGCGCATGCAGAGAGTTCAAGAAAGAGAGACAGAAAGTGAGAGAGGGAGAGAGTGCGAGATCGAGAGGAAGAGAGAGGGGGGAGAGCGAGAGAGAGAAGGGAGAGATAACAGACATAGAAAAGGGTGCGAATGTCGTTTTATGATGAGGGGCTTCGGAATGATGAAAGAATTAGCGTTGCGAATACGAAATGCGTGTGGCATTGCTTCTAGCGAAATGAAAAGGAGAGGAAAAAAGACTCTGGTGAAGTGCATTTTGAGGCAGAAGTTGTGAAAAGAAATCGGAGAACCGTAGAATATAAATCGTGGGCAATACAATATATATATATATACATTTAAAAAATATAGGAAATCTAGTGAGGTCCAATTTAGCGAGCGAAACGACCACTCAAAGCCCGATTTCTTATGCCTTATCATTTAGTCTGCCCTTGATTGAACATACTCGAGAGGGAGCATCTCCTGAGTGAAGAGATTCGAGACGGAAGCTGCGATCTTCTGGCTGAGGGTGGACTGACTCGAGGCTCTTCTCATCGAGGGAGGAAGAAGAAGAGATTGGTGAGTGGATGAGGAGGGAAGAGCCAACGAAGGCAGGGCAGCACTCTTCGACGACATTCCACCTGCTGAATTCATTGGCATTTGTTTCTTCATACTCTGTCATGCAAGTATTCCCAAGACAATTAAAGAAGCATAAATGCAACAAAAAAGAGCTTGGTATGGCAGCACTTTGCAGAGAACGTTTAGAAATATGGCAGAAGAACTGTTCATAATAGTGAAATAATGCATGTTCTAGAATATAAAAAAAAACAGATAGCAAATGAGAATTGACCTGCAAGAATGGCATCGTCATCGTCGAGATCTGAGAAGGATTCCATTTCGGCGGGCCGCTGCCCCCGAAGCGGAAAGCGACGGCCAGGCACGACGAACGAGGCAATTCACGAGCAGAAAGAGATTCCCACGCTGAGATATCCAGAACTCTCTTTCTTTCTCTGCCTCTCTCACTCCCTCTCTCCATTTTAATGAGTTTCATTTTAATGAGTGACTGGAAGGAGGGCGACGGTAAAGACCAATCACGACAAGAATCGAAATCTTCTTATCCAAAATAATTAAAATTATCAGTGAACGTGGGGGGAATAGAAGAAGCATAACAGGCGGCCTGAAGAAGCAACCAGGGCAGCAAGAACGGGGTTGAGTCAAGAACTGCGCTGCTTCGAGAAATAAAGTGTACGAGAAAGACAGAAAGATGTCATGGTCTCCATGGAAAGCAGCATAGAAGAAAAATGGAGGGGATAAGAAGATGTTCCGGATGTCCCTCTGGGAGGAACGCCTTCAACTGTCAGTTGAAAACGCATTATTCCGAGAAGTCTGCGCAGCTTTAAATACTAAACAAATCTTTGAAGGAAGTCTGCTAATTCGGTGAGGTTTAAAAAAAGAACAGCCATGAACAAGCAAGGCTCGGCAGGCATCTCTTATAATATCAAGCGAATTTCTCTTATCACATTTGGAAGTGTAATGGAGGGTCATAAAATGGATGAAACAAAGGACGAAAGAAAAGCAAGCAAGAAGACACGAGAGCAGGAGATACGGACTGGATAGCAGACACAAAAGGAAGACAGCCCTCACTTCCGATTCCTGACCATGCTATTCTGATATACTCGGAAGCCACTAGAAGTGAGGGGAAGCTGAGATATCTTCTGAAAAGGGGGGAAATATGTATATTGTGGAGGAATCTTCAGGTACAGAATGAAGTGGAACGTCGAGTTCAACTCATGGGGGGATTAGAATGAAGAAGGCCATAACCACCTTGGGAATACAGCCATTGCCTCCAAACAATTTAGAATTTCGCCTTATTCGGAGAAAGAAGAAGCCGACTGCTCATCATCAGTTCAGAGAAGAGAAGAGAAAAGAGGAGAGAAGAGAGAGACAACGGGAGAATGAGAGAGAAAGAGCAGCGAAGAAAGATAGGAGATTTCGAATGAGATTAGAGAAGGGCAGAGAATGAGAAGGCGACTGGGCAAAAACAAAGCAGACCGACTTCGGTCTCACGAATACATTTCCTTTTTCCGCCTCGCTGCCTGTCTCATTAAACTTTGTATTTCTCTCTTTTTTTGCAGTATCCTCATCTCTTTCTTCAAATCACACTGTTTTAGTGTTACCTACTTTCCTTACCATAAGCCATGATTATCCAACTCTTAAAACAAAATCGCAGCATATCGCTTAGTTTCTCACACAGTAGCAAATAAAACTTCAAATTGTAGCAGCCGCAAACAACCAAAACATTAAATATGACGCAAAATAAGTTACATAAAACATATCACTGAAAAGATTAAAAATTAAAAACGTTACATTCAAAAAACCACGCTTGGTGAGCCCCAGTGAAGACTGATCTTCCTCTTGCTTTAATGAAAGTATCTGGGTAGCCCCCAGTCGCCAGTGGAAACCTGACCGGGACAATGACAGCTAACGAGTCAGAAGAAGCTGCCAATTCCATATTCATGCACAACTTTCTCTTCCCAACTTTCTCTCTCTCTCGTTCTACTCTAGCTCTCCTCGCTCTTTCCTTTTCTCTCATGGTTTTCCGTTCTGCTCCCTCTCTCCTCTTCCTCTCGCGCCCCAATTTTGCAGCCTATTTTCTAATTTCAATTTGTCGTCATGCCCGATATCTCTAGGTCATCTTTCCTCTCTATTTTTAATTTTACCACGTGCGTTTGTCTGCAAACTAAATTTCAGTCATTGGCCATGCAAACGAATTGCCATAAAAGTAAAGTAATATTTCCAAGCCAGCCAAGGATTGTGTTCATCCTTGGAATATGAATGACTGACTGACATTTCATTGAGTTGTTGACTGGATATCTGGACGTCTGGTTGTGGAAATGGCGTGAGATGAGTTGTGCTCATCACTTCCTGCAACTTCTTGTTTCTCCAAGCAATTCTACTAGAAAGAACACAGTTGAGGAATTTATTATTCATCTCAGATGGAAATGGAAAGGGAGCTGGTGCACTTCATCAATGAGAAACATCAGATGAGACCTTTTCAACATGCATCACATACGGTCATACCCGCATCTCTCTCTCTCTCTCTCTCTCTCACTATCTCTCTCTCTCACTCACTCGCTTTCCTTCTTTCTCTCTCTCTCTCTTTTTCTTTCTCTCTCTCTCTCTCTTTCTCTCTCTCTCTCTCTGCTCCTCTCTTTCTCTTTTCTCCCTCTCTTTATTTTTACTATTACTCTCTTACTGCCATCGTTCTCTTTCGTTTTCAATTCCTATTCATTAGAGATGCGCTATTCCCCGTAACTCTGTTGTATTCTAATCTTGCTTTCGGCTCACAGAATCCCAGAGATCGAGAATCTCTCCTTTCTCTCTCTCCTCTCTGCATTAGTATGTCCTCTCCCCCTTTCTCGCTTCGCATCGTCCCTAAAACCATTCATCGATTCAATTAATAAATTTTATGAATTATGACTTAATTATTATAAAAGTATAGGTCAACTGGAAAATGCAAGGCAAAGAATTGATTTCAGAGCTTCTTAGATATGTTATTGCAATAACACTCATCAACCTGCTGGTGACGACGGCAAAGCAAGAACAATTTGAAGTAAGGGCGAAATGTGTTCAGAGAACACGAGAAAGCGAGAGGGAAGCATCAGAATTCAGAAGGGGTGGACGTCGTTGGAATGGAATGGAATGGGCAAGGAATGAACAGAAGAGAGGGAAGATGTACATGGAAAAGACATGGCAGACGAATTATTAATTAGATTTCGTCTTCATACAAATTGCTATAGGCATAAGCGATATCGGACTTATTAATAGTGATGAAATAAATAAAGACTTATTAATAGTGATGAAATAAGTTCGTCGGCACAAAGCGAAGAGAAGCGAAATGAGCTAAGTTCTCTTCTTAAAGTTCACAAAATAACTGTTCTCTCCTACTTTAAGCTGCGGATAATCCCGCTTTTCTACTTTTGCTTGCTGTGAATAATTAGAACTGTTTCTTGAGGAATGCTAGGAAATGCTGTCGACTAAGAATGAAAGAGAGAGAGAGAGAGAGAGAGAGAGAGAGAGAGAGAAAGAGTAGGAGAAATGGAGAGAGAGAGAGAGAGAGAAAGAGAAAGAGAAAGAGAGAGAGAGAAAGAGAGAGAGAGGGAAAATTTCTGAAGGAGGAGGGGGCGAATGGCGTGTAGACTCAACTGTCTACTTAGGGTGGTGGAAGTAAAGAGAGAACATCGTATGGACTCGCCCTCTTAGTCATTGTGGCCCTCGATGCCCCAGCTGAAGCTTCTCGGGATATCGCTGCTCTCTCTCTCTCTCTCTCTCTCTGCCATCTCTCCTCTCTCTCTCTCTCTTTGCCATCTCTCCTCTCTCTCTCTCTTTCTCTCTCTCGCTCTCTCTCTCTATCTCTTCCCCTCTTTTCTCTATTCCGTTCACGCGACAAAGAGGACAATTACCAGGCCGCGCAGAGAAATGTCCTGGTAGAAGATATGAATGTGATGCCCCACAGAAAAGAGAGTCCATGAATGGCTGAAGGAAGAGCGATGGTTGGATCTCTCTTTGAAGGAAAAGGCCGTCAGTCCCATGAGATGTAAAAAAGAACCGAAAAGCGAAAATCGTAAAATAGCCATCAATGTCAATGAGTATGAGGGAGGAAAGAAGGAAACAGAGGCTGTAGAGATGGAATATCGAAATAAACAAGTTCAAAAAGGTTGTTTTTGCGACGACGAAACAATGCACAACTATTTCTTCTTCCTTTCTTCATTTTGGACGCAGGCTTGATTGAGCAATGGAAATTCATTCATCTGCATCAAATAAGAGAGTATGAGAGACACGCAGAGAGAGAATCAGAGAGAAGCAGAGCGAGAGAGAAAGAGAGAAAGAGAGAGAGAGAGAGAGAGAGAGAAAGAGAGAGAGAGAGTGCGAGAGTGCGAGAGCGAGAAAACAAGGAAAGATGGTGGTGAGACGTAGAAGTATGCAGTAAGCATGCCCAAGGGAGAAGCTAGGATTGACAGCATCTATCCTTTCTCGCTTTTCCGCTTACTCCTCTCTCTCTATCTCTCTCTCTCTCTCTCTCTTTCTCTCCCTCTCTATCTCTGTATCTGGGTCTGTCTGTCTCGATCTCTCTTTCTCTCTATCTCTTTCACTCTCACTCACTCTCTCTCTTTCTCTCTCTCAGTATCTAGGTCTGTCTGTCTCGATCTTTCTTTGTCTCTCTCTATCTCTCTATTTATCTCTCCCCATCTCTTCATCTCTCCCTCTCTGTCACAGAACCGCGCACCAGAGGTAAGCAGACCACTACAGAATTCTCTTACTTAGTTGTTCCGAAGTCTCTTCATTCTTTCTGACCTTGCCATTCTTGCTATTCTGCTCTCTTTCTCACTTCATCCTCTCTGTGATTATTTGACTGCTTGTCTTTCAGGGATTCTTATTCGATTCTCTCTGAATCCTCGCCAACAGAAGTCAGCCCGCGTTCTTCTCTTCTCCGTTCTCTTCATTCTCTCCCTCCATTGCGATGTCTCCTCTGAGGCATACCTAAGCACTCTTCTTAAAGGTAGTAGAGAGAGTGAGAGTAAGGGGCAGAGATGAATGAACTAAAGAGACTGAGAGAAAAGACAGAGAGTGTGAAGAATGGAGATGGAAGCAGGGTAAGAGGGCGACAAGAGGAAGACCTGCGCTGGTGTGCAGTGAGAAAAGCGCAACACGCATTAGCCAACCTTTTCTAGAATTTCGACAACTCCGGAGAGTCTTTCTGTGTCGATCTCTTGGATGATCGCACGCTCCGAACATGACGAAGAACAACGGCGCGACGCGTGAAAGCTTGGAATTCTACAATTAAGAAAAAAACTACATCTAAAATTGTCTTCTGAGGATGTCGCTTCATTTCGAAACATTTAGTTCAAATGATTATTTAATTAGACTTACCGTAACATGAAAGATGAGAACAGAGCAGAGGCCACCTCTTGATGACGAGGTCTCCCAACAGAATGACTTATGCTTTACAACATCCCAAATATCTTAACGAACCTCTTCTTGACACCATCTTCCCCGCCTTTTCCCACCCATTCCTGGGCTGATGAATATTTCAATGAATTTGTTTCCCTGATGAGATATCTGAGTAGACTCCGCTAAACATATGCGTATCAGATGTATGTCTCCTAAAAGGGAAGGACTGGAAAGTTGGGAAGAAACGAGGGGAGAGCGAACGAAAGATATGAAAAGGAAAGAGAAAGAGGAGGCAAACCGAGAGATGAGAAAAAAGGGTATTTCGAGGAGAGAAGCGAGGAAACATCGCCGGAATCAGATCGTTCATGAAATGCTGTGAGGATTCATCACCACGCACTACAGTATCCAGTATACACTCGCCAATTCTCCGTTAAGCATGATGATTGGCTTTCCTTTCGCCCACGCTTTCCTTATCCCCTGGACATCCTCTTTGAATACGAGACCGCGATTAGAGAACTGACCATGAGAACGAAAAATTTATGCAACATTTACAAAGAGTGCCTCCGGGGAGCCGGACGCCATGAGAAAGGGGAAGGCAGATGAAATGGACAAGTTCGAGATGAAAGGGGCGGAGGGGAGATAGCAAATGAATCATTGGCAAATTAAAATCTAATAAGCATAACATAACAACTACTCTTTTGGCGTTGCTTTCCACCAAATTCACGAGAGAAAATAACAACGTTCTTTCCTCGCAGATCATAGATCAAACTAGCTGCCCTGTGAGGATGACAATTGTACAAGAATTGGCGCGCTTCAATTAATTCAAAGAGCAATTAATCTCTGGCAAAAGCAGCACACGTTTTGTTCGTATTAAAAGACAGTATTAAACACGAAGTAAAAACGACTAGGATTCCGAAAATAGAAATTATTACCTTACACTGATTGCATAGACTAAAAGAGAACCCGTAAATATCGCTCCGCTTCTGGATGTGGAATCTCAAATCGATGGAAGATTGGCTGGGAGGACAAAAGAAATCGATGGGCTGAGAGAAAGAAAGATACGCTATAGTGATCACAAGAAAAGCTCGAGGATAATTGGCATTGGATAGTGAAGAAGAACTTCTCACGAGGAGAAGCCAACTCTCACAATCTACAGTCGTATCACGACTACTCTGAGCAAGAGGAAGCTTCGTTACGAAGCAGAGAAGGAGGGAGACAAGGAAGACATCAAGTGGCTAGGGAGGGGAAGGGGCCGCAGAGGTATCGTTAGAGGGAACTGCTGGAGGATCTGGAGAGGGAGAAGAGAGAACGCGACCAGGCAAGGAGGACAAGTCGATGTGCTGGAAGAGCAACACGGTCAGGGCTATCAGCACCACCAGCACGGCCACGCGGTATCTGCAAAGGAGGCACGGTTGAGGGAACAAGAGAGAGAGAGAGAGAGAGAGAGAGAGAGAGAGAGAGAGAGAGAGGAGAGAGAGAGGAGAGAGAGAGGAGAGAGAGAGGAGAGAGAGAGGAGAGAGAGAGAGAGGAGAGAGAGAGAGAGAGGAGAGAGAGAGAGAGAGGAGGACGAAGGTGTAAGATTCGTTTACAGAAAAGAAAGAATGAAGTAGAGAGACCTGCTTCCAGTGACGGGCCTCACAAGATCGAGAACAGCCGCAGTCAGATAAAATATGATCTTGAGAAGCTCCACGAGAATTGTTGCTCCTGTTAATCAACATCTTAATTTCTTATATCAATTAAAAATAATCTGTAATCAAGGAGGATAGTCAGTAACTCCAGCTGTTAACCATAGAAAAGCAAAACATGAAGAGATTCGCTGACCAGAAAGAAGCAATGCATTGTACCAGTTGCCGCCGTCTCGCAAATCCAACGATTCCCGAAGGGATTTCTCCACTCGTAGCATCTACAGTAACAAGAAAAATTATGAATCCTTTGAGATGGCGCCTATCAGACTTTCTAACGGAATTTAAAATATAGAGAAGTAAAAAGGGGACCTGATGCTGTGTATCCTCTAGTTTGTCATCGAAGCGGTTCAAGCGATCATTATATTGGTAGTCAAGGCGCGAGGCTGTCACTTGCAGTTCTTTCCGCAGGGAAGCGACCTGAAGGAGAAAACTAACATATACGGTAACAATCGAATTATGAAAAAAGAGGATACCAAACACAAAGGCATATGGCAAAGTATAATATTTGCTGGTGTTAGGTTTACGTCATGAAAATGGGCACTAGACACTTTATGCCCGTGAAGGGAAAAGTATTTTCCCCTATATCTTGCAGTAATCGTCTTACAATGAGTGGGTTTTTTTCATCTAGGGCAGTGCTTCTCTACCATTTCAGAGGGCCTCTCTTAAATGCCTTCATTGTAAGAATCCTTATAGCACAATCATTGTAAGGATTCTTTCGTACCTCCGCTCCTTGCAGTTCTGTCCAATCGTTCAGGAGCTTTTCTAGTCTCTGCAAACAAAATAGAATCGTAAGATGCAAGTAATGGTTCATGACTCACAATGAACAGAACACCATCTTAGTTTAAGAAGAGCTTAATAAAGCGCGCGAGTTACCCTGTATACCCGTATACAGATGGGATATAATTGAGATACTGTAAGAGTGATCTTGTACCTGGCACTTGAATCGTTCCTCCATGAGAATCTGATCATACCGAGCGAGTTCATCGGCCACTCTCTCCTGCAGCTTGTCCATGTGCTGGACAACCGTTGCATTCGTCTTCTTCAACTGCTTCAATTCTCCCAGAATTTGACGAAGAGTTTCTTCAGTGAAGTGGGCCGGCGTAAGAAGCGGCTGAAACATCATGTTTTATAAAGATATAAAAATAACGTTTTAGAAAAAAACTAGTAAAATAAGGAAAGAAAAACTGACAGGCCGATCATCGAGAAGTTGCAGCTTCGGAACCGCTTCCCGTAGGCCAGAAGAGGAAGACGCCGGTCTTCGCTCTGCAAGAATCGAGAAACCTTAGCAGCGTCAGACACTCTTCATTATTCATTTTTGACTGGAATTTCAGAACAAATAGTTAGCTTTCTGAATGAAATGCCAAACAATAAATGAATAAAAAGGATAAACAAACCTTGCTCTCGTTCAGGATGCTTGTTACCCTGAAGAGGATTGACTTCTGGTTGGAGGGAGAATGCAATTTCAGCCGTTTGAGGAGCAGCGTGCGGAGGCTGCGCTTCTTCAAGAAAGGAAATGAATACAGAATGAATCCCAACTACAAATATGATCACCCTTCAAAGTGATGAATAAAAAAAGATAGAACTGACGAGAGGAGGATTGCGGAAGAGAAGACATGGCAGAGGAAGAGGAAGAAGGAGCCATTGGCATGCGGAGACCAGGTGGCAACGTTGACGACTTCGGCTTTCCATTCCCAGGTTGAGGGGAGCTGCAGGAGGAAGAGTTACGCAATTCTCACTCCACAAGCAAAGGCCATGCCAATATAAGGAATTTCAATTCAGAGGAGTACAACTAGAAAGTTGATAAGACATATAAAACCCAATGAAATGAAACAGACTCGCTGGAACGTGCGGATTGGGAGCTGTCGTAGAAAAGCGACTGGCCAATCATGGCTCCATCTGCTGTAACCATCACACATACTATATCTTTCAATAAGAAACTACAAATACACAAGAAAGAACGACGAACCAGAAGCGTCTCCGGGGAGATTGTCAGCCGAGCCAAACGTGTTCATTTTTATCTTGTGTGCCAACTCGAAAGGAGCAGCCATGACAGTCCCCGTCATCTCCTTCAGATTCGCACCCGTGCGACTCAAGAAAAGATATTATAGTTGTCTACTCATTGCACTCGGGGGAGTGCTGAACGACATACCGTATCCCTTGTCCGACAGTGTTAATCATTTGAGCACTTCTCGAACTCGTGTCCAAACCAGACCCGCTTCCTCCTGCTTCCAATTCGGCCAAACGCGCTTCATAAGTCTCGATCTTCCGCTGAATACAGTTTTTGAAGATAAATTACCCGCCAAAACAAATCACTCGCAAAATAATACAACCCTCTAACAATTTCATGGAAATATAGGACCACATTTCTACCGATTTTAGAACTGCGTAATAATATACAAGGATAAAGAAAAGAGCAGATGTCTGAACCCTGAGCGTGTCGGTATTCTGAGTGTGTCTCTTGTTCTTCTTCTCGTAGTGTTGCCTGATCCTCGCCATCTGCGGGTTGTCGCAGCCTCGGGCAGCTTCCACTTTCTTAGTCATTGACAAGAACTCCTCCAGTTCATCTGCAAACATTGCATTTCGTTCACTAAGAACAGTAAACATTTATTTACTACAAACGACGCAGTGCAATCGAAATGTTTCTTCAAACGCCAACTGTCATATGAAATGAACCGACTTTCTCGTTCAATGTTAATCTGCGCCAGTTTCTGCTTGGCCGTCTCAATCTTGCCGAGGAGTCTGGTTCTGCAAAAAAGCCCTTTAAACCAATTCATTCGTTTAAGTGCAACGAATAATAAAATAGCAAAAAAAGAATAGTAGTAAAGAGAATGAACCTGGCTTCGCACTCGTCCGACGGCGATCCACTTGCCCCATCTTCTGAAGATCCCTCACGATTCGACGATTTGTCTCCGTCAGACTGCTAATTAATTTTTTAGCTAATAATTGTCATAATAAATGTAAAAGAATAGGCATAATAGCATAACAATTGAATAGCACTGAATTTTCTGAAAATCAACCAACCCTGCGTCTAAGGCTCAGTATTGCCATTTCTTCATATCCGTGGGAAATTAAGAGGAAATTTCCCTAGCGTCAAGGAAGGTCGGCGATCTCTGGTTGGGGCAAGATTTGGAGATAGAGAAGGATACGAGGAGGAGGCAACGCGGCAAGGATCAACAGAACAAGCGCTGGGAAATCGGGCGGAATGATACAGAAAGAGTGAGGGATAAAGGGAGAGAAAGAGAGAGCGGGAGAGAGAGAGAGGGAAAGAAAGAAACGAAGAATGAAGGAAGTGTGGGACTACCCAGTCAGGAGAGAAGTGACAAAAGGCATGGCGCAGACTCCATGTTTTTATTCCCTTCTGGGCAGTGGAAAACTTTGTTCCCAATAGAAAGGTTGGTGGGAAGATGAACAAACGGGCAATCATTAACCTACCACAACGATAATGGCAGCGACGTTGTGTCACAAAAGGCGAGTGGAGAGATAGATAAGGAGTGAGGGTGGGAGACAAACAGCAAGAGAGAGAAAGAGAGAGAGAGAGAAAGAGAGAGAGAGAGAGAGTGAGAGGGAGAAAGAGAGAGATGATATGAAGTGAGAAATTGGAGGAATGCGGGAAAAACAGAATAAGGAACCTTTGAGGAAAGAGCAAAGTGTAGTCTAAATATGTGCTGAATATACCCTTCAAAGAATGATTTAGACTAGAAAAAAAGGAAAAAAGGGAAACGAAGAAAAGACAGCGGTTTGGATAATTAAAGGGCATTTTAAGAGCAAATGCGGGAATACGAGTCAATTTGTAATGTGAAGAAGAAGCCCGCAATCCCCAGAAGCACCTGATTTCCCATTACGGCACATTCAAAAAGTACTCTTCTGCTTCTCACCACTCTCACATTCTTTCTGAAGTAAAAAGACGGAGGATGGAATGACCACTGCAAGTGTAGTTATGGGGAGAGAAGAGAAGGGGGGACTCGCAGAGCGCATGCATGTAAAGGTGTCATGGAGAGAGAGAGAGAGAGAGAGAGAGAGAGAGAGAGAGAGAGAAAGAGAGAGGCCATACTAGCGAGAGAGAGAGAGAGAGAGAGAGAGAGAGAGAGGCCATACTAGGGAGAGAACGCGAGAAATAGTAAAGAAATACTAAGGACGAGAGATAAGTGTCAAAAATAGCGTGATGCCGTCTTGCAAGCAGGCTGGACTCGCCTTGTTTTGGAGTGGCCGAGCTTTCTCTTTCACTTTAGTCAAACTCCGGAGCAAAACATCGGTCGTATGGCAGGACCATAGAATTATGCCCAGCCAGGTTAAGGGAATGACAGAAAAGTAAAAGAGTATGTCCGGAAGAATTACATATCAAATTTTAGCGATGGAAAGGTAAAGAGGGGTTGGCGACAGAACAGCAAACTACACGGCTGACATTTATAGGCTGGCCATAAGACCAGATGCTATCAAAGTGAGAATGCAAATGGGCAGTTGAGAGGTCCTAGTCCTTCTCAAATCATACAGGTAGGTAATGGCGAACAAATAAGCACAAATCTAATTGAAGAAGAGAGTAAATAAATGACGGCTAGTAAAATACCTCTCCGAAATGAAGTTGATGCTGCAGAATGAGGTCGGAGGCGAATCTCATCTTCTTCGGAGTTCCCTCGACACTTCCGCTGACTCCGTTGGATCTGGTCGCCGAGTCTGCAAGTCACTCTGTTTAGACAGGCCACTTCATCTTCTTCTCCGGCTCCCCAGTGTCCTCACAATATAATTCTTGCTCTTCTCTGTCTCTCTCTCTCTCTCTCTCTCTCCAATCTCGCACACAGAAGGAGAAGCTGGCCCGCATCCGACAAAGGCCAAAACAGGAAGCGCCCACTCTTCTTATCAGTGCTATGAGGGAGTCTCTCCCCATGGCAGACAATGGCTCGCTACTCACCTCACTCTACTACACTCTCTTCTCTTCGCTCCACTGATAAGAATGACAAGAGAAGAGAGAAAGAGCTGGGAGAGCAGAAGGATATGTTTCATGTCGTTCTCCCATTATCACTAATCACTTCTCTCTCCCTCACTTAGACTAGCAGAGCTGGCGCCTCGGGGAGCTCGCGGAGATGCTTCGTCTTCCTCTCCACCGGATGAGCTCTTCCTCAGCTTCCGAATGCCGCGGGCCGGAGCGGGAGAGGCGGTCTGCAGAGGGGCAACCTTATTGTAGCTAATCGGAGTAGAATGAAAGAAAGACAGATCATGACAATATAGAAGAGGGGCATAAATAGCAGCCATGACTGAGAGAACTTCCGTGACTCTGCCTTTTTTGGCAAGGAAGGTTGTTGACGTTCCCTTTGCATGCTACTCCCCCATTCAGGAGGAGACAAGATTCAGAGAGAACCAGAAGTGCAAAGGGGAGACCGGGCAAGGGAACTCTGCAAGGCTCTGCTACTCTTGCTCTTTCTCTCCTTCTACTACTTCCACATCTTATTCCTGGCAAAAGAATCTACAGAACAGCAACGAACGAGAAAGGAGGAGTGAGAGGAGAACTCCCAGGGTAGGAAGAGGGAAAGGGAAACACTAGACATTCATTATTCATTCTCTCCCCATAGCAGAAGGCGTGACTAATCGAGGAGTTTCATCTCGCAGGTCAGAGAGATTTCAGACGTCATGGAAAAGTCAGAGAGAGAGAGAGAGAGAGAGAGAGAGAGAGAGAGAGGCAGAGTAGAAGAAAAAGGAGAGAGTGAACGGCGAGAGAGGAAAGGAAAGCCACCAGAACATTCGGTACAAAGATTGCGCTTACTCACATTAAGAATGCAAACCATGGTTCGATTCGATAACTATGATTATAATTGCAATGATCACATTGTTGCCAGTGAGTAATCGATGATTCCACACCAAGAAGTCACATGGAAATGAAGAAAAACATGACTGTGCTATAAAAAGCAATCAGTGGTAAATATAACTGGGAGAAAAAAAATCTTTGTCGATAACCTCGGCGTGTTCAGCAGAAGAAGGTGCAATGGCCTGAGAGGAAGGCGAAGAAGCCGTCTCAGCTTTCCCTTCTCCACTCATTCAGCCATTCGCTGGAATGTCGCCAACCCTGCAAACAAGAATCACGATATATCATTACTCTTCATCGCAAAATTATGCAAATTTCAATATTCGATAATGCCAGATTGACTTTCAGAATATGATCGCAAGGCCCTTTTTATTGAAGGTAATTTGCACGGGGGAACAAAATAAAAGTCAACTTGAAGAACGGGTGTTTTTACAAAGCTTCGGGCTTAGAAAGAAGAAGAGGAAAACGAGGAAGAAGGGAAGAAGAAAAAGTACAAAAGGAGGAGGAGATGTCATTCGATACGGAAGAGTGGCAGGCGAACGTGAACTTTGAACGGCGCCGGTAAAAAAGAAAGAACGGAGCGTGGTTCGAACACGTCTTTACCCACCAAGACTCTGCTTTTATCAATATTTCAACTCTTTTATGAAAGATATTTTGCAAGACTGCGTGAGAAATAGCAGCCTACAAAATATAAACAAACCTACAAATAATAGGAAAGATCGGGACGAAAAAAGGTGCCAACATTAGTTTCTGATTGCAGGAACTATACTGAACTTAGCTGATAAAAACATGCACGTGATGAAGAAGGAACCGTCTAGAACAAAAATATTCTCTCTAATCCTTCTACTTTCTCATTATCTTTGGCAAACAATAAGCATCTGAATTCTCTTTCAGATAGATATAGTGAAAAAACCATTACCAATGCAGAGTGAAGAACACAGACGAGGTAGTCGGAAAATAAAGATATAAAGCGGAAAATAGAAAGGTCGCACTGAGCCCAAAAACCATGGTGCTCCCTTCTCTTGAATTCACGTGATATCCCATACATCACTGATTGTGAGAAGAGACAAAGCAATACTAAGCTCATCAATCACAGAGCATCATACGAAGTAGAGATGTTGCAGGAATGTTCGGAGGCAAATGAGAGAGACAGGGAGAGAAATGAG